>JAJQQW010000001.1:2774904-2954904 GCA_025583905.1 Ia io
CTCTCTCATCCTTGATGTTTCTCTCTCTCTCTCTCTCTCTCTCTCTCTTTCTTAATAGGATATTTTTTAATAGGGAGATACTTTTTATTTTAAAATATATTTTATTGATTTTTTTAAATTAATAATTCTTTATTATTGAAAGGACTATATAGGTCCCCTCTATTTTCTCCCATTGAACAGCCCGCCCTCTGTTTTATTGATTTTTCTTAAAATACATATTTTATTGACTCCAGAGAGGAAGAGAGAGAGAGAGAGAGAGAAACATCCATGAGGAGAGAGAATCATGGATCGGCTGCCTCCTGCACGCCCCCGACTGGGGATCGAGCCCACAACCCGGGCCTGTGCCCTTGACTGGGAATCGAACCCGGGACCTTTCATTCCACAGGCTGATGCTCTATCCACTGAGCCACACAGGCGAGGGCTCTTTGTATTTATTTATTTTTATATATAGGGTATTTTTTTTATAGGGATCTACTTTTTTATTTCTTATTTTTATTTTTAAACCAGAGGCCCCGGTGCACAAAATCCGTGCACGGGTAGGGTCCCTAGGCCTGTCCAGCGATCAGGGTCAATCAGGGCCTTCCTTCCCCGGCTGCTGGCTGCCAGCCGGAGCCTTCCACACCGCCCCCTCGTGGTCACGCACATCATAGCGAGTGTTCGAACTCCCGGTCTCCTGGTCAAACTCCCTCGGGGACATTTTGCATATTAGCCTTTTATATATATTGATTTTTTTTTCCGCCCCAGAGAGACAGAAAGGGGAAGGGAGAGAGAGAAAAAATACAACCATGATTAGAGAGAATCGTGGATCCGCTGCCTCCTGCATACTCTCGCCTACAACCTGGGCATGCGCCCTGACGGGGAATTGAACCGTGACCTCCTGGTACGTAGGTCAACGCTCAACCACTGAGCCACACCAATCGGGCGAGCCAAGACCATCTTAAGTAATTCTTCCTGCCTTAGCCAGTTTGGCTCAGTGGGCAGAGCGTCGGCCTGCGGACTGAAGGGTCCCGGTTTCGATTCCCGGTCAAGGGCACAAGCCCAGGTTTCGGGTTCGATCCCCCAGTAGGGGGCGTGCAGGAGGCAGCCGATCCATGATTCTCTCTCCTCATGGATGTTTCTCTCTCTCTCTCTCTCCCCCCCCTTTCCCTTCCTCTCTGAAATCAGTAAAAAAAAAATCTCTCTCTCTTTCTCCGAAATCAATAAATATATAAAAAATAAATAAACTAAAAAATCCTCCCCAACAATTTCTTCCTACAAAGCCTTTCTGGGTGCTCGGACCCTGTGTATCTGGGACGTGGCCCAGGCAAGTGGGAACCATAAAGAAATAAAAATCCACTTTCTTCTTATTTTCGTTCTTTTTTAAAATATATTTTTATTGATCTCAGAGAGGAAGGGAGATGGAGAGGGAGAGAGAAGCATCCGTGATGGAAGAGAGTCATGGATCGGCTGCCTCCTGCACGCCCCCGACTGGGGATGGAGCCCGCAACCCGGGCCTGTGCCCTTGACCGGGAATCGAACCCTGATCTCCTGGTTCTTAGGCCGACACTCAACCACCCTGTCCAGGCACCTCTTATTTTCAACACTAGAGGCCGGGTGCATGGATTCGTGCACCGGTGGGGTCCCTCAGCCTGGCCGGTGGGGATCGGGCTGAAACCGGCTCTCCGACGTCCCCCAAGGGGTTCTGGATCGCAGGAGGGCGGTTCTCGGGGGACGCACCCCGGAATCAGTCTCCCTGGTCTCTGGTTTCGGGGTGCATCACCCGAGAACCACAGCTGACAAGTCACTGCAGCTCGGCAGCTCCTGCGTTGAGCGTCTGCCCCCTGGTGGTCGGTGCGCGTCACAGCGACTGGTCGGAGCGCCTGCCCCCTGGTGGTCAGTGCGCGTCACAGCTACTGGTCGAACGGTCAAATGGTCGGACGGTCACTTAGGCTTTTATAGATATAGATGGATATAGATATAGATGATAGATATAGATATAGATATAGATAGAGATAGAGATAGAGATAGAGATAGAGATAGATATAGATATAGATATAGACATAGATATAGATATAGATATAGATATAGATATAGATATAGATATAGATATAGATATAGATATATAGATATAGATATAGATAGATCCTCCTCTAACCAGGGCAGGGCTGGGGAGACTTCTTAAGAAACCCCTGTGAGCAATCACTGATTACGCCAAAGCGTGAGTAGCTCGTCCTGAGGTGCAGGGATGTCGAAACAGGACCCCGAGGAGGAACAGAGTCACCGTCACTCCAGATAAACTCTTGCGAAACTGTCAATCAAACATGACTCAGCACACAGCCCACACAGGGGGGCCACTGGGCCCGACAGGACGCCTACGCCACAAGGCCGCTCTGATCAATCCCAGGAGGCACAGCGGCTCTACTGAAAGCTCAGCCACCCACACGGGGAAGCGGCCCAAATGCGGAGACAGGGAAAGGAGTTGCCAGTGGAAGAAGCAAGGAATCTCGAGAAGAGAGTCCTAAATGAAACGGAAGCACACGAACAATCAGGTACACAGAGTTCAAAACAAGGGTGACAAGGTTGCTCAAGGGATGGACTGAGCCCTTCAAGGAACTTGGTCAGAACGTCAACCACATAATAAAGGATGAGTCACACCCGGCTGGCGTGGCTCAGTGGTTGAGCGTCGACCTAGGAACCAGGAGGTCACGGCTTGATTCCCGGTCAAGGGCATATGCCCGGGTTGTGGGCTCCATCCCCAGTAGGGGGCATGAAGGAGGTAGCCGATCCATGATTCTCTCTCATCTTGGATGTTTCTCTCTCTCTCTCCATCTCCCTTCCTCTGTGAAATCAATAAAAATACCTATACGAATAAAAGAGTAATATGCTAATTAGACCAGACATGTACATCCTTCTGGACAAAGTCACAGTGGCAGGGCAGGGAAGAGCAGTTAGGGGCGATCAGGCCGACAGGGGAGGGCAGTTAGGGGTGATCAGGCCAACAGGGGAGGGCAGTTAGGGGCGATCAGGCTTGTAAGGGAGGGCAGTTAGGGACGATCAGGCCGACAGGGGAGGGCAGTTAGGGGCAATCAGGCCAACAGGGGAGGGCAGTTAGGGGCGATCAGGCTTGTAAGGGAGGGCAGTTAGGGGCGATCAGGCTTGTAAGGGAGGGCAGTTAGGGGCAATCAGGCCGGCAAGAGAGGGCAGTTAGGGATGACCAGGCCAGCAGTGGAGGGCAGTTAGGGGCCACAGGTTGTCAAGGGAGGGGAGTAAGAGGGCTATCAGGCCAGCAGGAGAGAGCAGTTATGTGCGATCAGGCTGGCAGGCAGAGTGGTTAGGGGCGATCAGGCAGGCAGGCAGGTGAGCAGTTAGGAGCCAGCGGTCCCGGATTTTGAGAGGGATCCCGGATTGGAGACGGTGCAGGCCGGGCTAAGGGACCTTCTCTGCCCCCCCCCCCACCCCCACCTCATCCCCATGCACAATTTCGGCCAGTTAATTATTTTTAAAAAATTTTTTTATTGATTTCAGAGAGGAAGGGAGAGAGAGATAGAAACATCCATGGGGGTGTTTTTTAAAATATATATATTTTTTTAAATAAAGACCTAAGTTGATCTTCATCAGAAAAAGATACCGGCCCAGGATAGGACAGCTCACAGTACAAACCGCTTTTTATTTTTTTATTCTTTTAAATTTTATTTTTTACTGTTTAAAGGATGACACATAGTAGTACATACGTCTCCTTTTTTTTCCCCCCATTGACCTCCCCCCCCCCCCGGCCTCCCCCACTCCCCGGCACACGCCCTCACCTCCCCCCTACCCCAGTGTCTTGCGTCCATGGATTATGCTCATATGCACACATACAAATCCTTCTGTTGATCTCTTACCTCACCCCCCGCCCCCCAACCCTCCCCAGCCTTCCCGCTGGCATTTGACAGTCTGTTCCATACTGTTCTGCCTCTGTATCTATTTTTTAAAAAATATATTTTATAGATTTTTTTGCAGAGAGGAAGGGAGAGGGATAGAGAGTGAGAAACATCCATCAGCTGCTTCCTGCACGCCCCCCACTGGGGATTGAGCCCGCGATGCAGGCCCGGGCCCTGACCGGGCATCGAACCGGTGACCTCTTCGTTTGTAGGTCGATGCTCCACCACGGAGCCACACTGTCTGGGCCCCCGTCCTGCCTTTATAATTTTTTTTTAAATAATTTTTTCCTCCCCCATTCTGCTCTAGGCAGTTAGACGCAAGGAGAGCGAGAAATCCCAAGATGCCGAGCAACAGGGGGAGGGTAAAAAACTTGAAAAACAAGGACCTCACCCCCTCGCCCATCCCTGCTCACGCAGGTTAGACCAGGGGTCGGCAAACTCATGCATCCACGGAGCCAAATATCGACAGCACAACGATTGAGATTTCTTTGGAGAGCCACATTTTTTAAACTTAAACTTCTTCGAACGCCACGTCTTCAACACAGACGCGCCCAGGCTGTGGTGTTTTGTGGAAGAGCCACCCTCCAGGGGCCAGAGAGCCGCCTGTGGCTCGCGAGCCACGGTTTGCCGGCCACGGGTTTAGACCTTTGACCCCCGCCCCCTAGAGATAACATCAAGGCCTCGGTTGTATTTCGGCTCCGGGGGCCAGAAAACCGGCTAAACCAGACCAGGGACCGCGGGTCTGTCCATTGGTCCGTGGCTGCCTGTGGGCCAGCTGCGTTGACCCCTGACCCCCAGGCCTGGCGCTGGCCAATCCGTGGAGACCAGGACACAGAAAAGACACGCCTGGAAAGCTGATGAGTAATCCAGCCGGAGATACGTCCACGCAACGCCAAGGACTGAAGGACTCCAGCCCAGCTCGCCCACCCTCGCCAGCGCCTTCTCTCTCTCCTTCTTCCTTCGACGAAACCCCTGGAGACTTGGAACTTGGGGAGCAGTGGGCAGCGGCAGCTCATCCCGGGATCAGGCCTCGACCCCGTCTCTAAGGCGCCCCGCTCGCCGCCTTTTCTCGGACTCCCCAGGGAGCCAACCCAGCCTGGTCTCGCCGCCCTGAGTCCCCTTTTGCCGCGGCCACTACGTTCTTATTGGACGGAACCATCGGTCCTTCGAGGCGATAAGAACCGAAGTGTCCTCGTCTCCACGGCGTCCGGCTGGAGGCGTACTGGGTGCCTCGACATGGACGGTGGTTAGCGGGATACGGATTGTCTCAGCACAGGTAAGGCGGTCCCCGGGGCCATCTCGGCTTGAAGGACGTGACACACTGAATTCTCTTTCCTCCCTCCATCTTTTTCTCTGGCCATGATTTTTTTTTTTTTTTTTTTTTTTTTTTACAAATAACTAGAGGCCTGGTGCATGAATTCGTGCACCAGTGGGGTCCCCTCGGCCTGGCCTGCGGGATCGGGCCAAAATCAGCTCTCTGACATCACCCGAGGGGTCCCGGATGGCGAGAGGGCGCAGGCCAGGCCGAGGGACCCCACCGGTGCACGATCGGGGCCGGGGAGGGACACGGGAGGTCGGCCAGCCGGGGAGGGACCGCGGGAGGGCTTCAGGGTGTGTCCGGCCCGTCTCGCTCAGTCCCGATTGGCCGGACCCCAGCAGCAAGCTAACCTAATGGTCAGAGCATCTGCCCCCTGGTGGTCAGTACATGTCATAGCAACTGGTCGACCGGTTGACTGTCTGCCCCCTGGTGGTCAGTGCACATCATAGCGAGCGGTTGAGCGGCCTTAGCATATCATTAGCATATGACGCTGTGATTGGTTGAACGGCCAACCGGCTGACCGGACACTTAGCCTATTAGGCTTTTATTATAGAGGATATTATTATTGATTGCAGAGAGGAAGGGAGAGGGAGAGAGAGAGAGAAACATCCATGAGGAGAGAGAATCATGGATCGGCTGCCTCCTGCACGCCCCCGACTGGGGATCGAGCCCGCAACCCAGGCGTGTGCCCTTGACCGGGAATCGAACCCTGACCTCCTGGTTCCTAGGTTGACGCTCAACCACTGAGCCACACCAGCCGGGCTGTTGATTTTGAGAGAGAGTGGAAGGGAGGGGGAGAGACATAGAGAGAGAAACATCGATGTGAGAGACAGAGACATCGATTGCTTGCCTCCCCCACGGCCCCCGACAGTGACCAGGGATGGAGCCTGCCATCGAGGCTCACGCCCTTGACCAGAATCGAACCCGGGACCGTCCAACCCACGGAGCCACACCAGCCAGGACTGGAAAAAAAAATACTCTCTTCTCTCCTTTCTCTTCCTTCTCCTGCGTCTGGAATTAAATGGTGGCTCTTAGAGAGTTTCTGAGAGAGTTTGGGTGTTTTTGTTCTTTTTTTTTTTAAATTCTGGAGGTGGAGCTAAAGGGTGTGGGTGAAGAGACCTCAGTCCATGGATAAGAATCCAGATAAAAAACGCAAAACTGGGACGGCTGGTTTTGTAACTTTGGCCATTCCATTGCCCCTGAGGGAACCCCAACTCCACCGCAACTAATTATCTGACTCTTGGGGGGACGCGTGTCCATACCACTCCCGGGTCCTCAGGGCTGCAGGAGACAGACTACGGGGAGAGAAACCGAGGCACGAAAGAGGGTTGGAGTGGCCGGACGTGGTGACCTGCATGAAAAATCGATAGATATTTCGCCCTGGCCGGTGTGGCCCAGTGGATAGAGCGTCGGCCTGCGGACTCAAGGGTCCCGGGTTCGATTCCGGTCAAGGGCATGGACCTTGGTGGCGGGCACATCCCCAGGTGGGGGGCGTGCAGGAGGCGGCTGATGGGTGTTTCTCTCTCATCGATGTTTCTAACGCTCTCTCCCTCTCCCTTCCTCTCTGTAAAAAATCTATAAAATATATTTTTACAATCTTTTTATTGATTTTTAAAGAGAGGGAGGGAAAGAGAGAGAGAAAAACATCCATGATGAGAGAGAATCATCCGTCAGTTGCCTCCTGCACGCCCCCTGCTGGTGACCCGAGGATATTTTTTCCATTGATTTTTATTTATTTTTTTTTTATGTTAAAATATTTTTTTATTGACTTCAGAGAGGAAGGGAGAGGGAGAGAGAGAGAGAAACATCCATGATGAGAGAGAATCATGGATCGGCTGCCTCCTGCACGCCCCCCGACTGGGGATGTGCCCGCAACCCAGGTCCATGCCCTTGACCGGGAATCGAACCCGGGACCCTTCAGTCCGCACACCGACGCTCTAACCACTGAGCAAAACCATCTAGGGCTATTTTTTTTTATTTTTAAACATTTTTTATTGACTTCAGAGAGGAAGGGAGAGGGAGAGAGAGAGAGAAACACCCACGAGGAGAGAGAATCACGGATCAGCTGCCTCCTGCACGCCCCCGACTGGGGATCGAGCCCACAACCCGGGCCTGTGCCCTTGACCGGGAATCGAACCCGGGACCCTTCCGTCCGCAGGCCGGCGCTCTATCCACGGAGCCAGAAACCAGTCAGGGCTGAAAAATATTCTCACTCCTGGAATAATGTTATATATGCACTAGAGGCCCGATGCACAAAATTCATGCTGCCCCAGCTTCATCCGGAAGGTCGCCCGGAAAGTCATTCTGCTGTTCAGTCCAATTAGCATATTAGCTCCTTTGTTATGTAGGATATTTTTTATTGATTTCAGAGAGAGGAAGGGAGAGAGAGAGAGAGAGAGAAACATCCATGAGGAGAGAGAATCATGGACCGGCTGCCTCCTGCACGCCCCCGACTGGGGATGGAGCCCACAACCCGGGCCTGTGCCCTTGACCGGGGAATTGAACCCGGGACCCTTCAGTCCGCAACCCGACGCTCTATCCACTGAGCCACACCGGCCAGGGCCCCTCGACGCCCCTCGTTCCTCCTCCTTCCCCCTGTGCACGCATGCACACCCATGTCAGCCTCCCCCTGGCATGGCACGTGGGCATTGTCACACACACACACGCACACGCACACACACACACACACGTGGCGTGGGCTGGGCCGGTCGGACAATGAGGAAGCGAGGCCGACAGACAGGAAAGGGGCGGTTTTGGAGGCGACGGAACGGCCAGCCACCCGGGTCCACGTTTCCTGCATTCCGTCCGTCGGTGTGTTCACGGTGGACGGACGCCGGCCGGTCGAGGGGACGGTCAGATGGGGGGGAGGCGCCGGGGAACGGGGTGAATCCAGGCAGGTGCGTGGAGGACAGCTTCGTGCGATCGGGGTAAGCCGGTCCCTGGCTCTGTAGTCCTCTAATGGGTCCTCCTCTGTTGCCTATTTTTTATTTATTTTATTTATTTTATTTTTTTTGCTTCTGTTGCTGCTGATGGAGGGCACTGCTCCAGGTCAGAGGGGGAGTGGGGTATCCGGACAGGGAAATGGCATTTGCTGGGGGAAGGGTGCCCACAGAAGAAGGATCACCGGGCAGTGGCTCGAATAGTCTGAGGGGGGTCGGGGGTGCCTCTTTCAGGCTCAGGGAGCTGCAGGAATTAATTAGCCGGGCTCCTTGGAGAGCTGGCCACATCCACCGGGAAAACGGGCCTGTGCCCCAGAGGCCGGGAGGAGGTGGAGGTACAGTGTCTCCGGGGCCCACCGGGGGGACAGGAGACCTCAGATTCCCACGTAGACACTGGGCTGATGGCCGCTTTGTTGTTGTTGTATTTTTTTTTTTTTTTTTTTTAAATATAGTTTATTGATTTTTTTTTTACAGAGGGGAAGGGAGTGGGAGAGAGAGCGAGAAACATCGATGATGAGAGAGAAACATCCATCGGCCGCCTCCTGCACGCCCCCCCCCTGGGGATGTGCCCGCCACCAAGGTCCATGCCCTGGACCGGGAATCGAACCCGGGACCCTTCGGTCCGCAGGCCGACGCTCTGTCCACTGAGCCACACCGGCTGGGGCTGTTGTTTTTTGTTTGTTTGTTTGTTTGTTTGTTTTTAATATGCTATGGCCCTGCCCTGGCCCCGGCGTGGCTCCGTTGGATAGAGCATCAGCCTGCAGACGGAAGGGTCCCGGGTTCGATTCCGGTCAAGGGCACATGCCCAGGGTGGCAGGCTCCATCCCCAGTCGGGGGCGTGCAGGAGGCGGCCGATCCATGATTCTCTCTCATCATTTATCTCTCTCTCTCCCTCTCCCTTCCTCTCTGAAATCAATAAAAATATTTTTTAAATAAAAATATATTTTAATATATATATACACACACTGAGTGGCCAGATGATGATGATCTCTGAACACATAATAATCTGGCCACTCAGTGTATATATATATATATATATATATATATATATATATATATATATATATATATTAGAGGCCCGGTGCATGAATCCGTGCATGGGTGGGGTCCGGCCAGCCTGGCCAGGGGGAGGGGACATGGGTGGTTGGCCGGCCTGCCTGCTGGTCGAACTCCCGGTCGAGGGGACCATTTACATATTAGCCTTTTATTCTATAGGATGGACACGGAGTGGCCGGATGATTATGCGTTCAGAGATCACCATCATCTGGCCACTCCGTGTATATATATATATATATATATATATATATATATATATACACACATATATATATTATATGTCCCTTTATTGACCTTTACTCTTTAGTTGTTGCTGTTAATCCTCACCTGGGGATATTTTTCCATTAATTTTTTGGAAAGAGTGGAAGAGAGAGCGGGAGACAGAGAGAAACATGGATGTGAGAGAGACACATGGATGGGTTGCCTCCTGCACGCGCCCCGACCAGGGCCCGGGCCCGGGAGGATCCTGCCACCGAGGTCCGTGCCCTTGACCGGGAATCGAACCCGGGACCCTTCGGTCCGCAGGCCGACGCTCTACCCGCTGAGCCACACCGGCCAGAGCGGCTGATGGCCACGTTATGCCAAAGCCCGTTGAGGACCTGGCGGTAAGGGAGGCCAGACAGGGTTAGAGGGGTCCCTGGGGTCAGGCCCTGGCGTTTTAGTCTGTGTTTTGGCTGACGCCCATCCCTCCGACCGCGGGAAGGTCAAATGCCAAGGTCATTCAAGGTCCCCATAGCATCTCAGATCTGACTCACAGCCTGTATTTTTTTTTTAATTTATTTTTTATTGATTTCAGAGAGGAAGGGGGAGGGAGAGAGAAACATCCATGAGGAGAGAGAATCATGGACCCGCTGCCTCCTGCACGCCCCCGACTGGGGATTGAGCCCGCAACCCGGGCATGTGCCCTTGACCGGGAATCGAACCCGGGACCCTTCGGCCCGCAGGCCAACGCTCTATCCACTGAGCCAAACCAGCCGGGGCCAAAAAATGTTTTTCAATGGCAATTTACATTCAATATTATTTTTTTCTTTCTTCTTTTTCCAGGTTTTTTTAAAAAATTTATTTATTGATTAAGGTATTACATACAGTATTATTTTTGAAACTTAAAATGCAATTTTATTGATTTCAGAGCGAGGAAGGGAGAGGGAGAGAGAGAGAAAAACACCCATGAGGAGAGAGAATCATGGATCAGCCGCCTCCTGCACGCCCCCGACTGGGGATCGAGCCCACAACCCGGGCCTGTGCCCTTGACCGGGAATCGAACCCGTGACCCCCTGATTCCTAGGTCGACGCTCAACCATTGAGCCACACCGGCCGGCCTATTGCTTTACTTATTGATGAAACTATTGGTCGCTTCCTGTATGTGCCCTGATTGGGGATCGAATCTTATAACCTTGGTGTATCAAGACCACACTCTAAGCAACTGCGTTAGGCGGCCAGGGTCTGAGTCGTGTACTTCAAAAGGGGATATTTTCACCCTGGCCGGTGTGGCTCAGTGGATAGAGCGTCGGCCTGCGGACTGAAGGGTCCCGGGTTCGATTCCGGTCAAGGGCACATGCCCGGGTTGCAGGCTTGATCCCCCGATTCCAATGTGGGGGTGTGCAGGAGGCAGCCAATCCATGATTCTCATCATGGATGTCTCTCTCTTCTCTCTCTCTCTCTCCCTCCCTCCCTTTCCCTCCCTCCCTGAATTCAATAAAAATATATATTTGGCCCTGGCTGGTGTCGCTCTGTGGATATAGCGGCGGCCTGCGGGCCTAGACCAGCCAGGGAGACACCCCTCAGTCTCTGGGGGACCCTCCGTCACCCCAAGTACGGGGTGTGCAGGAGGCAGCCAATCCATGATTCTTATCATGGATGTTTCTCTCTCTCCCTCTCCCTTCCTCTCTGAAATCAATAAAAAGATATATTTAAAAAGAAAAAGAGGGGGAAAATAAAATAAAAAAACCTTTATTTATTTATGTTTTTTTTTTTTAAGAAAACTATCCCTACGTTATAACTAACGGTTTGTGTTTAAGGGAAATGATGGTATGGATTTGTTGGGGGCGGGAGGTGGCGGTGGGTGGGTGGGTGGGTGGGGAGTTTTTTAAAAGTCAAGTTTAGAGAAGTTTAGAGCTTGCCTAATCCCGCCCAAAGGGAACGGAAAGAGGAACTCTTGGAGGTAAGTAACTTGGGGTTATGTAATTTTCTTTTTGGGGGGGAAGGGGGGGCGCTTCGCTTCCTTGGGGAACGCAGAGCGCAGAGCGCGCAAGGTGGGCACCCTTTCCGGAGGCTGGGCGTGGCCGTGGCGGGCTCAGAAAAGGAGAAATGAGGGTGCAGTGATGGGGGGAGGGCTGGGCGGGGTACATCTGTCAAGACCCGCGGGGGTACCCCCAAACTTGCGGCCCCTCCCTGCGCGCCCTGCATCCTGACTCCGTGGCCAAGCGCGTTTCTCCAAGTTGCAAATTGGGAACAAAGCTGCGCAGGAGAGAAAGGCGAGACCAGGAGGAGCCTAGACCAGCCAGGGAGACACCCCTCAGTCTCTGGGGGAGCCCCCCCCCACCCCCTGTCACCCCAAGTGCTAAGACCTGCAGGGAGGCGGGCTGGGCGGTGCAGAAGTGGGGCGCTCCCGGTTCCCCAGGGCGCACGCACGGAGAGGTGTTACCTTTCCAGGGGGGTGGGAGGGGAGGGCGGAGACCTTGCAAGGCGTGTGGTCTGTGGCTTTTGAAGTTCCCCCTTTTGGGAGAAAGTGGGGGGTGTCCCTGTGCAGGGGGAGGGGGAGGGGGAGCGGGAGGGGGGGTTGGGAGCCTGGGGCGTGGCCCCCCAAGTTGTGCGCGGGGCGGCCCAGGGGCGCGCACAGCTGACGGGGCGCGCAAAGAGGTAAAAAAGCTACTAGGAACAAAGGCTTTCCCATTAAATATACATTTAAATACAAATATGGGGCCCCGGCCGGTGTGGCTCAGTGGATAGAGCGTGGGCCTGCGGACGGAAGGGTCCCGGGTTCGATTCTGGTCAAGGGCATGGACCTTGGTTGCGGGCACATCCCCAGTGGGGGGCGGGCAGGAGGCAGCTGATCGATGTTTCTCTCTCATCGATGTTTCTAAGCTCTCCATCCCTCTCCCTTCCTCTCTGTAAAAAAAATCAATAAAATATATTTTTAAAAATATACATATTTTATAAATAAATATATAAATAAGAATATCAATGTGAAAATGAATGTAAGTAGGCTTACAGGTATAAGTATAAACATAAATCATCTCCTATAATAATAAAGGCGTGATATGCTAATTAGACCGGACGTCCCTCCGGGGCGACCTTCCCGTCGAAGCCGGGGCTGCGAGGGAAGCCCCCAGGGTCCCCGGGTGCCAGAGGGAAGCCGGTGCCGGCAGCCGGGGGAAGGAAGGCCTATTCTTGTATGAATTTAGTGCATTGGGCATCTAGTATAAATATAAACATAAATATAAATATAAATATAAATATAAATATAAATATAAATATAAATATAAATATAAATATAAATATAAATATAAATATAAATATAAATATAAAAATATAAATATAAATATAAATATAAATAAATATAAGTATAAATATAAGTATAAATATAAATATAAATATTATAAATATAAGTATAAATATAAATATTATAAATATAAGTATAAATGATATAAATATAAATAATATACATATAAATATAATTTTAAATAGAAATAATATAAGTATAAATACAAATAAATATAAATATAAATATAAAATATATAAATATAAATATATCCCACAAAAGAGTTTGATCATGTGGTATTTATCTTTCTCTGACTGGCTTATTTCGCTCACCATCATGCTGTCCAGTTCCATCCATGCTGTTACAAATGGTAAAATAATATAAATATAATATAAATATAAATGTAAATATAAACATAAGTACAACTATAAACATAAATATAAATAATATGAATATAAGTATAAATATAAGTATAAATATAACTGTAAATATGAACATAAGTATAAGCATAACTATAAATATAAATAATGTAAGTATAAGTATAAATATTATAAACAGAAATATAAATAATACAAATATGACTACAAATACCGTGGCGTGTGGGGATGGTTTCTGTTTGGACCCCGTGGCAGTTAACGGGTTAAAAAAAGAGAGAAATATCTGACTTCATTGTAGGAACAGAGCCCTGTGCTATGTATGCAAACGTACCTCCGTTTGCAATTCCTCCTGCACAGTCAGAAGGAAAGGGCCCCGGCCGGTGTGGCTCAGTGGATGGAGCGTCGGCCTGCGGACTGAAGGGTCCCGGGTTCGATTCTGGTCAAGGGCACAGGCCCGGGTTGCAGGCTCGATCCCCAGTCGGGGGCGTGCAGGAGGCAGCTGATCCATGATTCCCTCTCATCATGGAGGTTTCTCTCTCTCTCCCTCTCCCTTCCTCTCTGAAACCAATAAAAATACACACGGAGTGGCCAGATGATGAGGATCTCTGGACGCACAATCATCAGGCCGCTCCGTGTCTGTCCTATAGAATAAAAGGCTAATATGCAAATGGTCCCCTCGACTGGGAGTTCGACCAGCAGGCAGGCCGGCCAACCGCCCATGTCCCCTCCCCCTGGCCAGGCTGGCCGGACCCCACCCATGCACGGATTCATGCACCGGGCCTCTAATATATATATATGTGTGTGTATATTATATGTATACACACACACACACACACACACACACACATATATACACATATATATATCTGTGTGTATGTATATATACACACTGAGTGGCCAGATGATGATGATCTCTGAACGCATAATAATCTGGCCACTCCGTGTCTATATATTAGAGGCCCGGTGCATGAATCCGTGCATGGGTGGGGTCCGGCCAGCCTGGCCAGGGGGAGGGGACATGGGCGGTTGGCCGGCCTGCCTGCTGGTCGAACTCCCGGTCGAGGAGACCATTTGCATATTAGCCTTTTATTCTATAGGATCGACACGCAGTGGCCACATGATTGTGCGTTCAGAGATCATCATCATCTGGCCACTCCGTGTATTTAAAAAATAAAATAAAAAATAAATAAAAAGCAGGTGACCGTATGGGTGGGCCCCGGCTCCTGGCTCCACCTGGGCCTCCAGGTAGTCACGGGCGATTCCAAGTGGGTGGGGGGGGGGGGCGCGGTGGCAGGTGGTGGGTAAGTCCCCACCTCTGTGGTGGGGGTGACTGCCTCTGTCTAGGGAAGTGGAAAGCAGAACCCACGGGGGTGTCTCCGGGGCAGGACGTGACTTTAGAGAAATGAAATCCAAAGGCAGGGAGAGGGCGTGGCTGGACTTGGGAGCATCCCTGATGTCAGGACAGAGAGAAAGATGGGCCCTTGGGTTGGACATCAAGCGTGTGCATAGCTACACCTCCATCTTGGTCCGGACACTTGGCCGCACCCGGACGACTGACCCACATCTCCCTCCTTCGACCCAGCTCGTGCCTGAACCGGGGCACGCATTCTGTTTGTTTATTTTATTTATTTTATTTCTATTTATTTATTTGCTAGAGGCCTGGTGCACGAATCCATGCACCAGTGGGGTCCCTCAGCCTGGCCTGCGGGATCGGGCCGAAACTGACTCTCCGACATCCCCTGAGGGGTTCCAGATGGTGAGAGGGCGCAAGCCAGGCCGAGGGACCCCACCGGTGCACGATCGGGGCCTGGGAGGTTCGCGGGAGGTCGGCCAGCCGGGGAGGGACCGCGGGAGGGCTCCAGGGCGTGTCCGGCCCATCTCGCTCAGTCCCGATTGGCCGGACCCCAGCAGCAAGCTAATCTACTGGTCAGAGCGTCTGCCCCCTGGTGGTCAGTGCACGTCATAGCAAGTGGTCGACCGGTTGACTGTCTGCCCCCTGGTGGTCAGTGCACATCATAGCGAGCGGTTGAGTGGCCTTAGCATATCATTAGCATATGACGCTGTGATTGGTTGAATGGCCGACTGGATGACCAGACACTTAGCATATTAGGCTTTTATTCTATAGGATGATGTATAACAGGATATTGTAAAAATTAAGCTGTGAAATTTTTATTAAAACGTTTCTTACATACGGTTCTATTTGCTGGGCAGCATTTTCTTTTCATTTTTTAAAAATATATTTTATTGATTTTTTACAGAGAGGAAGGGAGAGGGATAGAGAGTTAGAAACATCGATGAGAGAGAAGCATCGATCCACCGCCTCCTGCACGCCTCCTACTGGGTATGTGCCCGCAACCAAGGTACATGCCCTTGTTTGGAATCGAACCCGGGACCCTTCAGTCCGTAGGCCGACACTCTATCCACTGAGCCACACCGGCTGGGGTAGGACGTAGACATGTGGGGTTGGTCCCATCGGATGGGGTCGATGTCCGTATGGGAATACCACCAATTCTTCCGCCAACAGCCCCCTTGAGAGTAGATTTGCTTACACTCTGACTCTGTCTCCCTCCAGTTCTCTGTCCCTCCGGCATCCCCTCCCGCCATGGGTCCCCTGGTGAGAGCGGCCCTGGTTTTGACGCTGCTTGACCCGGCGTTTCTACTGACCCAGGATCCCCGGGGTAAGTGTGCCACGGAGCGTGAGTCCTTTCTATGACTCGCATGTATTTATTTTCACTTTTATTTTTTTACATAAATTTGTCAATAGAGTCCTAGCTAATAAAAGAGTAATATGCAAATGGACCATCACTCCAACACACAAGTTGGCCGCCCTGTGTGGTCAAAGATGGCTGCCCTCATGTGGACACAAGATGGCCAGCAGGGGAGGGCAGTTAGGGGCAACCAGGCCTGCAGGGGAGGCAGTTGGGAGGGACCAGGCCTGCAGGGGAGGACAGTTGGGGGGACCAAGCCTGCAGGGGAGGGCAGGTTGGGGCAACCAGGCCTGCAGGGGAGGGCAGTTAGGGGTGACCAGGCCTGCAGGGGAGGGCAGGTTGGGGCAACCAGGCCTGCAGGGGAGGGCAGTTAGGGGTGACCAGGCCTGCAGGGGAGGGCAGGTTGGGGCAACCAGGCCTGCAGGGGAGGGCAATTTGGGGGGAACCAGGCCTGCAGGGGAGGGCAGTTGGGTGGGAACCAGGCCTGCAGGGGAGGGCAGTTGGGGGGAGAAGGACCAGGCCTGCAGGGGATGGCAGTTGGTGGGAACCAGGCCTGCAGGGGAGGGCAGTTAGGGGCTACCTGGCTGGCAGGGAAGGGCAGTTAGGGGGATTCAGACTGGCAGGAGAGCAGTTAGGCATTGATCAGGCTGGCTGGAGAGTGGTTAGGGGCAATCAGGCAGGCAGGCAGGCAAGGGGTTAGGAGCCAGCAGTCCTGGATGGTGAGAGCGATGTCCCAGATTGGAGACGGTGCAGGCTGGGCTGAGGGACACACCATCCCCCCTCATGCACAAATTTCATGCACCGGGCCTCTAGTAAAAATACATAAAAAATGAGAAAACGGTCGTTCCTGAACCCGGGCACCTCGTCTTTCAGATCTTCCAACCGTGGAACGCGTTCCCAGCCTGAGCGTCAGGTTCGACCCCTGGAGAATGAACTTGACCTGGGACTGCAGCGAAAACACCACCTCCGTCCAGTGTGGGATGACGAGCCGGAAGAAGGGACCGGTTACGATGAGGGTGAGGAGGATTTAAGATGCGCCTTCGGGATCCCGTACACAGACCCTGTCGGCTTAGACACACGGCGACCACAGAGATGGATGAGAAACACAGCCCTGGCCGGTGTGGCTCAGTGGACAGAGCGTCGTCCTGCAGACTGAAGGATCCTGGGTTTGATTCTGGTCAAGGCAACATGCCCAGGTTGCGGGCTCGATCCCCATTTTGGGGCGTGCTGAAGGCAGCCAATCCATGGTTCTCTCTCTTCATGGATGTTTTTCTCTCTCTCTCCTTCTCCCTTCTTCTCTCTGAACTCAATAAAAAATATTTTTAAATACATATACACTAGAGGCCCGGTGCATGAAATTTGTGCATGGGGTGGGGCGTGTCCCTCAGCCCGGCCTGCACCCTCTCGCAATCCAGGATTGCTGGCTCCTAACCGCTCACCTGCCTTCCTGATTGCCCTAACCGCTGGCCTGCCTGCCTGATCGTCCCTAACTGCTTACGTGCCTGCCTGATCACCCCTAACCGCTCACCTGCCTGCCTGATTGCCCTAACCGCTGGCCTGCCTGCCTGATCATCCCTAACTGCTTACGTGCCTGCCTGATCACCCCTAACCACTCTGCCTGCCTGATCACCCCTAACTGCTCACCTGCCTGCCTGATTACCCCTAACTGCTCACCTGCCTGCCTGATCGCAGCTAACCACTTGCCTTCCTGCCTGATCGCCCCTAACTGCTCACCTGCCTGCCTGATCACCCCTAACAACTCTGCCTGCCTGCCTGATCACCCCTAACCACTCGCCTGCCTGCCTGATCACCCCTAACCATTCGCCTGCCTGCCTGATCACCCCTAACCGCTCGGCTGCCTGTCTGACCACCCATAACCACTCTGCTTGCCTGCCTGATCACCCCTAACTGCTCGCCTGCCTGCCTGATCGCCCCTAACCACTCTGCCTACCTGCCTGATCGTCCATAACCACCTCTGCCTCAGCCCCTGTCGCCGAGGCTTCGTCCAGAAGGAGGTCTGGAAGGTTGTTTCGGCTGTCGGGTCTAACTAGCATATTACGCTTTTATTATTATAGATACTAGAGGCCCGGTGCACGAAATTCAAGCACAGGCAGGGTCCCTAGGCCTGGGAGGTGATCAGGGCCGATTGGGGCCTAGGTTTCCCCAGCTGCCCGCTGCTGGCTGGGGCCTTCCTTCATTCCGCACTGCCCCCTGGTGGTCAGTGTACATCATAGTGAGCGGTCAAACGCCCTGTCGGTTGAACTCCCGTGGGGACAATTTGCATATTAGCCTTTTGTTATATAGGAGACATACACTGAGTGGCCAGATGATTATAATCTCTGAACGCATAATCATCTGGCCACTCAGTGTGTGTATATATATATTAGAGGCCCGGTGCATGAATTCGTGCATGGGTGGGGTCCGGCCAGCCTGGCCAGGGGGAGGGGACATGGGTGGTTGGCCGGCCTGCCTGCTGGTCGAACTCCCGGTCGAGGGGACCATTTGCATATTAGCCTTTTATTCTAGAGGATAGACATGGAGTGGCCAGATGGTTATGCGTTCAGAGATCATCATATACTCAGTGTATATTCTAAAGGGGATTTCTGATAACATGACCTTGATCTGACCTTCTAAACTCTCTCACCTATGCATTCAAGGACCCCCCACAAGGTGTCATGAGGACATTCACCCACAGAAGGAACACGGGGGGGGGGAATTTTACACGGGGAGCCAGACGCCATCCCAGCGTGGAGACGAGCGTGAGCTACGTCAGGATGTGGGAGGAGACACGCTTCGGTCCTCATTCACCCACTTCTTGCGTCTTTTTAGGTCAAAGAGAATCAATGCCATTGCACGTTCCCACGCGCTGTTCTCCGCGGCGGCGCTAACTTCACGGTGACCGCGAATATCGGCCCGAGGCAGGTGATAGAAAGGCTGTCTTACACCAACCCAGGTAGGAGGCATAGACCGGTGACCCCTGTCCATCCGTGAGGATCAAAGGAGACTCCCTGGGCCCGGCAGGCGTGGCTCAGTGGTTGAGTGTCGACCTAGGAACCAGGAGGTCATGGGTTCGATTCCCGGTCAAGGGCACATGCCCGGGTTGCGGGATCCATCCCCAGTAGGGGGCGCGTGCGGGAGTCAACCAATCAACGTGTCTCTCTCACATTGATGTTTCTCTCTCTCTCTTTCCCTCCCCCTCTCTCTTGGTCTCTCCCTTTTCTCTCCCTTCCGCTCTCTCTAGAAATCAATGAACAAAAATATCCACAGGGGAGGGTTAAAAATAAATATTTAGCCCCAGTTGCATAGAGCATCAGCCCTCAGACTGAAGGGTCCCGGGTTCGATTCCGGTCAAGGGCACATGCCCGGGTTGCAGACTCAATCCCACCCCAACCCCCCCGAGTAGGGGGCGTGCAGGAGGCAGCCGATCCATGGCACTCTCTCATTATGGATGTTTCTATCTCTCTGTCTCTCTCTCTTCCTCTCTGAAATTGATAAATATATACATGGAGTGGCCAGATGATGATGATCTCTGAACCCATAATAATCTGGCCACTCCGTGAATATCCTATAGAATAAAAGGCTAATATGCAAATGGTCCCCTCGACCAGGAGTTCGACCAGCAGGCAGGCCGGCCAACCGCCCATGTCCCCTCCCCCTGGATGGGCTGGACAGACCCCACCCATGCACGGATTCATGCACCGGGCCTCTAATATATATATGTATACACACACACACACACACACACACACACACACACACACTGAGTGGCCAGATTATGATGATCTCTGAATGCACAATAATCCGGCCACTCAGTGTGTATATATATATATATATAGTAGAGGCCCGGTGCATGAATTCGTGCATGGGTGGGGTCTGGCCAGCCTGGCCAGGGGGAGGGGACATGGGCGGTTGGCCGGCCTGCCTGCTGGTTGAACTCCTGGGCGAGGGGACCATTTGCATATGAGCCTTTTATTCTATAGGATATTCACTGAGTGGCCAGATTATTATGGGTTCAGAGATCATCATCATCTGGCCACTCAGTGTATATATATATATATACATATATATTTTTTTAATCTTTATTTTCTTTAGAAAATCAGTGGGGAAATAAATATCCTCAGATGAGGATTAACCACAACAAGCCAAAAAAAAAAAATTTTTTTGTAAGAAAATTTTTAAAAAGTCCCAGATTTCATTTCCTTTGAATATCAATTCCCAGAAGTGAAATTTCAAAATCATCGGGCCGTTCTATTTTGAAGATTTTAAGGAAGCACCTTGTTCTCTGTCGTGACGGCTCGCAATCACACTTCCAAGAACTGTGCACGAGGGTTCCCTTTTCTCCGCATCGCCTCTGACATCTCTTACCTCGTGTTTTTTTGTGTGTTTTTTTTAAATAATTGTTTTGCTAGAGGCCCGGTGTACGAATTCATGCACCCGTGGGGTCCCTCGGCCTGGCCTGCGGAATCGGGCCAAAACCAGCTCTCCGACATCCCCCGAGGGGTTCCGGATTGCGAGAGGGCACAGGCCAGGCCGAGGGACCCCACGGGTGCACGATTGGGGCCGGGGAGGGACGCTGGAGTGAGTTCGGCCCATCTCCCTCAGTCCTGATCTCCAAACTGGGACCCCTCGGGGGATGTCCGACTGCCCGTTTAGGCCCGATCCCTCTCACAATCCGGGACTGCTGGCTCCTAACCACTCGCCTGCCTGCCGGCCTGATCGCCCCCTAACCACTCCCCTGCCAGCCCAGTCGCCCCAACTGCCCTCCCCTGCAGGCCTGGTCGCCCCCAAATGTCCTCCCCCGTGGGCCTTCTTGTGACAATGTTGGGGTGTCCATCTTATGGTGGCCATCTTGTGACAACATGGGGCGGCCATCTTGTGATGACGTGGGTACGGCCATCTTGTGACGCAAGGGTGTGAGGGTCAATTTGCATATTACCTCTTGAGTATATAGGATACTTGCCATTCTACCAGGTGTAAGACAATTTGCCTTTCCCTGATGATCAGTGATTTTTAAGCATCTTTTTCTTTTTGCAAAAATGTCCTATTTACAAGTCCTGTGTGATCAGATGATTGAGGTGTGTTTTTTTGTTAAGTTTTTTGTGTGTGTGTGGAGCTTTCTGTTTTTTTTTAATCCTCACCCAAGGACATTTTTCCCATTGATTTTTTAAAATACATTTTTATTAATTTCAGAGAGGAAGGTGAGGGAGATAGAAACATCCACGATGAGAGAGAACCATGGATCGGCTGCCTCCTGCACGCCCCCTACTGGGGATCAGGCCCGCAACCCGGGCATGGGCCCTTGACTGGGAATCGAACCCGGGACCCTTCAGTCCAGAGGCCGACGCTCTGTCCACTGAGCCACACCAGCTAGGGCTGTGTTTTTTTTTGCAGGGGGGAATCCACCACCTTTTCACTTTCAGGTGCCAATTATTGTGCGTGCGTGTGTGTGTGTGTGTGCCTGTGTGTGTGTGCGTGTGCGTGTGTCTGTGCGTGTGTGTGTGTGTGTGTGTGTGTGTGTGTTGTGTTTTTGTCTCCTCCCAGGTGGGCAGGGCACAGCCGCACAGAACGTCTCCTGTCTGATCTACAAGGCGGACTTCATGAACTGCACGTGGGACAAGGGCCCGGCCGCCCCGGAAGACGTCCAGTACTTCTTGCACATCCGAGACCTACAGTAAGAGACACACAGCAAGCGTGTCAAACTCAAAGGCCAACGCGGGCCAGATAAACGAGTTGTTTTTGTTTTGTTTTTTTTCTTTTAAAATATATTTTATTGATTTTTTTTTACAGAGAGGAAAGGAGAGGGAAACATCCACCAGCTGCCTCCTGCACGCGCCCCACCTGGGGATGTGCCCGCAACCAAGGTCCATGCCCTTGACCGGAATCGAACCCGGGACCCTCCAGTCCGCAGGCCGACGCTCTATCCACTGAGCCACACCGGCGAGGGCCAGATAAACAAGTTTTATCTGGACGGGAGCCTCGAACAAATCAAAAGCTTCCATTTTCGTAGAAAGGTGGGTTTATTGCGATAGAGACATGCTGAAGGCAAAGGGCTGAAATACATGAGTGATCGTGAACATAAAACAATAGAATATGCCCTCACCGGTGTGGCTCAGTGGATGGAGCGTCGGCCTGCGGACTGAAGGGTCCCGGGTTCGATTCCCGGTCAAGGGGCATGGACCTTGGTTGCGGGCACATCCCCAGTGGGGGGCGTGCAGGAGGCAGCTGGTGGATGTTTCTCTCTCATCGATGTTTCTAGCTCTCTATGCCTCTCCCTTCCTCTCTGTAAAAAATCAATAAAATATATATTAAAAAGCCACAATAGAATATTTTAATAATAATTGCTATTTTTTCTTGAGCGCGAACTCACCAGACACTGAGTAATGATACCAATGAATAAGCATCACGCAAATCAACCCGTTTTTCTCGTTCTCCGAAAGCGAGGTATTTCCTGTTGCGCACGCCCAACAAGTCAGTCGGAGACGAAGGGCGTGGCCATCGGCTGCTAGAATATTCGCTGCCGGTATCCGTATCCGCGGAGAGAAATGGCGATCCTGCGCGTAAGGCGCGTGAGGGAAATGAATGCCACAGGATGACAGTCATCGGTCATTGGCGAACGTTGTAATTCGTTATGAATAACTAGAAGCCCAGTGCATGGTGGGTCCCTCAGCCTGGCCTGTGGGATCAGGCCCAAACCAGCTCTCCGACATCCCCCGTGAGGTCCCGGATTGCAAGAGGGCACAGGCCGGGCTGAGGGACCCCACCGGTGCACGATTGGGGCCAGGGAGGGACGTGGGAGGTTGGCCAGCCGGGGAGGCACCTCGGGAGGGCTCCAGGGCGAGTCCGGCCCGTCTCACTCAATCAACTCCAGCAGCAAGTGAACCTACAGGTTGGAGTGTCTGCCCCCTGGTGGTCAGTGCACGCCATAGCGACTTGTTGAACAGTCAGACACTTAGCATATTAGGCTTTTATATACACACTGAGTGGCCAGAAGATGATGATCTCTGAACGCATAGTCATCTGGCCACTCGGTGTCTATCCTATAGAATAAAAGGCTCATATGCAAATGGTCCCCTCGACCGGGAGCTCGACCAGCAGGCAGGCCGGCCAACCGCCCATGTCTCCTCCCCCTGGCCAGGCTGGCCGGACCCCACCCATGAACGAATTCATGCACCGGGCCTCTAATATAAATATAGATATAGATATAGACATAGACATAGACATAGACATAGACATAGACATAGACATAGACATAGACATAGATATAGATATAGATATAGATATAGATATAGATGATATAGAGATAGAGATAGAGATAGAGATGATATAGATATAGATATAGATATAGATATAGATATAGATATAGATATAGATATAGATATAGATATAGATATAGATATAGATATAGATATAGATATAGATATAGATATAGGATATAGGTATAGGTATATAGATATATAGATATAGATATATAGATATAGATATAGATACAGATATAGATACAGATATAGATATAGATACTGAGTGGCCAGATTATTATGCGTTCAGAGATCATCATATCCTGGCCAGTCCATGTATATAGATGATGCATAACAGGATAAGGTAAAATTTACGTGACGAAATCTCTATCATAACGTTTCTTACACACCGTGCTATTGGCTAGGACGCAAAAAATATTCGGTCCTCACGGTTGCCCCAACCCCTCGGCCTCTTGCAGGTCAGGGAGCCAGAGGGAGTGTCCCCGTTACCTCGGAGACGCAGGGACCACCCACGTGGGCTGTCACCTCCAAGGAGCCTCGGCATTCGGTTCCGAGATCTACATCCTCGTCAACGGCACCAGCCCCAGCACGGGCATCCAGTTCTTCGACGATACGTTGATGTTAAAGAAAATAGGTAAGGCCCCGACCGGTGTGGCTCCGTGGATAGAGCGTCGGCCTGAAGACTGAATGGTCCCGGGTTCGATGCCCGATCAAGGGCACATGCCCTGGTTGCGGGCTCGGTCCCCAGTCGGGGGCGTGCAGGAGGCAGCCGATCCATGATTCTCTCTCCTCATGGATGTTTCTATCTGTCCCTCTCTCTTTCCCTCTCCCTTCCTCTCTCTATAATCAATCCTCTATAATTAAAGGCTAATATGCAAATTGTCCCCTTGACCGGGAGTTCAACCAGGAGTTCGACAAGGGGGTGGGGCCAGCCAGCCATCCTCCTGCATCCCCTCCCCCGCTCCGCTGGCCCTTAACCCGATCGGCCCCAGTTGGGGTGGGCTGGCTACACCCCACCCGTGCACAAATTCGTGCACCGGGCCTCTAGTGAAAATATATTTTAAAAAATAAATAAAATATCCATTCACTCCAGGGTCTCACCTCCAGGATCTCATCTCCAGGGTCTTCACCTCCAGGGTCTCACCTCCAGGGTCTCACCTTCAGGGTCTTCACCTCCAGGGTCTCACCTCCAGGGTCTCACCTTCAGGGCCTCACCTCAAGGGTCTTCACCTCCTGGGTCTCACCTCCTGGGTCTTCACCTTCAGGGTCTCACCTCTGAGGTCTCACCTCCAGGGTCTCACCTCCAGGGTCTCACCTTCAGGGTCTCACCTCCAGGGTCTTCACCTTCAGGGTCTCACCTTCTGGGTCTCACCTCCAGGGTCTCACCTCCAGGGTCTCACCTCTGTGGTCTCACCTCCAGGGTCTCACCTCCAGGGTCTCACCTCTGAGGTCTCACCTCCAGGGTCTCACCTCCAAGGTCTCACCTCCAGGGTCTCACCTCCAGGGTCTCACCTTCAGGGTCTTCACCTCCAGGGTCTCACCTCCAGGGTCTCACCTTCAGGGTCTCACCTCAAGGGTCTTCACCTCCTGGGTCTCACCTCCTGGGTCTTCACCTTCAGGGTCTCACCTCTGAGGTCTCATCTCCAGGGTCTCACCTCCAGGGTCTCACCTCTGAGGTCTCACCTCCAGGGTCTCACCTCCAGGGTCTCACCTTCAGGGTCTCACCTCCAGGGTCTCACCTCCAGGGTCTCACCTCCTGGGTCTCATCTCCTGGGCTTCACCTATGAGGTCTCACCTCCAGGGTCTTCACCTTCAGGGTCTTCACCTCCTGGGTCTTCACCTCCTGGGTCTCACCTCCTGGGTCTCACCACCAGGGTCTGACTTCCTAGGTCTTCACCTCTAGGATCTCCTCTCCTAGGTCTCACCTCCAGGGTCTTCACCTCCAGGGTCTCACCTTCTGGGTCTCACCTCCAGGGCCTTCACCTCCAGGGTCTTCACCTCCTGGGTCTTCACCTCCAGGGTCTCATCTCCTGGGTCTCACCTCCTGGGTCTCACCTCCAGGGTCTCACCTCTGAGGTATCACCTTCTGGGTCTTCACCTCCAGGGTCTCACCTCCAGGGTCTTCACCTCCAGGGTCTCACCTTCTGGGTCTTCACCTCCAGGGTCTCACCTCCAGGGTCTTCACCTCCTGGGTCTCACCTCCAGGGTCTCACCTCCTGGGTCTTCACCTCCTGGGTCTTCATCTTCTGGGTCTTCACCTCCAGGGTCTCACCTCCAGGGTCTTCACCTCCTGGGTGTTCACCTCCAGGGTCTCACCTCCTGGGTGTTCACCTCCAGGGTCTCACCTTCAGGGTCTCACCTCTAAGGTCTTCACCTCCAGGGTCTCACCTTCAGGGTCTCACCTCTAAGGTCTTCACCTCCTGGGTCTTCACCTCCAGGGTCTCACCTTCAGGGTCTCACCTCCAGGTTCTTCACCTCCTGGGTGTTCACCTCCAGGGTCTCACCTCTGAGGTCTCACCTTCTGGGTCTTCACCTCCTGGGTGTTCACCTCCAGGGTCTTCACCTCCAGGGTCTCACCTCCAGGGTCTGACCTTCTGGGTCTCACCTCCAGGATCTGACCTTCTGGGTCTCACCTCCAGGGTCTCACCTTCAGGGTCTTACCTCCAGGGTCTTCACCTCCTGGGTGTTCACCTCCAGGGTCTCACCTCTGAGGTCTCACCTCCAGGTTCTCACCTTCTGGGTCTTCACCTCCTGGGTGTTCACCTCCAGGGTCTTCACCTCCAGGGTCTCACCTCCAGGGTCTGACCTTCTGGGTCTCACCTCCAGGGTCTGACCTTCTGGGTCTCACCTCCAGGGTCTTCACCTCCAGGTTCTCACCTCCAGGGTCTCACCTCCAGGGTCTTCACCTCCAGGGTCTCACCTTCAGGGTCTCACCTCTGAGGTCTCACCTCCAGGGTCTCACCTCCAGGGTCTCACCTTCAGGGTCTCACCTCCAGGGTCTCACCTCCAGGGTCTCACCTCCTGGGTCTCATCTCCTGGGCTTCACCTATGAGGTCTCACCTCCAGGGTCTTCGCCTTCAGGGTCTTCACCTCCTGGGTCTTCACCTCCTGGGTCTCACCTCCTGGGTCTCACCACCAGGGTCTGACTTCCTAGGTCTTCACCTCTAGGATCTCGTCTCCTAGGTCTCACCTCCAGGGTCTTCACCTCCAGGGTCTCACCTTCTGGGTCTCACCTCCAGGGTCTTCACCTCCAGGGTCTTCACCTCCTGGGTCTTCACCTCCAGGGTCTCACCTCTGAGGTCTCACCTCCAGGGTCTTCACCTCCAGGTTCTTCACCTCCTGGGTGTTCACCTCCTGGGTTTCACCTTTGAGATCTCAACTCCAGGGTCTTCACCTCCAGGGTCTCACCTTCTAGGTCTCACCTCCAGGGTCTTCACCTACAGGGTCTTCACCTCTAGGATCTCCTCTCCTAGGTCTCACCTCCTGGGTCTCACCTTCTGGGTCTCACCTCCAGGGTCTTCACCTCCAGGGTCTCACCTTCTGGGTCTCACCTCCAGGGTCTTCACCTCCAGGGTCTCACCTCCTGGGTCTTCCCTCCGGCATGTCCCTTCCATGGGTCTCATGGGAGACACCCCAGCTCACGGGACACATCCCGGTTTCTCCCTCCAGAAATCTACGACCCCCCCGACAACATCACCATCGAGTGCAACGCCTCGCACTGCGTCCTCCAGTGGGACACGCCGCGGATCCGCGTGTTCCTGTCCTACTGGGAGCTGCAGTACCAGCTAGAAATCCACAGACAGGTGAGTGAGGGCCAGTGCACGCTGGGCCCCGGATGACTGAGAGGTGCAGGGCCCTGGACCTCAGAGAGCTGGAGGGCACCCCCAGGACCCCGTAGGAGGGCCAGGGTCCCAGGAAGGGGTGGGGGACAGAGCTGGGATGCAGGGAGGGTGGGGCGGAGGTGGGGAGAGGTGGTCCTCAGGGGAGTTGAACCCCAACAGCAGCTCCAACAAGACAGACACAGACGCAAGCATCGATGAAAGTCCTCAAGGTGATGGTGGAGAGGCAGATGCTGAGAACCGTGATGACTGAGAGTTACATGTCTTTATGGCCCCAGGGTAGACGGAGAAAAATCCATTGTTCTATGTCCACCTGGGCCCAGTGTAGACGTAGAAAAACCCAATAGTTATACGTCCTCATGGACCCAGTGTAGGCAAGGAAAAACCAATAGTTCTACGTCCTCATGGCCCCAGTGTGGACGAGGAAAATCCAATAGTTATAGACACAGAAAAACCCAATAATTATACGTCCACCTGGGCCCAGTGTAGACAAGGAAAAACCCAATAGTTCTATGTCCTCATGGGCCCAGTGTAGACGAGAAAAATCCAATAGTGATACATGCTCATGGCCCCAGTGTAGACGAGAAAAAAACCAATAGTTATACGTCCACCTGGGTCCAGTGTAGACGAGGAAAAACCAATAGTTATACGTCCATCTGGACCCAGTGTAGATGAGGAAAAACCAATAGTTATACGTCCTCATGGGCCCAGTGTAGACGAGGAAAAACCAATAGTTATATGTCCTCATGGGCCCAGTGTAGACGAGGAAAATCCAATAGTTATACGTCCACCTGGGCCCAGTGTACACAAGAAAAAACCCAATAGTTATATGTCCTCATGGGCCCAGTGTAATGAGGAAAATCCAATAGTTATATGTCCCCCTGGGCCAGTGTAGACGAGGAAAAACCAATAGTTCTACATCCACCTAGGTCCAGTGTAGATGAGAAAAATCCATTAGCTCTACGTCCTCATGGGCCCAGTGTACACAAGAAAAAAACCAATAGTTTATGTCCACCTGGGCCCAGTGTAGACGAGGAAAATCCAATAGTTATACATCCTCATGGGCCCAGTGTAGACGAGGAAAAACCAATAGTTATACGTCCACCTGGGCCCAGTGTAGACGAGGAAAAATCCCATTAGTTCTACGTCCTCATGGGCCCAGTGTAGACGAGGAAAAACCCAATAGTTATACGTCCACCTGGGCCCAGTGTAGACGAGGAAAATCCAATAGTTATACATCCACATGGGCCCAGTGTAGACGAGGAAAAACCCATAGTTATACGTCCACCTGGGCCCAGTGTAGACGAGGCCCAGTATACGTCCACCTGGGCCCAGTGTAGACGAGGAAAAACCCATAGTTCTACGTCCACCTGGGCCCAGTGTAGATGCAGAAATACCCATATTTATACATCCTCATGGGCCCAGTGTAGACGAGGAAAATCCATAGTTATACATCCACCTGGGCCCAGTGTAGATGAGGCAAAACCCATAGTTATACGTCCACCTGGCCTAAGTGTAGACGAGAAAAAACCCATAGTTATACGTCCTCATGGGCCCAGTGTAGACGAGGAAAATCCAATAGTTATACATCCTCATGGGCCCAGTGTAGACGAGGAAAAACCCATAGTTATACGTCCTCATGGGCCCAGTGTAGACAAGGAAAAACCTGATAGTTATACATCCTCATGGGCCCAGTGTAGACGAGGAAAAACCCATAGTTATATATGTCCACCTGGGCCCAGTGTAGACGAGGAAAAACCAATAGTTATACGTCAATCTGGGCCCAGTGTGGATGAGAGAAAACCAATAGTTATACGTCCTCATGTACCCAGTGTAGATGAGGAAAAACCAATAGCTATACATCCTCATGGACTCAGTGTAGACGAGGAAAATCCAATAGTTATACGTCCACCTGGGACCAGTATAGACGCAGAAATACCCATAGTTATACATCCTCATGGGCCCAGTGTAGACGAGGAAAATTCATAGTTATACATCCACCTGGGCCCAGTGTAGATGAGGCAAAACCCATAGTTATATGTCCACCTGGGCCCAGTGTAGATGAGGAAAATCCAATAGTTATACGTCCTCATGGGCCCTAGTGTAGTTGAGGAAAACCCGATAGTTATATGTCCCCCTGGGCCAGTGTAGACAAGGAAAAAACCAATAGTTATACGTCCACCTGGGCCCAGTGTAGACAATGGGAAGTTCTGGACTCCATGTCCACCTGAATTTAATGAGGATCCATGTTCACCTGTTGGGGATCCAGACAAATAAAGGATTGGTTCGCGGGGCCCACGTCCATTCCTCTGCCCGTGTCACCTCCAAGATAGCTGAGCTCTTAAGGTCACTGCCCACCCATAGCTGGTTTTCTGCCTCAAATGGCAGAAAGGACAACACTAAAAAAAAAAAAAAAAAAACATTGCAAGGAGAAAACTAAACCTACTCTTTTGTTGTTGTTGTTCATTTTTTGTGGATTTATTTTTTTTTTTTTTTTTGGTCTCTCCAGAACAGTATGCAGCCCAGTGACCATCAACTGGTGAGTGAAGGTTCTGACCCCAAATACCACCCCTTCTTGGAGCTTCATCGTAGTCCCCATCCAGTCAGGGATGGAGGGGCCCTTCCCATAGTCGCTCCTGGGGGCCTGGGTGGAGTGTCTCCTGGGCTCACGTTGAGATTAGTCATTACATCCCTGTAATCTTTTTTTTAAAAAATCTATGTTTTACTAGAGGCTCAGTGCAAGAATTCATGCACCAGTGGGGTCCCTCAGCCTGGCCTGCGGGATCGGGCCAAAATCAGCTCTCCGACATCCCCCGAGGGGTCCTGGATTGCGAGAGGGCCCAGGCCAGGCCGAGGGACCCCACCGGTGGACGATTGGGGCCGGGGAGGGACGCAGGAGGTTGGCCAGCCTGGGAGGGACCGCGGGAGGGCTCCAGGGCATGTCCAGCCCATCTCGCTCAGTCCCGATCGGCCAGACCCCAGCAGCAAGCTAACCTACTGGTCAGAGCCTCTGCCCCCTGGTGGTCAGTGCACATCATAGCGAGAGGTTGAGCAGTCGACTGTCTGCCCCCTGGTGGTCAGTGCACGTCATAGCGAGCGGTTGAATGACCTTAGCATATCATTAGCATATTACGCTCTGATTGGTTGAACAGCCGACTGGTCGACTGGACACTTAGGATATTAGGCTTTTATTCTATAGGATAATGATGATGATGATGATGATGATGATGATGATGATGGTGGTGATGATGAAAATAAAACACACCCCCACCTTTTCTTTGCTCAACGGATGTGACAGCCTCTACCTTCCTCTTCTCCCCAAAGGTGGACATATCTGGCGGCTGGAGAAATAAATACGTCTTTCAAAAGCCTCTGCCCAGAGCCAAGCACACCGTGCGAATGCGGGCGGCCGACTCCCGGATCCTCCAGTGGGGTCCCTGGAGCCAGCCGGTGGAGTTCGGTACGTATTGCCCCGAGAGCCTGACCCAATATGGGGGGTGCCCACCCCGAATTGATCTGAGTCATTCCAGGAGCGAGGACCCATGCACTTTGTCTCCCTGAAAGTTTATAAACGCTCGTGAGCCTGGCCGGCGTGGCTCAGGGGTTGAGCGTCGACCTAGGAACCGGGAGGTCAGGGTTTCGATTCCCGGTCAAGGGCACAGGCCCGGGTTGCAGGCTCCATCCCCAGTAGGGGGCGTGCAGGAGGCAGCCGGTCCATGATTCTCTCTCCTCGTGGATGTTTCTCTCTCTCTCCTTCTCCCTTCTCTCTCTGAAATCAATAAAATATATATTTTTTAAATAAGCACAAAAACTGGCCACAATTTAGAAGTCTATGAGTCAACAGATGAACCATGTATTGCCATTCGTACCATGCGTGTGATGCAAATGTTAAAAGGAATGAGTTATGCCCTGGCCGGTGTGGCTCAGTGGATAGAGCGTCAGCCTGCAGACTGAAGGGTCCCGGGTTCGATTCCCGGTCAAGGGCACATGCCCGGGTTGCGGGTTCGATCCCCAGTCGGGGGCGTGCAGGAGGCAGCCGATCCATGATTCCCTCTCATCATGGGTGTTTCTTTCTCTCCCCCTTCCTCTCTGAAATCAATAAAAATATTCATCTTTTTAAAAAATGAAGATATAGAAACTCATCAGAAAAAGAACCGAAAAATCTTTTTTTTAAATATATTTTATTGATTTCAGAGGGGAAGGGAGAGGGAGAGAGAGAGAGAGAGAAACATCCATGATGAGAGAGAATCATGGATCGGCTGCCTCCTGCACGCCCCCTACTGGGGATCGAGCCCGCAACCCGGGCCTGTGCCCTTGACCGGAATCGAACCCGGGACCCTTCCATCCGCAGGCCGATGCTCTATCCATTGAGCCAAACCAGCTAGGGCTGAAAAATCTTTTTTAAAATAAAATGAAATAAAAAATAAATGAAGCCCTAGCTGGAGTGGCTCAGTGGGTAGAGCGTCAGCCTGCGGACTGAAGGGTCCCGGGTTCGATTCCCCATCGGGGCACAGGCCCGGGTTGCGGGCTCCATCCCCCAGTCGGGGGCGTGCAGGAGGCAGCCGGTCCATGATTCTCTCTCCTCGTGGATGTTTCTATCTCTCTCTCTCTTCCTTCCTCTCTCTGAAATCAAGAAAAATATATTTTTAAGGAAAACAAACTAAAAAAGGCTCCCAAACCCGACCCCTCCCATCCCCAAAGGAAGAGACGGAAAAGGAGATTTCCTGACGTCTGTTCCCCACCAGGAAACCCTCCCGCCTGATCCCGTCAGACCATCCCCAGCCGTGGTCCCTGGTGAGGAGAAGGCAAGCTTTTAAATGAGGTCGGTTTCCTTGGTGTCGTCCATCACCCGTGGGCGGTTGTAGGAATTAAATTAGCAACACACGCCCATGGCTTCCGGCCTGGGATTTTTATTTCTTGGCAAGAATTCAGGGGTTCGGCCCTCACCAGTGTGGCTCAGTGGATAGAGCGTCGGCCTGCGGACGGAAGGGTCCCGGGTTCGATTCCCGGTCAAGGGCATGTACCTGGGTTGCGGGCACATCCCCAGTGGGGGGCGTGCAGGAGGCAGCTGATGGATGTTTCTCTCTCATCGATGTTTCTAACTCTCTCTCCCTCTCCCTTCCTCTCTGTAAAAAATCAATAAAATATATTAAAAAAAAAAAAAGAATTCAGGGGTTCGGAAGTAGCTGCCACTCTATTTTTTTTTAATAGAAACTGTTTTTTTAAAATATATATATATATATTTTTTATTGATTTCAGAGAGGAAGGGAGAGGCAGAGAGAGAGAAACATCCATGAGGAGAGAGAATCACGGATCGCCTGCCTCCTGCACCCCCCCCGCCACCTGGGGATGTGCCCGCAACCAAGGTACATGCCCTTGACCGGGAATCGAACCCGGGACCCTTCAGTCCGCAGGCCGACGTTCTACCCACTGAGCCACACCGGTTAGGTCTGATTTGTATGTTTTGGATAGTTACACGCACACGGGGTCCCTTCCCTGCCCCCCCCCCCCCACATGAGCCTGTGTTATTCGAAGGTTTCAAAACTGTGTTTTTCCCTTTATTTATTTACTATTACTAGAGGCCCCGTGCACGAAATTCTGCACTCGGGGGGGAAGGGGGGTGGCCCCTCAGCCGGCCTGTAACCTCTCGCAATCCAGGAGTGTTTGGGGGACGTCCGACTGATGGCTTAGGCCCGCTAAGCCGGCAGTCGGACATCCTTAGCGCTGTGCTCGCCAGCCGTGAGCTTCGAACGGAGGGGTGTACTGACCACCAGGGGGCAGCTCACCAACATCTCCTGAGAGGTCCCCGATTGTGAGAGGGCGCAGGCCAGGCCGAGGGACCCCACCGGTGCACGATCGGGGCCGGGGAGGGACGCGGGAGGTTGGCCAGCCGGGGAGGGATCCGGGAGGGCTCCAGGGCGTGTCCGGCCCGTCTCGCTCAGTCCCAATTGGCCGGACCCCAGCAGCAAGCTAACCTACTAGTAAGAGCATCTGCCCCCTGGTGGTCCGTGCACGTCATAGCGACTGGTCAACCAGTCGACTGTCTGCCCCCTGGTGGTCAGTGCACGTCATAGAGAGCGCTTGAGCGGCCTTAGCATATCATTAGCATATGACACTTTGATTGGTTGAATAGCCGACCGGACACTTAGCATATTAAGCTTTTATTCTATAGGATTTTTAAAAATATTTTTATTTATTTCAGAGAGGAAGGGGGAGAGAGGGAGAGAGAGAAACATCTATGATGGGAGAGAATCATGGATCGGCCGCCTCCCGCACGCCCCCTACTGGGGATGGAGCCCACAACCTGGGCCTGTGCCCTTGACTGGGAATTGAACCCGGACCTCCTGGTTCCTAGGTTGATGCTCAACCCCTGAGCCACGCCGGCCTGGGCAGGACTGGGTTCATTCCTTCAGAGTGTCTCCCTCCACGTCTGGGTGTTTCTTCTGAGCTGCGAACGCGCCAGGGAGGCAGGGAGGGGGCCATGGGTCGGCGGCTCCTCCCACGGGGTACCTGACCCGCCGCTCTCTCTGCCCCCAGGCTCCGGAGAATGGCTGTCCAGTGCATTGTTCATCTCCATGGTCATCCTGGGCACCCTCGCCTGCGTCTTGATCTTCCTCTACCTGTTTAATTGGTAAACCCCAGCCCTGGCCGGCGTGGCTCAGTGGTTAGAGCGCCGGTCTCGGGGCCGATCCCCTCCCCCAGTCAGGGACACATATTTGATGAGAGAGAGAGAGACATGTGGATTGGTTGCCTCCTCCTTCCACCGACCCCCCCCCCCAAACCCCTGCATGTGCTCCAACCAGGGCCGGGGATCAATCCTGAAATCCACATACATGGCCTTGACCAGGAAGGAAATCCGTGACCCATCGGTGGGCGGGCTGACGCTCTAACCACTGAGCCCACCTGCTGATTGGATTCCTAAGTATGAACAGATCAATGCTGATATATATTTTTATATATATATACACATATATATATATAAAATGCTAAGTGACCGACTGTCCGACCGTCCGTCCAACCGTCTGTCCAACTGTCCGTCCGACCCACCGGCCGGTACATATGACACGCACTGGCAATTAAAAATAAGCATTTACTCGTGCGTGCGTGACACCTATAAAGCTCTCGCTTGCTCCCATCGCACGCGATGCCAGAATGTATCTGAAGACCAACTATTGGCACTTTATGGTTGTTATATCATGTTGTTGTTGTTGTTGTTGTTTATTTATTAATCAATTTATATATTACTAGAGGCCCGGTGCATGAAATTCGTGCACAAGTAGGAGGGGGGTCCCTCGGCCCAGCCTGCACCCTCTCCAACGTGGGACCCCTCAAGGGATGTCTGACTGCCTGTTTAGGCCTGATCCCTAAACGGGCAGTCAGACATCCCTCTCACAATCCAGGACTGCTGGCTCCCAAATGCTCGCCTGCCTGCCTTCCGGATTGCCCGTAACCGCTTTTGCCTGCCAGCCTGATCACCCCCTAACCACTCCCCTGCCAGCCTGATCACCCCCTAACCACTCCCCTGCCAGCCTGATCGATGCCTAACTGCTCCCCTGCCAGCCTGTTTGCCCCTAACTGCCCTCCCCTGCAGGCCTGGTCACCCCCAACTGCCCTCCCCTGCAGGCCTGGTCACCCCCAACTGCCCTCCCCTGCAGGCTTGGTGTATGAATTTTGTGCACCAGGCCTATAGTATATATATATATATATTAAAAGTTTGTAAACTCAAGTTTGGCTAACAGTGCACCCAGATGTTATTAATTTAATAATAATAATAATAATAATAAGCCAAAACCGGTTTGGCTCAGTGGATAGAGCGTCGGCCTGCGGACTGAAGGGTCCCGGGTTCGATTCTGGTCAAGGGCATGTACCTTGGTTGCGGGCACATCCCTGGTGGGGGGCGTGCAGGAGGCAGCTGGTCGATGTTTCTCTCTCATCGACGTTTCTAGCTCTCTATCCCTCTCCCTTGCTCCCTGTAAAAATCAATAAAATATACTTTTTAAAATAATAATAATAATAATAAATATGTTATTAATTTAATAATAATAGTAATCTTACCTAATAAGGAGGGAATATGCTAACTGACTGTTCTGCTCTCAAACATGATGGTGCCCACAGCCAATAAGGAGGAAATATGCTAATGGACTGCCACACCCTCAAAGGTGGCGGCGCCCACAGCCACAAGATGGCGGCGCCCATTCCCCTCAGCCCCCCAGCCGCCCAGGGCTGCCCGAGGCTCAGGTAACCAGGGCCGGCCAAGGCTTGTGCTGCCAGCAGTGGCAGCAGCAGAGGTGTGATGGGGCATCCCCTTCCCCTGATCGCCGGGTCGCCTCCCGCCCCTGAGGGCTCCCGGATGTGAGAGGGGGCAGGCGGGGCTGAGGGACCCCCCTCCTGTGCATGAATTATTTATGCACAGGGCCTCTAGTAATAAATAAGTCACACCAAAAAAAAAAGAATAAAAAAGGAAACAAAAACCAAAACAAAGAATAATAAAAAAGTCACTAAACAGAGGCTGGACCACATACACAGAATTTGGAGGGACGGAGGGACATTGGTCTTATGAGTCCCCAGCCTTTAACACCAAAGACCCCGGACTCCCCACGCCCATCCCTGCATCCGAGGGACAGCATGAAAGTTCTAGAAAGGCCCCCCATGGTCCTCACGCTGGATTCCCATAATGCCTCCTATTCCCTGTTTTGTATAAGTTGAGTGGATCCTCATGCGATGCTTCAATGACACTGTTCTGGCTGCACAGATGCTGATGGGGGTGGAGGAGGAGGGAAGGGATATAGGTGCTCAGCTCTGATTGGACAGGGAAGGCCTGAGTCGCCATCTGATTGGACAGGGACGACGCCAGTCACCATCTGATTGACAGGGAAAGTCTCCTTGGACATCTAGGGGGAACTCCACCACCTGGGTTCACTCTTCACACTTTTTTTTTTTTTTTGGTCTCACTAGGTTCGTTGGGGTGCCTATTCCTAGCATCAAAGATAAAGTGAACAATGACTATCTCACCGATGATGAGGTCCGTACAGGAAAGGGGGTGACCCAGGGTGGAAAATGGGGGTGTCCAGGGACCCTGCCAATGTCCCACCATCTCCTGTTCCAGTGACCCCTTGAAGCAGGCTTCGGGGGTGTGGCCGGAATGCTGTGTCCGGCTCCATGGCCGTGTCTCGGGGTCAGGGGTCAGGTCTTGCCTGCCAGCTACATCTGGGGAGATGGAGAGACACACAGACGGTAGGGAGTCTGACATGACAACCTGGAGGAGGAGCCAGAGGGGGTGAAGTATGACCCAAAAAAAAACAAAAACCAGGGAGACCCCATAGAGGGCCCTGCTCACGGGCCACTCTCCCTGCGGCAGGGACCACGTCTCTCTGCTGTCGTCATAGCAATCAGTTCCCGGCTCACTGACATGGACATCTCTTGGGTCTTTATCCTGAGCCCACACCCTGGGCCCCCTCCCCGATCCCTGGTTTCCAGGAACCTCCAGCATCCTGTTAGCCTCATGGGGTACCAGCATGAGCCACTTTCCCCATTTTCCTGTCCAAGCTCCAACCTGCCCCAGGACCTTTGCACGTGCCACCTCCTACACGACATCTCCCATTCGTTCACCAGCCCTCAAGCTGGACGGTCTGGCTGGTCCCTCAGTGGCAAGGAGACCCATGTGAATCTGTTGATCCCTCAATCCCCACCCCACCCGCGCACCTGGGATCCCGCAGACCCGACGCCCTCATTCTTTTTTTTTTTTTTCTCCTCCCAGATCATCTGGGAGAAATTCACCCCGGACGCGGGGAAAGGGGACCACGAGGAGGTCTTTCACGTGGAAGAGATCGAAGAATCCACGGCCAAGGTGTGAATGTCGGAGGGCACCAGATCCCGCGTCACTTTGGAACGTGTACGGGTTTTTTTGTGTTGTTTTAATTGTTGTTTTTGGATTGTTTCTTTGTTTCCATCCAAGGATATGTTTTCCATTGACTTTTTTTTTTTAATTTAAAAGTATTTTTTTATTGATTTTTTTTTTTTTTTTTTAGACAGAGAGGAAGGGAGTGGGAGAGAAACATTGATGAAAGAGCGAACTTGTATGCATATTAATGATGCATAGGCTTAGACAATAGTATGGTGAAGGCCTGGGAGGGGTGGGGGCGGGATGTAGGGGGGGGAGCAATGGAGAAAGGAGGCATGTAATACCTTTTCAACAATAAAGATAAACTTTTTTTATTTTTATTTTTTGCTTTATTATTTTTTTAACTAGAGGCCCAACGCACGAAGATTCGTGCAAGAATGGGCCCTCCTTCCCCTGGCTGGCGGCACCACCTTTGCTCCGGCCGGAGCTGCCTTTCCACCTTCCCACGCTGCCCAGAGGCCCGGAGCGGCTGGGGTGGTGCGGAATGCCTGCGTCATCACCATGGCGACCACACAAGTGTCCCTCCCCACCCCTGGCCGCTCGGTGCCTGAGTACGCAAATTAACCCGCCATCTTTGTTAGGTTAATTTGCATACTTGCTCCTGATTGGTTAGTGGGTGTCGCGCAGGTACGGTCAATTAGCATGTTACTCTTTTATTAGGTAGATTTTTTTCTTTATTGATTAAGGTGTTACACATGTGTCCTTAATCCCTCCATTGTCCCCCCAGCCCCCCCACTCATACCCTCATCCCCCTGTTGTCTGTGTCCATTGGTTGGGCCCATATGCATGCATACAAGTCCTTTGGTTGATCTCTCCCCCTTACCCCCACCCTTCCCCTACCTTCCCTCTGAGGTTGGACGGTCTGATCGATGCTTCTCTGTCTCTGGATCTGTTTTTCTTCATCAGGTTATAATATTCTTTATTTTCCATAAATGAGTGAGATCATGTGGTATTTATGTTTCGTTGCCTGGCTTATTTTGCTCAGCAACTTGCTCTCCAGGTCCCACCATGCTGTTGCAAATGGCAAGAGTTCTCCCTTTTTCACGGCTGCGTAGTATTCCACAGTGTCGATGTACCACCGTTTTTTAATCCACTCGTCTGCTGATGGGCACTTGGGCTGTTTCCAGATCTCAGCTATGGTGAATGGTGCTGCTATGAACATAGGGGTGCATATATCCTTTCTGATTGGTGTTTCTGGTTTCTTGGGATATATTCCTAGACGTGGGATCCCTGGGTCACATGGGAGTTCCGTTTTCAGTTTTTTGAGGAAACTCCATACTGTTCTCCACAGTGGCTGCACCAGTCTGCATTCCCACCAGCAGTGCACGAGGGTTCCTTTTTCTCCGCGTCCTCGCCAGCTCTTGTCATTTTGTTGATTTGTGGATGACAGCCATTCTGACAGGTGCGAGATGGTCCCGCATTGAAGAAATAAAAAATAAATAAACTTTTTTTTTTAAAAAAAGGAAAGAAATATTGATAACAGAGAATCATGGACCGGCTGCCTCCCGCACGCCCCCTACTGAGGATCCAGCCCCCAACCCTGGCCTGTGCCCCTGACCGGGGATCGAACCGGCCACCTCCTGGGTCATAGGTTGACGCTCAACCACTTGACCCACGCCAGCTGGACTTTCCCACTGACTTTTAGAGAGAGCAGAAGGGAAGGAGGGAGGGAGAGAGAGGAAGAGAGAGAGAAAGAGAGAGAGAGAGAGAGACCGGTGGCCTCCCGTACACACCCTGACGGGGGGCCTGGGATCAAACTTGCAACCCAGATACATGCTGTTGACCAGGACTCGAACCCGAGACCCTTTGGTGCGCGGGCAGATGGTCTAACCACTGGGCCACACCGCCTAGGGCTGTCTGTGTTTTTTTCATTGTTTTGAGCATTAATAGACCTTTCTATTTTTTTTTTCCACTGTGAACCTTGACCCAAAAGAGAAAAAAAAGTTTTAAAAAGGAAGAAATAAAAGAAAAATCTAAGAAGGGCTCCTGGTGGCTAACTGGGCACAAATTATTAAAAAAATTAAAAAAAAAAAAACCACCAAAAATCCCCCCAAAATACAGCCCACATTTCAGGGAGAAGCCTGTAATGTGTGGCTGCCCACTGAGCCACCCAGTCCTTATAAAGGACCTCCTGGAATTGTATTTCAACCAATAGGAATGAGCGAGTCTTTCCCCATCCAATCAGAGCTGAGCAACTCTATTTCCCCCGCCCCCTCACCCATCAGCATCGTAACCGACCAATCAGAGTGGCTCTGGTCTGTCTAATCGGGACAGTGCCTTTCGGGCCAATCCAGCGGTGAGGATTTGGAGCCCTCATTTGCATGAGGATGGACCAATCAGGGGCCAGGGGCGGGGCCTGGTGTCTATATAAGGCCGCTTTTCCTTCCCGCCTGGGAGTGGGAAGTGTGGCTCAGTGGTTGAGCATTGACCTCCAAACCAGGAGGTCACGGATTTGATCCCTGGCCCTCGGTGGACTAATCCATGTCTCTCTCACATCGATGTTCTCCCTCTATCTCTCTCCCCCACCTCCCTCCCTTCCACTCTCTAAAAAAAAAAAAATCATAAAATATTTTAAAATCATTAAAAATTCACTAAAATTTTATTATTTTATTCATTCATCATTTATTTCCTTTATTATTTATTTTTTTTAATTTATGTCTTTTTATTTTATTGTGTTTTTTTTTTATTTTATCCTGGGGTGAGGATTAACAAAAAATTAAATTAAATTAAAAAAAAAAAAAAAACACCAAAAATATTCTTGGGTGAGGTTTAAAAAAATAATAAATAAATAAATAAATAAATACCCTCAGGTGAGCATTAACAAAAAATAAAATTAATTTTTAAAATATATATCCTCAATCGAGGATTCACAAAAAGTAAAATAAATTTTAAAAGAATACCCTTGGATAAGCATTAAAAAATAATAAAATTAATTTAAAAAAAAACAACACAAAGATACCTCAAGTGAGGATTAACAAAAAATAAAGTGAATTTAAAAAAAAAAAAAAGAGCCCTAACTGGTGTGGCTCAGTGGATACAGCGTCAGCCTGCGGACTGAAGGGTCCCGGGTTCGATTCTGGTCAAGGGCATGCACCTTGGTTGTGGGCACATCCCCAGGTGGGGGCGTGCAGGAGGCGGCTGATCAATGTTTCTCTCTCATCGATGTTTCTAACTCTCTATCCCTCTCCCTTCCTCTCTGTAAAAAATCAATAAAATATATTTTAAAAAATAAAAGAATAAAAAAAAAATCCTCAGGTGAGCATTAACAAAAAATAAAATTGATTTTTAAAAATATATCCTTGATTGAGGATTCACAAAAAATAAAATAAAAATTTTTAAAAATACAAGGATACCCTCGGATAAGCATTAAAAAAAATAATATTTTTTTAAAAAAACAACAACAAATATATCCTCAGGTGAAGATTAAAAAATAAAATTAAAATAAAATAAATAAAACAAAATAAAATAATAAAATAAAATATCCTCAGGTGAGGTTTTACCAAAAAAAAAATTTTTTTTAATTTAAAAATAATAAACACACACACAAAAAAAGCCCCCTGCTCTCCCCGGGATCCCTGGCTGCAGACGCAAAGCCCTCTGGGAACTTGCTGAGCTGGGCCCGGATCCGTGGCTGCAGACGCAAAGCCCTCTGGGAACTTGCTGAGCTGGGCCCGGATCCGTGGCTGCAGACGCAAAGCCCTCTGGGAACTTGCTGAGCTGGGCCCGGATCCGTGGCTGCAGACGCAAAGCCCTCTGGGAACTTGCTGAGCTGGGCCCGGATCTGTGGCTGCAGACGCAAAGCCCTCTGGGAACTTGCTGAGCTGAGCCTGGCGCCACCGGATGAGCGGGGAGACCACGGGGCGGTCTTGTGATGGGTCCCCACATCCAGGCGGAACCCGCGTGTCCCCCCCATCCCCTCCCCCCGCACCCCCAAACTTGCATCCAGAATAGCGGTCCGTGCCCTGACCTCAGGGGGACCCCCCAGGGACAGGGTTGGGGGGGGGGACAGAGAACAGAGAGGGTGAGCCAGTGTCCTGAGGTCACACAGCAGCGCCCAGGCTCTGAGTCCGGGGTGCTCCCTGCCTGGCCTCGCACCCCCAAAGCGATGCTTTCGTTTGCTGAGCCCCGGGTCTCCCTCCCCGGGGTGCACAGCTGGGGGGGAAAGGGAGGGGTGTCTGCCGGCCACTGCTGTGTGACCTCAGGCGGCTGGCTCACCCTCTCTGTGCCGCCCTGGGGAGACCTGTGAGAAGGGGTTGAGGACGGCTCTGGCTTCCGCGGTTTTGGGGGGACTCCGGGGGCGGGGCGCCCCACAGAGTCTGGGATTGGGGGGTGCAGCAGAGAGGAGGGGGAGGGGGAGCTTCGCAGCGCCCCAAGCAATTGCGACCAACTTGGTCCTAATTTGGGATTTCAGCTGGGACGGGAGGGGCCGGGGTGGGTTCAAAGCGGGAGGAGGCTTTTCAACATTTTTTTATTCATTTTATTTTTTTGTTCATTTCATTTACTTTCATTGTTTTATTGATGTATTTATTTATTTGCTACTGTTTATGTGTTTATTTTTATGTGGTTGTTTATTGCTTATATTTATTTGTTTTATTTTTGTTCATGTAACTTTATTTTATTTATTTATTTATTGCTTGGGTGTTTATTTTTATGTAGTTATTTACTGTTTCTATTTAGGTATTTATTTTTATTTGTTTTACTATTTTATTTGTATTATTGTTTATTGCTCATTTGTAAATTATTTTATTTTTATACGTTCATTTAATTACTTTTATTTTTTAGGGTCTTTATTTTTTTTGTTGTATTAATTTGTATTTGTTTTTTATTTTGTTTTGTACTTATTTAATTTTTAATTATTTAATATATTTTTATTTTATTTACTTATCTATTTATTTACCTATCTATCTATTTATTTATTTATTACTTTAGAGGCTTTGATAAGCCTATAAAATAAAAGGCTAATATGCAAATGGTCCCCTCGACCGGGAGTTCGACCAGCAGGCCGGCCGGCCAACCGCCCACGTCCCCTCCCCCTGGCCAGGCTGGCCGGACCCCACCCATGCACGGATTCATGCACCGGGCCTCTAATGTATACACATACACACACTGAGTGGCCAGGTTATTATGCGTTCAGAGATCATCATCATCTGGCCGCTCCGTGTGTGTATATATATTTCTTTTATTGATTTCAGAGAGGACGGGAGAGAGAGAGAAACATCCATGAGGAGAGAGAACCATGGACCGGCTGCCTCCTGCATGCCCCCTACTGGGGATCGAGCCCACAACCCGGGCCTGTGCCCTTGACCGGGAATCGAACCCGGGACCCCTCAGTCCGCAGGCCAACGCTCTACCCACTGAGCCACACCGGCCAGGGCCACCAGGTCCGGTTCTGAAATCCAGCCCCCACTCCCCTCCCACAGGCCTCCAAACGCTCAGGAATGAACCCCCAAAAGCAGGGCCCCAGCTGACCTCATGACCCAGGGCCCCGGGTTGGGCTGCCCCATCCTACTTATTTCGTTTTCGTAGATCTGGGGGGGCATGATGGAGCGACAGGAAATCACGGGATGGAGGCCTCTCCCCACGAGGCAGCCACGCCTTCCTGATTGATGGGCAGAAAGCTCCAGACAAAAAGAAAAAGAAAAAGAAAGGTTCTGGCCGGTGTGGCTCAGTGGATAGAGCGTCGGCCTGCGGACGGAAGGGTCCCGGGTTCGATTCCGGTCAAGGGCATGTACCTCGGTTGCGGGCACATCCCCAGGTGGGGGGCGTGCAGGAGGCAGCTGATGGATGTTTCTCTTTCCTCGATGTTTCTAACTCTCTGTCCCTCTCCCTTCCTCTCTGTAAAAAGTCAATAAAATATATTTTTTTAAAAAGAAAAAGAAAGAAAAAACACACAAGAAAAACAAGGGGTCCATGTTTCTGCTGCTTTAGGAGCCTTAGGGGTGGGGAGGGGGGCGGGGGAAAGGGTCTGAGTGACATCACAGAGGCGCATGATGTCATGCATGGGTCCACAGTGACCGGCCAGGAGGGAACTCGCGTATGCACGATGGACTTCCGTGCACAGCCATGTATCCAGCCCCAACCGGTGTGGCTCACTGGATAGAGCGTCGGCCTGCGGACTGAAGGGTCCCGGGTTCGATTCCTGGTCAAGAGCACATGCCCGGGTTGCAGGCTCGATCCCCAGTAGGGGGCGTGCAGGAGGCAGCCGGTCCGTGATTCTCTCTCGTCATTCATGTTTCTCTCTCACTCTTCCTCTCTGAAATCAATAAAAATATATTTTAAAAAATTTTTGAGCCCTGGCCAGTTTGGCTCAATAGATAGAGCATCAGCCGGTGAGCTAAAAGGTCCTGGGTTCGATTCCCCTCAAGGGCACATGCCTGGGTTGCAGGCACATCCCCAGTAGGGGGCATGTAGGAGGCAACTGATCCATGATTCTCTCTCCTCACTGATGTTTCTCTCTCTCCCTCTCCCTTCCTCTCTGAAATCAATAAAAACCCTAATATTTAAAAAGCCAGGGGCTGTCACGAACAAAACAACCAGACGAATGACCGAAAGCTGGCTGTGTGGGGCAACCAGGCCGGCAGGGGGGACAGTTGGGGGCAACCAGGCCAACAGGGGGGCCAGTTGGGGGCGATCAGGCCGGCAGGAGGGCCAGTTGGAGGCAACCAGGCCAGCAGGGGGGCCAGTTGGGGGCGATCAGGCCAGTTGGGGGGTGCAATTGGGGGTGATCAGGCTGGCAGGGGGGGCAATTGGGGGTGAACAGGCCAGCAGGGGGGCAGTTGGGGGTGAGCAGGCCTGCACAGGGGTAGTTGGGGGCTATCAGACCAGCAAGGGGGGAGGCAGTTGAGGGTGAGAAGGCGGCGGTGGGGGCATTTGGGGTGAGCAGGCCAGCAGGGGGGGCAGTTAGGGGCGAGCAGGCCAGCAGGCAGAGTGCTTAGGGGCGATCAGGCAGGCAGACAGGTGAACGGTTAGGAGCCAGCGGTCCCGGATTGCGAGAGGGATGTCCCAGATTGGAGAGGGTGCAGGCCGGGCTGAGGGACACCCCCCGCGCCCCCCCCCCGGGCACGAATTTCGTGCACCGGGCCTCTAGTCTATGTATAGAAAAGGCTAATATGCTAAGTGTCTGACCGTCCAACCGGTCGCTATGACGCGCACTGACCACCAGGGGGCAGACGCTCCACACAGGAGCCGCCGTGACGCGCACTGGGCATTTACAGAGACACGGCACCTCGGACCTGGTGCCCACAAATCAACAGTCGGCTTCCCCCATGTGGGACGTGGGCCCCGCCACCACCCTGGAGCGACACCCCACCAAATCGCAGCCATCGCTGCCGAGACCCCATGGTGCAAAATGCGGCCCCCAGCCCAGCCCAGCCCGGAAATGGTCGCTGTGGGCACCGGGTAATGACGTCACGTAGCAACGCCCGGCTTCCCCTCCCTAGCGACTAGCCGCCTTGGAGTTTCTTCAGTCCAGGAACACGGCCTGCTTTACAGCCAGGTGTACACATTTTACACTTTCACCAAATGTCTGTGACGCGTTTTCCCATCCCTCATCTCATTTGATCCTCACAGAAGTCCTGGCGTAGGCAGATAGGAGACTCGGTGGAATCCTATTTTCTTTTCATTATAAAAAGTGGTATTTGGAAACCACAAGAAAGGAAGTTATAAAAAAAAAGGGGGGGGAAAAAGAAAGAAATTGATCCTCAGGTGAGGATTTTAAAATAATAATAATAATAAATAACCAAATATAATAAAAACGCAGTTTCTTTCAGATTTGGTGTGCATTAATCACTAAGATAAATAAAAATGTATCTAAGTCCTGGCTGATTGGCTCAGTGGATAGAGCATCAGCCTGTGGACTGAAGGGTCCCGGGTTCAATTCCTGGTCAAGGGCACATGCCCGGGGTGTGGCCTCGATCCCCAGGAGGGGGCGTGCAGGAGGCACCCAATCTATGATTCTCTCTCATCATGGATGTTTCTATCTCTCTCTCCCTCTCCCTTCCTCTCTGAAATCAATAAAAATATATATTTAGCCCTCACCGGTGTGGCTCAGTGGATAGAGCGTCAGCCTGCGGGCTGAAGGGTCCCGGGTTCGATCCCGGTCAAGGGCATGGACCTTGGTTGCGGGCACATCCCCAGGTCGGGGGCGTGCAGGAGGCGGCTGATGGATGTCTCTCTCATCGATGTTTCTAACTCTCTGTCCCTCTCCCTTCCTCTCTGTAAAAAATCAATAAAATATATTAAAAAACTAAAATAAAACACTTTAATATATATTTTTTTTTTAAATAAAAAGGAGAAGTGGGGTTCGAGACGGACATGTGTGGGTCACAACATTTCCTCTCGATGGGACGATAACCCCGGGTCTGGCCTCCCAGGGGGAGGAAGGCTCGGTCGATAGGAGTTTGAGATTTTGTGCAAAACCTGACCTCGCAGAGAATTCTTTAACAGAACGAGAGAGAGACAGACAGACAGACAGACAGACAGACAGAGGGGGTTCTTGCTACTTCTTGCTGCTGCCCCGATTCTGCCAGCGGCCTCCAGGACAGACAGACAGACAGACAGGGGACCCTTGGGGGCCTCGGTTCAGGGGGGCGGGGAGGGGGCATTGTCCAGAATTGCCCTGTTCTAGGCCAAGACGCCAGCACCTTCAAAAAGAGAGAGACCCACGTTGGGGACAGGCCAGTAAGTGGACGTTTCTCTTCTCTGGGGTGGTGATCGGGGCGGGGGTGGGGAAGGACAGGGTGCTGGTCATACGAAGGTAACGGCAGCACGGATGGTGCGGCTCAGTGGGTAGAGCGTCGGCCTGCGGGCTGAAGGGTCCCGGGTTCGATCCCCGGTCAAGGGCACAGGCCCGGGTTGTGGGCTCGATCCCCAGTCGGGGGCGTGCAGGAGGCGGCCGGTCCATGATTCTCTCTCCTCATGGGTGTTTTCTCTCTCTCTCCCTCTTCCTTCCTCTCTGAAATCAATAAAAATATATATTTTTTTTAAAAAATCAAGTAAAGTGGGGAGTTGGGAGCCCAGAGGCAGTTGAGCTTGACCCCTGAGAGCTGCCCCTCAAAGCGGCATCCGGGAGGTCTGGGGTGGCGTCCCCCCAACCCGCTCGCCTCGCACGGGGAGGCCTGCGTGCAGAGTTTGGGGGCCCATAGCATCTGCTCCCCCTCTCCACGCTGAGCCTCAGACCTGGACTGCAAAGACCTGAATTCTCTCTCTGTCTCCCAGGCCGCACCCCTCAGCCTTGAAGGTGTACCGAGTGAGACACCCCCAAAGGTGCCTCTGTGGCTTATGGATCATCTACAATAATAAAAGCGTAACATGCCAATGAGACCAGACAGCCAAAGGACCTTCCGGACGTCCTTCCGGATGAAACCGCCGTGGCGGGAGCCGAGGCAGAGGCAGTTAGGGGCTATCAGGCAGGTAGGCAGACTGGTTAGGGCCGATCAGACAGGCAGGCAGAGTGGTTAGGGGAGATCAGACAGGCAGGCAGAGTGGTTAGGGGCGATCAGACAGGAAGGCAGATTGGTTAGGGCCGATCAGACAGGCAGGCAGATTGGTTCGGGGTAATCAGGCAGGCAGGTGAGTGGTTAGGGGCAATCAGACAGGCAGGCAGATTGGTTAGGGGTAATCAGGCAGGCAGGTGAGTGGTTAGGGGCGATCAGACAGGCAGGCAGATTGGTTAGGGGTAATCAGGCAGGCAGGTGAGTGGTTAGGGGCGATCAGGCAGGCAGGCAGAGTGGTTAGGGGCGATCAGGCAGACAGGCGAACAGTTAGGGGTGATCAGGCAGGCAGGTGAATGGTTAGGGGCAATCAGACAGGCAGGGAGATTGGTTAGGGGCGATCAGGCAGGCAGGCAAGCGGTTAGGGGAGATCAGGCAGGCAGAGTGGTTAGGGGCGATCAGGCAGGCAGGCAGAGTGGTTAGGGGCGATCAGTCAGGCAGGCAAGTGGTTAGGGGTGATCAGGTAGGCAGGCAAGCGGTTAGGGGCAATCAGGCCAGCAGGTGAGTGGTTAGGAGCAATCAGGCAGGTAGGCATAGTGGTTAGGGGCGATCAGACAGACAGGGAGACTGGTTAGGGGCGATGAGGCAGGCAGGTGACTGGTTAGGGACAATCAGGCAGGCAGAGTGGTTAGGGGCGATCAGGCAGGCAGGCAGGCATTCCCTCTTTGGCAAAGCAAATTTAGAAATTTGCATAAAGGAAATTTGCATGTGTGTTTTTTTGGGTGTTGTTGTTGATGTTAATCCTCGCCCGAGAATATTTTCCCGGTTGGTTTTTAGAGAGAGTGGCAGTGAGAGGGAGAGAGAGAGAGAGAGAGAGAGAGAGAGAGAGAGAGAGAGAGAGAGAGAGAGAGAGAAACATCGATGTGAGAGAGACACGACCAGGGCCAGGGGTGGAGCCTGCAACCGAAGTACGTGCCCTTGACCGGGAATCGAACCCAGGACCCTTCTGTCCGCAGGCTGACGCTCTGTCCCAGTGGTCAGCAAACTCATTCGTCCACAGAGCCAAATATCAACAGGACAACGATCGAAATTTCTCTGGAGAGCCAAATTGTTTAAAGTTAAACTTCTTCTAACGCCACTTCTTCAACACAGACTCGCCCAGGCCGTGGTGTTTTGTGGGAGAGCCACCCTCCAGGGGCCAGAGAGCCGCCTGTGGCTCGCGGGCCGCGGTTTGCCGACCACGGCTCTATCCACTGAGCCGCACTGGCCAGGGCCGGAAATTTCCGCGGGTAACGACCTCTCTGTACCAGGACGAGAGCTGCCCTCAGACAGAGATCGTATCCAAGCGGCGGCCTTATCGCCGGAACCAGACACCCCCGTGACCCACAGATTTCCTTCCCCTCGCCCGTCCCAGAGCCGTCCTTCTCCAACTCGATGCTCCAAAGCCTTTTCTGTGTTTAGAATATAAATATAAATATATTTGAGAGGCCTGGGGCACGAATTCGTGCACCAGTGGGGTCCCTCGGCCTGGCCTGCGGGATCGCACTGAAACCGGCTCCCCGACATCCCCCGAGGGGTCCCGGATGGCGAGAGGACGCAGGCCAGGCCAAGGGACCCCACCGGTGCACGATCGGGGCCGGGGAGGGACACGGGAGGCTGGCCAGCTGGGGAGGGACCGCGGGAGGGCTCCAGGGCGTGTCCGGCCCGTCTCGCTCAGTCCCGATCGGCCGGACCCCAGCAGCAAGCTCACCTACCGGTCCTGAGCGTCTGCCCCCTGGTGGTCAGTGCACATCATGGCGACTGGTTGACCAGTAAACTATCTGCCCCCTGGTGGTCAGTGCATGTCATAGCGAGCGGATGAGTGGCCTTAGCATATCATTAGCATATTACGCTTTGATTGGCTGAACGGACGACCGGACACTTAGCATATTTGGCTTTTATTACATAGGATATATATACATGTATGTAGTCTTCCTCTCTCTAAAATCAATAAAAATATGTATTTAAAAAAGAGGGAGAGAGAGAGAGCGCCCTGGCTGGTGTGGCTCAGTGGATAGAGCGTCGGCCTGCAGACTGAAAGGTCCCGGGTTCGATTCCCGGTCAAGGGCACAGGCCCTGTTTGCGAGCCTGATCCCCAGGAGGGGGCGTGCAGGAGGCAGCCGATCCGTGATCCTCTCTCATCGTGGATGTTTCTCTCTCTCTCTCCCTCTCCCTTCCTCTCTGACATCATTAAAAAAATATTTTTTTTTTTTAAAAAAAGAGAGAGAGAGAAATGTGACCTCTGACCTGGTGCTGTCTCCTCTTCGGCGAGCAGGTCCCGCTGTGGGTCTGGGATGGCGTTTCTGTTGGACGTGTCAAGCCTCTTGGCGCTCCTCGGGTTTGCATGCTGCGAAGACGCACTCGTGGGTAGGTGCCGGCGAGGGATATGGGATGGGGTGGGCCCCACCTGGGCAGGTGCCGGCGAGGGATATGGGATGGGGTGGGCCCCACCTGGGCAGGTGCCGGCCAGTGATATGGGATGGGGTGGGCCCCACCTGGGCAGGTGCCGGCCAGTGATATGGGATGGGGTGGGCCCCACCGGCCAGGTGAGGGATATGGGATGGGGTGGGCCCCACCTGGGCAGGTGCCGGCGAGGGATGTGGGATGGGGTGGGCCCCACCTGGGCAGGTGCCGGCGAAGGATGTGGGATGGGGTGGGCCCCACCTGGGCAGGTGCTGGCGAGGGATATGGGATGGGGTGGGCCCCACCTGGGCAGGTGTAGGTGAGGGATATGGGATGGGGTGGGCCCCACCTGGGCAGGTGCCGGCGAGGGATGTGGGATGGGGTGGGCCCCACCTGGGCAGGTGCCGGCGAAGGATGTGGGATGGGGTGGGCCCCACCTGGGCAGGTGCTGGCGAGGGATATGGGATGGTGTGGGCCCCACCTGGGCAGGTGCTGGCAAGGGATATGGGATGGGGTGGGCCCCACCTGGGCAGGTGCAGGTGAGGGATATGGGATGGGGTGGGCCTCACCTGGGCAGGTGCTGGCGAGGGATATGGGATGGGGTGGGCCCCACCTGGGCAGGAGCTGGCGAGCTCTTGGTTCCTGGGTCTACGCTCCACCGCTGAGCCACCCCGGACGGCTTACAACGGATTCCTTTTCTCTTCTGTGAATTTGGCCTCATTACAGGAAAAAATTAAAATAAAAATAGACAAAAACTAAAACATCGGATAGCACCCCCGAAGCTTTCAAAATGTGTCCCCGCAACTGGAATGACACGGAGTGGCCAGATGATGATGATCTCTGGACGCATAATAACCTGGCCGCTCCGTGTCGATCCTATAGAATAAAAGGCTAATATGCAAATGGTCCCCTTGACCGGGAGTTCGACCAGCAGGCAGGCCGGCCAACCACCCATGTTCCCTCGCCCTGGCCGGGCTGGCCGGACCCCACCCATGCACGGATTCATGCACTGGGCCTCTAATGTATATATATACACACGGAGCGGCCAGATGATTATGCGTTCAGAGATCATCATCATCTGGCCACTCCGTGCATAGTGTTTGTCTGTCGGCTTTGTTTCCGTTAAAGCAGAGGAGAAGGTGTCCCCCGTTTTCAACATGAAGCTCGACCCAAGGACAAAGATGTTGACCTGGGATTCCCGGGGAAATGTGTCGGAGCAAGAATGCAGGTTGGACACCCCGCCCGCCTTTTCCACGCGGCAACGCCCACAGGTACGCGCTCAGGGTCCGTGCCCGATGGCTTTGCTCCGTGTCAACCTTGAATATTTCTCTGTGAAACGCCTCTTACGGCTCTCGCTGATAAGAAAGAAAAAAACAACAGCTCGGCCAGTGTAGCTCAGTGGTTGAGCATCGACGTAGGAACTAGGAGGTCACCGTTCGATTCCTAATCAGGGCACGTACCTGGGTTGTGAGCTCGATCCCCGGGGCGGGATGGGGAGGGACGGGAGGGGCCTGCAGGAGGCAGCCAATCGGTGATTCTCTCTCATCATGGATGTTTCTATCTCTCTTTCCTCTCCCTTTCTCTCTGAAATCAATTTTTAAAAAAATAGTAAGAAAAAGAAAAGAAAATTTCCTCCATCCTCTTAGGTTCCGTGACAGGGGCCTGCAAATTAAACTGACAAAAGAGAGGTTAAGGGGAGAAAAAGTCTACCCCGGTGCTCACAGGCTTAATTTTGACGTACCCAAAGCTTCGCAGAGAATACGTGAACAAGCTAAAGAAGGGGGTGGATGAGGGAGCGTATGGAAGAGCCATTTTAAGAAAAGACAATAAATGGTGGAGAGGGGACTAGATGAAGGAAAGCGGATTTTGGCTTCGGGGACTGATCATTTGGTGGATGTGACACAGACACCAACATGTCACCACATGGCCCTGGCTGGTGTGGCTCAGTGGATAGAGCATCGGCCTGTGGACTGAAGGATCCCTGGTTCGATTCCCGGTCAAGGGCTCGTGCTGGATTTCAGGCTCAATCCCCAGTAGGGGACGTGCAGGAGGCAGCCAATCCATGATTCTCTCTCCTCATGGATGTTTCTCTCTCTCTCACTCTCTCCCTTCCTCTCTGAAATCAATTAAAATATATACTGAGGGGCCAGATGATGATGATCTCTGAACGCATAATAATCTGGCCACCCAGTGTATGTGTGTGTGTGTGTGTGTGTGTGTGTGTGTGTGTGTGTGTGTGTATTAGAGGCCCGGTCCATGAATCCGTGCATGGGTGGGGTCCGGCCAGCCTGGCCAGGGGGAGGGGACATGGGCGGTTGGCCGGCCTGCCTGCTGGTCGAACTCCCGGTCGAGGGGACCATTTGCATATTAGCCTTTTATTCAATAGGACAGACACGGAGTGGTCAGATGATTATGCGTTCAGAGATCATCATCATCTGGCCTCTCCGTGTAGATTAAAAGGAAAAAGCAAGAAACAGCTTCAAGGTCATGCGAAGCAAAGGTCGCACGTTTGACCTTGACCTCGACTGTTCTAGGTCAAAGGAGACAGCACCTACTTTTGCCGGTTCCCCAACGCCGTGCTGCACAGGGGAGCCACGCTCACCGTGGAGGGGACGGCGGACGGGTCCCCATTTCAGTCCGTCCTGGAGTTTCATAATCCAGGTGAGGCCGCCATCCCGGGGACCCCAAGTTCCTTAGAGTGACCGGCATGGACCTCAAGGTCGAGAGGGGTCCATGACTAAGGGCCTGGAATGCTGGCGGTGGAGCCGATCAGTAAGGATTATTTTAAAATATTCTTCAGCCCTGGCTGGTGTGGCTCAGTGGATAGAGCACCAGCCTGCAGACTGAAGGGTCCTGGGTTCGATTCCCGGTCAAGGGCACACGCCCGGGTTGCGGTCTCAGTCCCCAGTGGGGGGCGTGCAGGAGGCAGCCGATCCATGATTCTCTCCTCATGGATGTTTTCTCTCTCTCTCTCTCCCTCTCCCTTCCTCTCTGAAATCAATAAATATATTTTTTAGCCCTGACCAGTGTGGCTCAGTGGATAGAGCGTCGGCCTGCGGACTGAAGGGTCCCGGGTTAGATTCTGGTCAAGGGCATGTACCTTGGTTGCGGGCACATCCCCAGTGGGGGGCGTGCAGGAGGCAGCTGATGGATGTTTCTCTCTCATCGATGTTTCTAACTCTCTGTCCCTCTCCCTTCCTCTCTGTAAAAAAATCAATCAATCAATATATATATATATATATTTTTTTTTTTAATTCTTTATTGGTTGAAAGTGTTACAGATGACGCCTTTTTACGGATGTTTCCTTGTGTTCCCCAGGCCGGGAAGGATCCGGGGCGGTGAACTTCTCCTGCCTCATTTATAACCTGCACCTCATGAGGTGTAGCTGGATCCCGGGCCTGGCCGCCCCCGCCGACGTCCAGTATCAGCTGTACGGCTGGACCTCCGGGTGAGCCAGGGACCTGCCAGGCATCGGAGACTTACCAGGGGTCCCTGAAGTCAAGGCCATTCTGGCTGGGGTGGCTCAGTTGGTTGAGCGTTGACCTAGGAACCAAGAGGTCATGGGTTCGATTCCCGGTCAGGGGCACATGCCCGGGTTGCGGGCTCAATCCCCAGTAGGGGGCGTGCAGGAGGCAGCCGATCCATGATTCTCTCTCATCGTGGATGTTTCTCTCTCTCTCTCTCTCCCTCTCCCTTCTTCTCTCCGCAGTAAAAAATATCTATACTAATAAAAGGGTAATATGCTAATTACACTGGTCTTCTGGATATCCTTCCGGACGTCCTTCCGGACAAAGCCACGGTCGGGGAGGCCGAGGCAGAGGTGGTTAGGGGCTATCAGACAGGGGAGACAGTTAGGGGCGATCAGGCCAGCAGGGAGAGCTGTTAGGGGCGATCAAGTTGGCAGGGGAGAGCAGTTAGTGGTGATCAGGCTGGCAGGGGAGAGCAGTTAGGGGTGATCAGGCTGGCAGGGGAGAGCAGTTAGGGGCAATCAGGCCAGCAGGGGAGAGCAGTTAGGGGTGATCAGGCAGGCAGGGGAGAGCAGTTAGGGGCAATCAGGCAGGCAGGCAGAGGGGTTAGGGGCGATCAGGCAGGCAGGCAGGTGAGTGGTTAGGGGTGATCAGGCTGGCAGGGGAGGGCAGTTAGGGGCGATCAGGCCGGCAGGAGAGAACAGCTAGAGGCAATCAGGTTGGCAGGGGAGAGCAGTTAGGGATGATCAGGCCGGCAGGGGAGAGCAGCTATGGGCGATCAGGCCAGCAGGGGAGGGCAGTTAGGGATGATCAGGCCGGCAGGGGAGAGCAGCTAGGGGCGATCAGGCCAGCAGGGGAGGGCAGTTGGGATGATCAGGCCAGCAGGGGAGAGCAGTTAGGGGCGATCAGGCCTGCAGGGGAGAGCAGTTAGGGGGATCAGGCCAGCAGGGGAGAGCAGTTAGGGGGATCAGGCCAGCAGGGGAGAGCAGTTAGGGGGATCAGGCTGGCAGGGGAGAGCAGTTAGGGGTGATCAGGCAGGCAGGCAGAGTGGTTAGGGGTGATCAGGCAAGCAGACAGGTGAGTGGTTAGGAGCCAGCAGTCCCGGATTGTTAGAGGGATGTCCAACTGGCGGTTTAGGCCCAATCCCGGCAGTCAGACATCCCCCAGGGCATCCCGCATTGGAGAGGGTGCAGTCCAGGCTGAGGGACACCCCCCCATGCACAAATTTCATGCACTGGGCCTCTAGTATATTTATTTTTTTTTTTTAAAGAAAGAATCAACCAAAGAATGCCTAAATAAGTGGAACAACACATCGATGTTTATCTCTCTCTCTCTCTCTCTAAAAGTTAATATGTTTGAGCATTTTAATATATAAATGTCTTAGTGATTAAAACAAAGAGATACTGTGTCTAGGATCAAATTAACACAGGCATCTAAAATGGCAATTTTCGTCATGGCTGGTGTGGCTCAGTGGATAGAGCATCAGCCTGCGGACTGAAGGGTCCCGGGTTCGATTCCCAGTCAAGGGCACGTGCCCGGGTTGCGGGCTCCATCCCCAGTGTGGGGTGTGCAGGAGGCAGCCGATCCATGATTCTCTCATCATGGATGTTTCTCTCTCTCCCTCTCCTTCCGTCTCTGAAATCAATAAAAAAATATTTTAAAATATAAAAAATAAAATTACAATTTTCAGGTGATTGGAATGTTTGCAATGTTGCTGGTAGCAACGTTGTGTTCATATGCTCCGGGAGGAAAAAAAAAAACTGATGAAAAAATTAAAGAGTATTACAATAAAAAGAGAAATAAAAGTGACCGTGTCTTGAAAAATTAAAATGGTGAGATTTCTTCCTGTTTTTACAATCTCTTTGTGATTTTCTGGGACATGCATTCCATTGGGATGTCATGCTTATTCCATGATAAAAATATGTCCCTTTTTTTTTTGTCCCTTTAAAAAAAATTTTTTTTTCATTGATTTCAGAGAGAAAGAGAGAGAGAGAGAGAGAGAGAGAGAGAGAGAGAGAGAGAAACATCCATGATGGGAGAGAATCACGGATCGGCTGCCTCCTGCACGCTCCCTACTGGGGATCGAGCCTGCAACCCGGGCCTGTGCCCTTGACCGGGAATCGAACCCGGGACCTTTCAGTTCACAGGCTGATGCTCTAGCCATTGAGCCAAACGGGCCAGGGCTCAAAAAATTTTTTAAATAATTGATTTCAGAGAGGAAGAGAGAGAGAGAGAGAAACATCCATGATGAGAGAGAATCATGGATCAGCTGCCTCCTGCACGCCCCCTACTGGGGATGGAGGGCATGTGCCCTTGACCGGGAGTCGAACCTGGACCTCCTGATTCACAGGTCGATGCTCAACCACTGAGCCACACCAGCCAGTCTTCTTGCCCGTTTTTGGAGAGTTTTTAGTGTTGGGACTGGGGTCGGGGGAGAGGGAAGGAGGGATTGGGGTCTCCATGGTGGTGTACCCCTAACAGGATGCACTCTCTGGCTGACCCCTTGACCCCTGCTTGGAAATTCCAGGCGGGAGGACGTGGTCGAATGCCCCCATTACATGGCTGATTCGTTGGGGACACGCGTGGGCTGTCGCTTCGATGAGCTCGTGGGGTCCCAGCTGACAGACACCTACTTCTTCCTGGTGAACGGAACCAGCGTGGAGACGCCCGTCCAGTTTACGGACGTCGCCCCGGTGAGAGGCATCCAGATCGGTGAGACAAGACCCCACCTCGGGCATTTAGTGCATTTGGGGGGGTGCTCCAGTGTCCCCTGGGCCGGCCGGACAATACCCCCCCTCGTGGTTTCCCCCCAAGGAAATCGTCTGGATTTAGTGCATTTTCGGGGGGGGTGTGCCCCAGTCTCCTGGGCCGGCCAGACCACCATCCGGGATCCAGACTCGGAGTCAGGGAGGTAGAAATGCCGGATGGGAGTTAGGGAGGTCACGACCCTGCCCTGAGGTGGGATATAGGAAGCGTGTAGACGGGCGTCACACGTAAAACATGTCACCCATGAGCCCCAGCCGGTGTGGCTCAGTGGGTAGAGCATCGGCCTGCGGACTGAAGGTTCCCAGGTTTGATTCCCGGTCAAGGGCACATGCCCGGGTTGCGGGCTCGATCCCCAGGAGGGGGCGTGCAGGAGGCAGCCGATCCGTGATTCCCTCTCATCATTGAAGTTTCTATCTCTCTCTCTCCCTCACCCTTCCTCTCTGAAATAAATATATATACACTGAGTGGCCACATTATTCTGCGTTCAGAGGTCAAAATAATCTGGATACTCAGTATATATATATATATATATATATATATATATATATATATATATATATATATATATATATATATATATATATATATATATTAGAGGCCCGGTGCATGAATCCGTGCATGGGTGGGGTCCGGCCAGCCTGGCCCGGGGGAGGGGACATGGGCGGTTGGCCGGCCTGCCTGCTGGTCGAACTCCCGGTCGAGGGGACCATTTGCATATTAGCCTTTTATTCTATAGGATCGACACCGAGTGGCCAGATGGTTATGCGTTCAGAGATCACCATCAGCTGGCCACTCCGTGTATAAATATTTAAAAATAATAATAATAAACTTGGAAAAGTGACTCTTAAAATCCGTTTCTCTACGTCTCATGGAGTCCCCGCATCGGCCTCATAACCCAGCTGAGTTGGTTGCGTCCTGTTTTTTGTTGTTGTTTTTTTTTTGTTGTTGTTGTTGTTTTTCTTAGAAAAGTTTGACCCCCCGGCCAACCTCACCGTCAGCGACAACGGGTCCCATCACGTGATCCAGTGGGACCACCCCAGGCTGCGGTTCGAGGTCTCCAGTCACATCTTGTATTACGAGCTGGACATCCAACGAGAGGTGAGGACGGAAACCCCGGGGTCCCCTCCGTCTCTCTCCCCGTTTGAGGTCAAACCCTCGCCAACAGGATCGGTGGCCCACAAATTCGTCCGCCGTAAGAGCGCCATCCGTTCATTTTTTTTTTTTTTTTTTTTCCTTTTACGCGAGCGTTTAAAAATATAGGTTTTTATTGCTTTCGGAGAGGAAGGGAGAGGCAGAGAGAGAGAAACATCCACGAGGAGAGAGAATCATGGATCGGCCGCCTCCTGCACGCCCACGACTGGGGATGGAGCCCACAACCCGGGCGTGTGCCCTGACTGGGATCAAACCAACCGTGATCTCCTGGTTCCTAGGTGGACGCTCGACCCCTGAGCCACGCCGGCCGGGCTAACAGTTTTTATTTTTATTTTTATTTATTTATTTTAATATATTTTATTTTATCTTTCATTTTTTTTTTTTTTACAGAGAGGAAGGGAGAGGGAGAGAGAGCTAGAAACATGGATGAGAGAGAAACATCCATCAGCTGCCTCCTGCACGCCCCCCACTGGGGATGTGCCCGCAACCAAGGTCCATGCCCTTGACCGGAATCGAACCTGGGACCCTTCCGTCCGCAGGCCAACGCTCTATCCACTGAGCCACACTGGTCAGGGCTTTTTATTTTTATTTTTAAAAACACATATTTGAGCCCTGGCCGGTGTGGCTCAGTGGATAGAGCGTCGGCCTGCGGACGGAAGGGTCCCGGGTTCGATTCCTGGTCAAGGGCATGGACCTTGGTTGGGGGCACATCCCCAGTGGGGGGGCGTGCAGGAGGCGGCTGATGGATGTTTCTCTCTCATCGATGTCTCTATCTCTCTATCCCTCTCCCTTCCTCTCTGGGTAAAAAAATCAATAAAATATATTTTTAAATTAAGAAAAATATATATTTTTTATTGATTTCAGAGAAGAAGGGAGAGGGAGAGAGAGAAACATCCATGATGGGAGATAATCATGGATCAGCTGCCTCCTGCACGCCCCCCGACTGGGGATCGAGCCCCCCACCCGGGCCTGTGCCCTTGAGCGGGAATCGAACCATCGATCTTTTATTACATGGGATGATGCTCAACCACTGAGCCGCACCAGCCAGGGCCCGGAAGGGCATTTTTTTTTTCCCCCTGCATCTGTTGAATCCTAAATATTTTCAACTGAAAATAACCTTCATACTAATTCTGAGGTTCTGGGGTGCCTCTTGCGTTGAAATCCATCGTTACAAACTCAGCCACTTACCGTCTGCTGTTTGCTATGCTTTTCCAGGGCAGTTCCTCCAAGCAAGACTCGGTACGTATCTTTTCGATTTTTAAAAATATACTAGAGGCCCGGGGCACGAATTCATGCACCTGTGGGGTTGCTCGGCCAGGCCTGCGGGATCGGGCGGAAACCGGCTCCCCGACATCCCCCAAGGGGTCCCGGATTGCGAGAGGGCGCAGGCCAGGCCGAGGGACCCCACCGGTGCACGATCGGGGCCGGGGAGGGACGTGGGAGGTCGGCCAGCCGGGGAGGGACCACGGGAGGGCTCCAGGGCGTGTCCGGCCCGTCTCGCTCAGTCCCGATTGGCTGGACCCCAGCAGCAAGCTAACCTACCGATCGGAGCGTCTGCCCCCTGGTGGTCAGTGCACATCATAGCGACTGGTCAACCAGTCGACTGTCTGCCCCCTGGTGGTCAGTGCATGTCATAGCGAGTGGTTGAGCGGCCTTAGCATATCATTAGCATATTACGCTTTGATTGGTTGAACGGCCGACCGGTTGACCGGACACTTAGCATATTAGACTTTTATTAAATAGGGTTTTTATTGATTTCAGAAAGGGAGGGAGAGGGAGAGAGAGAGAAACATCCATGAGGAGAGAGAATCATGGACCGGCTGCCTCCTGCACGCCCCCGACTGGGGATGGAGCCCGCAACCCGGGCATGTGCCCTTGACCGGGAATCGAACCCTGACCTCCTGGTTCCCAGGTCGACGCTCAACCGCTGAGCCACGCCAGCTGGGCGCCTAAACGTTTTTAGTTCAAGCTGTTGCCGAGAGGAACAGTATCCCCAAGACTCCTGCTCACCTGGGAGCTGAGAATGGACCCCCCAGCTTCCTCCCTCGTCCCCCTTCGCCGGGGCCCGGTCACCCACGGTGCTCAAGGCGGGCCCTCGATTCTCCGGAAGGTTTTCCTCAGGGGCAGCGAGGAGAACGTGTACCTGCTGCCCAGCTCGTCCGCGAGGGCCGGGCACACCGTCCGGGCAAGAGTGAGGTTCGTGCACAGTGAGCTGTGGAGCGACTGGACCGCCACCGTGAGTTTCGGTGAGTGGGGTCCCTGGGCCGGAGGCCGCCAGCCTCCCTCCTGGCCTCCCTCCCTTCTCTGCCTCCATCCGCCTCCACGTGGCTGCTCCTCTGTGTCCGCATCTCCTCGTCTGTGTCTGGCAAGGACCCTGTCCGTGGAGGGCGGGCCGCCCTGACCCAGGATGACCTCATCTCTGACCCTTCACCTCAACCCATCTTTCTCTTTTTTGAAAAATACTAGAGGCCCATGGCAGGAAGATTCCGTGCAAGAATAGGCCTTCCTTCACCTGGCTTCACTCCTGTAGCTCCCTCCCGCCCCCCACCTTCCCCCGTCAGAGCAGGTGTCCCGCCCCACCCGGCCGCTCTGTGCCTGTGTATGCAAATTAACCCACCATCTTTGTTGGGTTAATTTGCATACCCACTCCTGATTGGCTGGTGGGCGTCGCGGAGATACGGTCAATTTGCATGTTTCTCTTTTATTAGTGTAGGTTGTTTTTTTTTTAATTGATTTCAGAGAGGAAGGGAGCAGGAGAGAGAGAGACAGAAACATCTCGCCCTGGCTGGTGTGGCTCAGTGGATAGAGCGTCGGCCTGTGGACTGAAGGGTCCCAGGTTTGATTCCCAGTCAGTGGCACCGACCCGGGTGGCAGGCTCGATCCCCGGCCCCGGTCAAGGTGCCTGCGGGAGGCAACCCATCGATGTGTCTCTCTCACGTCGATGTTTCTCTCTCTGTGTGTCTCTCCCTTCCCCTTCTACTTTCTCTTACAAAATCAATGGAGCCCTGGCTGGTGTGGCTCAGTGGATAGAGCTTCGGCCTGTGGACTGAATGGTTCTGGGTTCGATTCCCGGTCAAGGACACATGCCCGGGTTGCGGGCTCGATCCCCAGTAGGGGGCGTGCAGGAGGCAGCCGGTCTGTGATTCTCTCTCCCCATGGATGTTTCTCTCTCTCTCTCCCTCCTCTCTTCTTCCTCTCTGAAGTCAATAAAAACATATTCCCCATGGATAGCCCTAACCGTTTGGCTCAGTGGGAGCATCAGCCTGCAGTGAAGGGTCCCGGGTTCGATTCCGGTCAAGGGCAGGCACATCCCCAGTGGGGGGCGTGCAGGAGGCAACTGATGGATGTTTCTCTCTCATCATCGATGTTTCTCTCTCTCTCTCCCTCTCCCTTCCTCTCTGTAAAAAAATCAATAAAATATATATTTTTTAAAAACCAATGGAAAAATATCCTCAGGTGAGGATTTACAAAAAAAAAAAATAAGAATGTTCACACACATCATGTTTTGGGGGTGGCCCATGAGCCCATAGCAGACCCCCCCCCCAGCATAGGGGACCCAGGCAGCTCTTGGGGGCTCTCGACCCAAGCCCACCCTCCGTCTGTATCCCAGACTGACCCCCTGTACCCCCACCTTTATTTCTGGGGTCCCCCAATAAAGGGGTCCCTCCCGTTTCCAACCACAGGGCCCTGAGCCCCTCTATGTCACCTCACTGTGCACCCCATTGGGGTGGCTCTGTATGTCCCCGGCTGCCCGCCACCCCCAATGCTGGGATGTCACCCCCAGGGGTCAGCCGGCCTGCTCTCCTGGCTGTGGGTACCCGACATGCACTTCTCCTCTCGTCCAGCAGGGGGCGCTGAGGTCACACGGGCCGGCCCCATCAGCACAGAGCGGTGCAACTCCCAGCATCCCTTGCACTGACTCCTAATACACTGGCCCCTGTAGAACGGGCAAAAAAAATAAATTAATTAAAATTAAAATTAAGGGGGATGGGGCATGAGTGGGGGGTGGGGGGAATGGGGGAATAAGGACACATATGGAATAATAATAATAGTAATAATAATAATAATAATAATAATAATAATAATAATAATTTTAAAAATAATAAATTTAAAAAATAAAAAAGAAATTGTGAGGTAACCAGAACCACCCCCCCCCAAAAAAAAAAAATTTTAAATTAAAAATACTCACCGGGCCGAAGCCGGTGTGGCTCAGTGGCTAGAGCGTCGGCCTGCGGACGGAAGGGTCCCGGGTTCGATTCCCGGTCAAGGGCATGTACCTTGGTTGCGGGCACATCCCCAGTGGGGGGCGTGCAGGGGGCAGCTGATCGATGTTTCTCTCTCATCGATGTTTCTAACTCTCTCCCTCTCCCTTCCTCTCTGTAAAAAATCAATAAAATATATATATTTTTTAAAAATAATAAAAAATAAATTGTGAGGTAACCAGAAACCCCCCCCAAAAAAAAAAAAATTTAAAATTAAAAATACTCACAGGGTGGGATCCCGGCCTCCCTGCTCCCAGCGGCCCCTAGGGATGCATTCGAACACACAGGGCGGGAGTGCAAAGTTCACACGTGCACACGCATCCCTTTGGCCCTGTCCCTGCACATTTCACACTTACACTCCCTCCCCTCCTGTTTGTCTGCTGATGAGACGCGGGGGGGGGGGGGGGGAGGGCTTGTGGGAGCCAGACTTGTGGTCCTCCCTGAACCTCTGTCTCTTCTTCCCCCCCCGCCTCAGGCCTCGCAGACCAGGATGTCGGCGGCATCCCGGTGGCCCTGCTGGGGATGCTGGTGGGAGCGGCTGCCTTGGTCGTCACCGTCTTAATGTTTCTCTGCACCAGGTAAGTCCCCCCTAACCCCACCTTACCCCACACCCCCCCCCCACCCCCCAGCCCCCACCCCCACTCACAAACAAAACAAACACACAAAAGACTCAAAAGAAACATTATACCCTGGGCCCTGGCCGGTGTGGCTCAGTGGATAGAGCGTCGGCCTGCGGACTGGAGGGTCCCGGGTTCGACTCCTGGTCCAGGGCAGGCACCTGGGGTTGCAGGCCCCTCCCCGGCCCGAGCCCGGGCCCTGGTCGGGGGCCCGTGCAGGAGGCAACCCATCGAGGCGTTTCTCTCCCTTATTGATTCCAGAGAGGAAGGGAGAGGGAGAGAGACAGAAACGTCAAAGATGAAATCGATGTCTCTCTCCCTCTCTTTCCCTCTCTCTCCCACTCTCTCTAGGAATCAATGGGGGGAAAAAAAATATCCCCGGGTGAGGATTGAGAACAACAAAAATAATTTAAAGTTTTTTGAGAGGTCAGAAAAGAATAAAATAAACATAAACAGAACCCCTTTGAAATGCACCTGGAGCCCGGCTGGCGTGGCTCAGGGGTTGAGCATCGACCCAGGAACCAGGAGGTCACGGGTTCGATTCCCGGTCAAGGGCATAGGCCCGGGTTGCGGGTTCGATCCCCAGTCGGGGGCGTGCAGGAGGCAGCCGGTCCATGATTCTCTCTCCTCATGGGTGTTTCTCTCTCTCCCGCTCCCTTCCTCTCTGAAATTAATTTTTTTTAAAAAATATTTTTTTAAATATGGAGCTAGAGCTGCCGCCCCAGACAAACCCTCTTGCACGGCTGATACCTCAAACCTTATTTTTTTTAAAATATATTTTATTGATTTTTTTGCAGAGAGGAAGGGAGAGGGAGAGAGAGCGAGAAACACCGATGAGAGAGAAACATCCATCGGCTGCCTCCTGCACGCCCCCGACCTGGGGATGTGCCCGCAACCGAGGGACATGCCCTTGACCGGGAATCGAACCCGGGACCCTTCCGTCCACAGGCCGACGCTCTATCCACTGAGCCACGCCGGCCAGGGCTCAAACCTCGGGTTTTAAAACAGGCCCACATTGCCCTGGCCGGTGTGGCTCAGTGGCTAGAGTGTCGGCCTGCGGGCGGAAGGGTCCCGGGTTCGATTCCCGGTCAAGGCCACAGGCCATAGTTGCGGGCTCGATCCCCAGTCAGGGGCGTGCAGGAGGCGGCCAATCCATGATTCTCTCTCCTCATGGATGTCTCTCTCTCTCTCTCTCTCTCTCTCTCTCTCTCTCTCTTTCCTCTCTGAAATAAATAAAAATATAAGAAAATAAATAAAATAGGCCCAAATCACCTAGGCCCGGGATCTAAAGCCAATTTCAGTCCCTAAGAGCTGTTTGCAAGTGTCCATCCATAGTAACCCTTTGGGGGGGTGGATTGGGGTGGCCTAGGTCCCCCCATCCGTGCCCCACATCCCTGACCCCATCAGCAGGAAGTATGTGTCCCAGGAGGATGGGGACCAGGCCCCATGCCAGCCATGAACTTGACCTCTGGGGTGGGGTCGGTTTGATCAGGGCGGGGAGGCCCAGGAGCCCCCCAACTTGGGTCAGACTCTGAGCCGGGGAGTCCCTCACCATTTCTCTTCCTCCTCCTCCTCCCCCTCCTCCCCACTCCCCACCCCCCAACCCCCCAGATTCTCCCTGACACACAAGCTGTTCCCCCCGGTGCCCCAGGTGAAGAGGGAGGTCGTGGGCACGGGCGAGGCCTTTCTGGAGGTGAGTGGATCGCGGGGAGCCCCCACGGGTGGGACCAGCACGGGGCCCGGGGGCTCGGGAGGTTTTTTTTGGGGGGGGGGGGCGCTGGGCTTGCACGTTCTGGGCGTTTCACAGAAATGGAGTCGGCCCGGCCGGTGTGGCTCAGTGGATAGAGCGTCGATCTGTGAACCAGGAGGTCACGGTTCGATTCCCGGTCAAGGGCACAGGCCCGGGTTGCGGGCTCCATCCCCAGTTGGGGGCGTGCAGGAGGCAGCCGGTCCATGATTCTCTCTCCTCATGGATGTTTCTCTCTCTCTCTCTCTCTCTCTCTCTCTCCCTCTCCCTTCCTCTCTGAAATCAATAAAAATATTTAAAAAATAAGGTAAAATAAGGAAACGGGCCTGCGTGTCTGGCCTTCTCACTGAGCATCTGGTATTCGAGGCGCAGCCACCTGATAGGCTGGGTCAGGGCCGCCTCCTTCTTCGGGGCCGCGTACTATTCCCCTGGTTGGTGGAACCCGCTCTGCTTGTCTATCATCCATCCAGGGACACTGAGCTGCTGTGAAGGGTGCTGATACTTCTGCTATTTTCTTTCTCTCTCTTTTTTTTCCTTTTTTCTTTTTTTGGTTAATCCTCCCCCGAGGATATTTTTTTCTCATTGATTTTTTTTTTTTTTAAATTTTTGTTTAGTATATATTTTTATTGATTTCAGAGAAGAAGGGAGAGGGAGAGAGAACTAGACAGAAACATCCATGATGAGAGTCATGGATCGGCTCCCTCCTGCACGCCCCCCACTGGGGATGTGCCCGCCACCGAGGTCCATGCCCTTGACCGGAATCGAACCCGGGGCCCTTCCGTCCGCAGGCCGACGCTCTGTCCACGGAGCCACGCCGGCCGGGGCTTTTATTTATTTTTTTTAAAGATATTTTTTATTGATGTCAGAGAGGAAGGAAGAGGGAGAGAGAGAGAAACATCCGTGAGGAGAGAGAATCACGGATCGGCTGCCTCCTGCCCGCCCCCGACTGGGGATCCAGCCCGCAACCCGGGCCTGTGCCCTTGACCGGAATCGAACCCGGGACCCTTCAGTCCACAGGCTGAGGCTCTAACCACTGAGCCACCCTGGCTGGGCTCCCGCCCCTCTCGCTGGGGAGAGCCGTGCCTGGGGCCGGCGGCCTGGACGGGGCCCCGTCTTCTCTCTCAGGTCGCCTGGGACGGGGACAGCCGGCGGCCGAGCCTGCAGGAGGCCGAGGACATCCTGTCGGTGGAGGACGTGCGGCCCGTGGCGAGCGGACGGGGGGACCCCGTGGGCCCGGCGTCGCCCAAGCACCTCGGCCCTGAGGGCGTCGGTCCTGAGCGTCGTCCCCTCGACGTGTGAGGCCTCGGACGGGACGAGGAAGGTCACCACCCCATCCGACCTGGGCCCACGGCCTGCTCAATCGGCTTGTGTGTGTGTGTGTGTGTGTGTGTGTGTGTGTGTGTGTGTGTGTGCAGGCGTGTGTGCACATGTGAGCATGCATGTGTGTGCAAAAGCCGGTGCATATGTGTGTCCATGTATGCATGTGCACGCATGCAGGATTGTGTATATGCCGTATGCACATGTTCATATGTGCAGGTGTGTGTACAGGTGTGCATGCATGTTTGTGCGAATGCATGCATGATCATGTGCTGTATGTGTGTGGTGTGCGTGCATGTTCCTATGTGCTGTGTGTGCAGAAGCATTGTGTGTGTGCATGTGTGCTGTGTGTGCACGTATGCATGAAAAACCATGTGTGTTGTGTGCTGTGTGTTGTGAGCATGAACATGTGCTGTGTGTGAGCAATCATGTGCACATTGTGCGTGCAGGCGGGGGGTGAACATGTGGGCATTATGGGAGCATGCGCATTGTGTGTGCAAGCATGTGTTTTCATGCAGTGCACACGTGTTTCTATGCACATGCCCTTGAGAATTCGACAGCTGCATGTCAAGGGTGGTTTTCGCCAAACTTCAGGAAACTTCTTCTCCTCCTTATGTTCGTCTTCGTGGCATTTTTTAAAAGCCCACTTCTGCCATGTGAACACACGCACCCACGCTTCCTCAGAAAACAGCCATGTGCCCGTGGCGTGTTCCGGCGTGGGAAGGCGCCTCCCACGGAGCTCTGAGGGAAAACAGGCGTGACCACGGATTTCCCAAAGTGCCTGGAACACGCCCGTGTTCCCCGATCGCGGCCCGTGGGGGGAGACTTGTGACTCTTAAATAAGCTTTTCTCACCCTGGCCGGTGTGGCTCAGTGGGTAGAGCGTCGGCCTGCGGACCGAAGGGACCCGGGGTTCGATTCCGGTCAAGGGCACGTACCTGGGTTGCAGGATCCTCCCTGGCCCAGGCCCTGGTCGGGGCGCGTGCAGGAGGCAACCCATCGACGTGTTTCTCTCCCATCGATATTTCTCTCTGTCTCTCCCTCTCCCTTCCACTCTCCCTAAAAATCAATGGAAAAATAGCCTCGGGGGAGGATTAAAAAATAATAATAAAATAAAGTAAAATAAAATAAACTTTTCTCACAAGAGAGTTCCTCCCGGGAGACGTTCAGCAGCCGCCTGCTATCCTTGTTCATGGCTGCATAGTATTCCATCCGGTGGCCCTGCCATTATTGGTGGGGTCGCCACAAAATATCCCCCAATAAATGCAGCATGTGTGACCCTGGCCGGTGTGGCTCAGAGGGTAGAGCGTCGGCCTGTGGACTGAAGGGTCCCGGGTTCGATTCCTGGTCAAGGGCACAGGCCCGGGTTGCCAGCTCGATCCCCAGTCGGGGGGCATGCAGTGAGGCAGCCGGTCCGTGATTCTCTCTCATCCTGGATGTTTCTATCTCTCTATCTCTTGCCATTCCTCTCTGAAATCATTTTTAAAAATTATATATATATATATATATATATATATATATCTCCTATATAATAAAGAGGTAATATGCAAATTAACCCTCACGCCCTCACAAGAGGGCTGCCCTATGACCAGGTCGGCAGGGGGGTTAGTGAGGGACGACCAAACGACTGAACAGCAGGCTGTGTGGGGCGATCAGGCCAGCAGGGGTAGGGGCAGTTAGGGGCAACCAGGCCAGCATGGGGGTGTCAGTTAGGGGTGATCAGGCTGGCAGTGAGGGGCAGTTAGGGGCGACCAGGCTGGCATGGGGGGTCAGTTAGGGGTGATCAGGCTGGCAGTGAGGGGCAGTTAGGGGCGACCAGGCCAGCATGGGGGTGTCAGTTAGGGGTGATCAGGCTGGCAGGGGGAGGGGCAGTTAGGGGCGACCAGGCCAGCATGGGGGGGTGTCAGTTAGGGGTGATCAGGCCAGCAGGGGGAGGGGCAGTTAGGAGCGACCAGGCCAGCATGGGGGTGTCAGTTAGGGGTGATCAGGCTGGGCAGGGGGAGGGGCAGTTAGGGGCTATCAGGCCAGCATGGGGGTGTCAGTTAGGGGTGATCAGGCTGGCAGGGGGAGGGGCAGTTAGGGGCGACCAGGCCAGCATGGGGGTGTCAGTTAGGGGTGACCAGGCTGGCAGTGAGGGGCAGTTAGGGGCGACCAGGCCAGCATGGGGTGTCAGTTAGGGGTGATCAGGCTGGCAGTGAGGGGCAGTTAGGGGCGGCCAGCATGGGGGGTCAGTTAGGGGTGACCAGCTGGCAGGGGGGGGGCAGTTAGGGGGTGACCAGGCCCGCATGGGGGTGTCAGTTAGGGGTGGGGCCAGCAGGGAGAGGGGCAGTTAGGAGCGACCAGGCCAGCATGGGGGTGTCAGTTAGGGGTGATCAGGCTGGCAGGGGGAGGGGCAGTTAGGAGCGACCAGGCCAGCATGGGGTGTCAGTTAGGGGTGATCAGGCTGGCAGGGGGAGGGGCAGTTAGGGGCGACCAGGCCAGCATGGGGGGTCAGTTAGGGGTGATCAGGCTGGCAGGGGGAGGGGCAGTTAGGGGCGACCAGGCCAGCATGGGGGTGTCAGTTAGGGGTGATCAGGCTGGCAGGGGGAGGGGGCAGTTAGGGGCGACCAGGCCAGCATGGGGGTGTCAGTTAGGGGTGACCAGGCTGGCAGTGAGGGGCAGTTAGGGGCGACCAGGCCAGCATGGGGTGTCAGTTAGGGGTGATCAGGCTGGCAGTGAGGGGCAGTTAGGGGCGACCAGGCTGGCATGGGGGGTCAGTTAGGGGTGACCAGGCTGGCAGGGGGAGGGGCAGTTAGGGGCGACCAGGCCAGCATGGGGGTGTCAGTTAGGGGTGATCAGGCCAGCAGGGAGAGGGGCAGTTAGGAGCGACCAGGCCAGCATGGGGGTGTCAGTTAGGGGTGATCAGGCTCGCAGTGAGGGGCAGTTAGGGGCGACCAGGCCAGCATGGGGGGTCAGTTAGGGGTGATCAGGCTGGCAGTGAGGGGCAGTTAGGGGCGACCAGGCTGGCATGGGGTGTCAGTTAGGGGTGACCAGGCCGGCAGGGGGAGGGGCAGTTAGGGGCGACCAGGCCAGCATGGGGGGTCAGTTAGGGGTGATCAGGCCGGCAGGGGGAGGGGCAGTTAGGGGCGACCAGGCCAGCATGGGGGTGTCAGTTAGGGGTGATCAGGCTGGCAGGGGGAGGGGCAGTTAGGGGCTATCAGGCCAGCATGGGGTGTCAGTTAGGGGTGATCAGGCCGGCAGGGGGAGGGGCAGTTAGGGGCGACCAGGCCAGCATGGGGGTGTCAGTTAGGGGTGATCAGGCTCGCAGTGAGGGACAGTTAGGGGCGACCAGGCCAGCATGGGGGTGTCCGTTAGGGGTGATCAGGCTGGCAGAGGGATGGGCAGTTAGGGGCTATCAGGCCAGCATGGGGTGTCAGTTAGGGGTGATCAGGCTGGCAGAGGGAGGGGCAGTTAGGGGCGACCAGGCCAGCATGGGGGGTCAGTTAGGGGTGATCAGGCCAGCAGGGGGAGGGGCAGTTAGGGGCGACCAGGCCAGCATGGGGTGTCAGTTAGGGGTGATCAGGCTGGCAGTGAGGGGCAGTTAGGGGCGACCAGGCCAGCATGGGGGTGTCAGTTAGGGGTGATCAGGCCAGCAGGGGGAGGGGCAGTTAGGGGCGACCAGGCCAGCATGGGGGTGTCAGTTAGGGGTGATCAGGCTGGCAGTGAGGGGCAGTTAGGGGCGACCAGGCCGGCATGGGGTGTCAGTTAGGGGTGATCAGGCTGGCAGTGAGGGGCAGTTACGGGCGACCAGGCTGGCATGGGGGGTCAGTTAGGGGTGACCAGGCCAGCAGGGGGAGGGGCAGTTAGGGGCGACCAGGCTGGCATGGGGGGTCAGTTAGGGGTGATCAGGCTGGCAGGGGGAGGGGCAGTTAGGAGCGACCAGGCCAGCATGGGGGTGTCAGTTAGGGGTGATCAGGCTGGCAGGGGGAGGGGCAGTTAGGGGCGACCATGCCAGCATGGGGGTGTCAATTAGGGGTGATCAGGCTGGCAGGGGGAGGGGCAGTTAGGGGCGACCAGGCCAGCATGGGGGTGTCAGTTAGGGGTGATCAGGCTGGCAGGGGGAGGGGCAGTTAGGGGCGACCAGGCCAGCATGGGGGTGTCAGTTAGGGGTGATCAGGCTGGCAGGGGGAGGGGCAGTTAGGGGCGACCAGGCAGGCCAGCAGGTGAGCAATTAGGAGCCAGCGATCCAGGATTGTGAGAGGGATGTCCGACTGCCCGTTTAGGCCCGATCCCGGCCTAAATGGGCAGTCGGACATCCCCTGAGGGGTCCCGGATTGGAGAGGGTGTAGGCTGGGCTGAGGGGACCCCCCCACCCCGTGCACGAATTTCATGCACCGGGCCTCTAGTATATATATTTTTTTCTTTTTTCTTTTTTAAAGAGCCTTAGCCAGTATGACTCAGTGGATAGAGCGTCGGCCTGCGGACAGAAGGGTCCCGGGTTCGATTCCGGTCAAGGGCATGGACCTCGGTTGTGGGCTCGATTCCCCAGTCGGGGGCGTGCAGGAGGCAGCTGATCCATGGTTCTCTCCCATCATGAATGTTTCTCTCTCTCTCTCTCTCCCTCTCCCTTCCTCTCTGAGATCAGTAAAAATATAGAAGGGCCGTGGCTGCTGATAAGACAGAGGTTTAGCTTCGGCCCTTCCCACTCGGGCGGGGCAGGCAGAGGGCAGATAAAAAAGCAGCGAGAAGAACGTCTTTCGAAAGATTTTTCCTCGAACCGAACGCGGAAAATACGACCGGTTTCCCGTTACCGCTGGGGGCCAGCTGGGGCCCGGGACCCACAACCCCCACCCCGTGTCGCAACCCTGGCAAGGCAGCGTGGAGCCCTCGCCCCAAGATTACGCTCCACACCCCACAGCGTGGGTTGTGGGCACGTCTGAGCGGAAAGAGATAAATTTCTCCTGAAAAGGCAAAAGGGTGGGGGTAGGGGGTAGATTTGGGCTCGAACCCGACCCCAAGGAGGGGAGTTTGTGATGGACGTGCAGGATTTAACCTGAAAAAATATCAAAACCCGGGCCTGGATGGTGTGGCTCCGGGGTTGAGCGTCAGCCTAGGAAGCAGGAGGTCACGGGTTCGATTCCCCGTCAAGGGCACAGGCCCGGGTTGTGGGCTGCATCCCCAGTCGGGGGCGTGCAGGAGGCGGCCGATCCGTGATTCTCTCTCCTCATGGATGTTTCTCTCTCTGTCTCTCCCTTCCTCTCTGAAATCAATAAAAATATATATTTAGCCCTGACCGGTGTGGTTCAGTGGACAGAGCGTCGGCCTGCGGACGGAAGGGTCCCGGGTTCGATTCCGGTCAAGGGCATGGACCTTGGTTGCGGGCACATCCCCAGTGGGGGGCGTGCAGGAGGCGGCTGATGGATGTGTCTCTCTCATCATGAATGTTTCTGACTCTCCCTCTCCCTTCCTCTCGGTAAAAAAATCAATAAAATATATATTTTTTTAAATTAAAGAAAGAAAGAACTTATATACTTGTATGCACAGCCCGTGGACAAGGGCAATAGGGGGATGAAGACCTGGGAGGGGGAGAGGGGGGGCTGGGAGGGTTCCATGGGGAGTGGGTGGCCCTGGGCCGCTCGGGGCTCCCCAGCTTCATGGAGCACCCAGCATCCATCCGACCGAGAGCCGCCTGACCTTGGGGTGTCCTTTGCGATCCGGGGGGCCAGAGCCCCCAGAGTTTGGGCAGGAAGGACTCCTAGACCCTGCCCCCCCTCCCCCGGCTGAGCGCTGAGGCTGGGGGTGCAGGTGCGCCTGGCGGGGGCGGGGCGGGCAACAGGCCCCATTCTGGTCTCCCCCTCGGCCCAGCTGGCCGGGCCCCGGCCTTACCCACTCCCCGGCCACCTTCCCCTTTTTCTGTTCCTCTGTCCCCCACGTGGGGACCCGGCCCTGGGAAGCCCGCCTTTCCCACCTGCAGCCGGAGCTCTCCAGCCCCCTTCCCCTCCCTCTCCACCCCGAGGGGGTTTTTTCCAATGTTCCCTTTTTTAAATATACGCTGAGTGGCCAGGTTATGATGATCTCTGAACGCATAATCATCTGGCCGCTCCGTGTATATGTATGTTAGAGGCCCGGTGCATGAATTCGTGCATGGGTGGGGTCCGGCCAGCCTGGCCAGGGGGAGGGGACGTGGGCGGTTGGCCTGCCTGCCTGCTGGTCGAACTCCCGGTCGAGGGGACCGTTTGCATATGAGCCTTTTATTCTATAGGATACACACTGAGTGGCCAGATGATTATGCGTCCAGAGATCACCATCATCTGGACACTCCGTGTGTATTTTTATTGATTTCAGAGAGGAAGGGAGAGAGAGAGAGAGAAACATCCATGTTGAGAGAGAATCATGGATCGCCCGCCTCCTGCACGCCCCCCGACTGGGGATGGAGCCCACAACCCAGGCCTGTGCCCTTGACCGGGAATCGAACCCTGACCTCCTGGTTCCTAGGTCGACGCTCCACCACTGAGCCAGGCCGTCCGACGGGAATATGCTTCCATCGCTTGATTGTGGATGGGGCACCCCCTCCTCCTGTCTGGGTCCCTGTGTAGACAAAGCTGTGCCCCGGGTTTGGGGGGCCCGAGCTGGGCTGGGACGTGGGTGCGTCTGGGACGGGGCCTGTGGTAACCACCCGTGTGGCGGCCGGGCCATGGAGGCTCCGTCTGTCACCCCAGAGGCCACATATTTGGGGTCCAGGGTCTTCGATGCCAATCCGGGCTCCCTCCCATCCTGAGGACTGGACGTCCTGGCTCGGGGGTGGGGGGCGGGGGGCTGAGCCCATGAGTGTGTGTGTGTGTGTGTGTGTGTGTGTGTGTGTCCTTTAGCCCCGCGGTCGGCAAACGGCGGCTCACGAGCCACACGCGGCTCTTTGGCCCCTGGAGGGCGGCTCTTCCACAAAACACCACGGCCCGGGCGAGTCTGTGTTGAAGACGTGGCGTTCGAAGACGTTTACGTTTAAAAAATGTGGCTCCCCAAAGGAATGTCCATCGTCGTCCTGTTGGTGTTTGGCTCCGTGGACGAATGAGTTTGCCGACCCCTGCGTTAGCCCAACAGCCATCCAGGGTACAAAAAAAATAAATAAATAAATAAAATAAGGGGGGAAAAGGAGGGAAGAAGGGGTGGGGGGAGAAAGAGAAAGAAGAAAAAAAAAAAAAGAAAGAGAAAGAAAAGGTGAGATAAGCCCACAAAAAGTGAGAGAATGAAAAAGAGAGAGGAAAAAAAAAACACAAATAAAAACACAGACAAAAAAAAAAGGTAAAGACATGAAGAAAGAGAAAGAAAAAAATAAATAAAACAGAAGAAGCCCTGGCCGGTGTGGCTCAGTGGATAGAGCATCAGCCCACGGACAGAAGGGTCCCGGGTTCGATTCCGGTCAAGAGCACGTCCCTCAGTTGCAGGTTTGATCCCCAGCCCGGTCCCTGGTGGGGGTGGGGGTGTATGTGCAGGGGGCAACCAATCAAGGTTTCTCTCCGTCTCTCCCTCTCTCTTCCACGCTCTCTAAAAATCAACGGAAAAAAATATCCTCGGGTGAGGGTTAAAAATAAATAAATAAATTTAATAAATTAAAAATAAAGACATCAACAAAATCGCCTTATTCCACCTTCATGTAATTATACCAGCAACAGCCCTATTTCCAAAAAATAATAATAATAATAAAAGGGTAATATGCTAATTAGACCAGACATCCTTCCGGTCGTCCTTCCGGACAAAGCAGGGGTCGGAGGGAAGCCAGCCCGGGTCACGGGTGCCAGAAGTGGGAAGGGAGACCTCCTCTTGTATGAATTTCATGCGCCGGGCCTCTAGTCCTATATAATAAAGAGGTGATATGCAAGTTGACCCTCACGCCCTCACAAGATGGCTGCCTACGACCAGGCTGGCAGGGGGGTTCGTGAGGGACGACCAAAAGACTGAACAAGCAGGCTGCGTGGGGACGACCAGGCCGGAGGGGGGTGCTGTGAGGGGCGATCAGACCAGCGGTGGGGGGGGGGGCAGTTAGGGGCAACCAGCCAGCTGGCAGGAGGGGACCAGGCCAGCAGGGGGCAGTTGGGGACGACCAGACCAGCAGGGGAGGGCAGGGGGGGGGGGCCAGCAGTTAGGGCAGTTAGGGGCAACCAGGCCAGCAGAGGAGGGCAGTTAGGGGGATCAGGCCAGCCAAGGGCAGTTGGGGGTGGGGCAGCAGGGGGGACGTTAGGGGCGACCAGCAGCAGGGGAGGGAAGTTAGGGGTAACCAGGCCAGCAGAGGAGGGAAGTTAGGGGTGAGGACAGTCAGGGGGGGGCAGGCCAGCAGGGAAGGGCAGTTGGGGGTGACCAGGCCTCCAGCAAGGGCAGTTGGGGGTGACCAGGCCAGCAGGGGAGGGAAGTTAGGGGTAACCAGGCCAGCAGGGGAGGGAAGTTAGGGGTGACCAGGCCAGCAGGGGAGGACAGTTAGGGGGGGCCAGGCCTCCAGCAGTGGGCAGTTGGGGGTGACCAGGCCTGCAGGGGAGGCAGTTGTGGGGGACCAGGCCTGCAGGGGAGGGCAGTTGGGGCCGACCAGGCCAGCAGGGGAGGGCAGTTAGGGGTGACCAGGCCTGCAGGGGAGGGAAGTTAGGGGGGCCCAGCACCAGGCCAGGGGGGGAGGGAAGTTAGGGGGGGACCAGGACACGGGGGGCACCAGGGAGGGCAGTTGGGGGGGGGCCAGGCCTGCAGGGGGGGGGCAGTTGGGGGGGACCAGACCAGCAGGGGAGGGCAGTTAGGGGTAACCAGGCCTGCAGGAGAGCAGTTAGGGGCAATCAGGCCAGTGTGTGTGTGGGGGGTGATAGGGCAGTTAGGGGTAACCAGGCCAGCGGGGGGAGGGGGGCAGTTGAGGGCGACCAGGCAGACAGGCAGGTGAGCGATTAGGACCCAGCAATCCAGGATTGTGAGAGGGATGTCCGACTGCCCATTGAGGCCCAAGGGGTCCCGGATTGGAGAGGGTGCAGGCTGGGCTGTGGGGACCCCCCTCCCCGTGCACGAATTTCAGGCCTGTTATAAATAAATAAAAATCTCTGTTGTGAGATTCCAGCTGGCATATCCATGGGGCCGGGGGACCGGTGTGTGTGGGGGCTGGCAATCTGTAGGGAAGGATTGTGGGGGGATGGGCCCCCCCCCCCCACCGCCCCAGGCTGAGCCCTGGCAGCGATGACCTGTGATGGTCGGAAGGATGGGGAGGGGCGAAGGGAAAAGCAGCGGAATCCAGCTGGAAAGGAAGCGCGGGGGGTGGGGGGGTGACCCCGTGGAGGTCGGGGGTGAGGGTTGAACTTGACCCAAGTTTCCCCCCCCCTGGCGCAGCGACCACATGCGTCTCCAGGATGTTGCTTTGAATTCAGATTACATTTATTTTTATTTTTAAACAGGAACCTTTTTTTTTTTTTTTTTAAGACAAAGGAAAACATGAAACCGATGGTTGAGAAACAGGGCGGGGGGGGGGGGAGGGGATTTCAAGGAAACACCCCAACTTTCTAAAGCAGAAAGGGGCGCGCACAGGGTCTCCAGGGGCCACGGAAGGCGAGGGGCGGGGCCCCCAGGCCGAGGCTATAAAAAAACGCCGAATTTGGCAAAAAAAAAAAAAAAAAAACAAGCATTCGTTTCTCTTTGGCTCTTCGCAGACGGAGACACAAGTGGGGGTCGGGGAAGGGGGACCCCCCAGGCCACCTGGGAACCAGCCACTGGGGACTTGGCTCTGCGCGCCCAGCGCGCGCGCGCCCAGGGCGCACCAGGTAAGACGCGCACCTGTGGGGAGGCGGCTGGGTTCGCGGGGAGGTGGCCACGCCCACAGGATTCAGAGACTGGTCCCGAGTAGCAAATGCCCAAGATTTATTTATTTTTGTTCGATGTATTTGTATTCGTTTCAGAGAGAGAGAGAGAGGAAGGGAGAAGGAGAGAGAGAGGGACATCCAGGATGAGAGAGAATCAGGGATCGGCTGCCTCCTGCGCGCCCCACGCTGGGGATGGAGCCCGCAAGCTGGACATAAGATCTTTCTTTTTTTTAAAAAAGAAAAAAATGTATTTTTATTGATTTCAGAGAGGAAGGGAGAGGAAGAGAGAGAGAAACATCCATGAGGAGAGGGAATCAGGGATCGGCTGCCTCCTGCGCGCCCCACGCTGGGGATGGAGCCCGCAACCTGGACATAAGATCTTTCTTTTTTTAAAAAAAGAAAAAAATGTATTTTTATTGATTTCAGAGAGAGGAAGGGAGAGGAAGAGAGAGAGAAACATCCATGAGGAGAGGGAATCAGGGATCGGCTGCCTCCCGCACGCACCCTATTGGGGATGGAGCCCGCAACCCTGGGCCTGTGCCCTTGGCCAGGAATCGAACCCTGACCTCCTGGTTCATGGGTGGATGCTCAACCACTGAGCCATGCTGACCGGGTCATGCTCAAGAGCTTAATCGTAATTGTTAGGGCCCTGGATGGTGTGGCTCAGTGGATAGAGCGTTGGCCTGCGGGCTAGAGGGTCCTGGGTTCGATTCCCGCCACAGGCACATGGCAGGGTTGTGGGAGGCAGCCGATCCATGGTTCTCTCTCATCATTGGTATTTCTATCTCTCCTTCTCCCCTCCTCTCTGAAATAAAACAAAAACAAACAAACAAACAAACAAACAAACAACAATGCTTAAAAAAAATCAATAAAATATATATTTTTTAAAATAAAAATAATTGTTAAGAGTGATTATAGGGTGCATGCTTGGCAGTCAGAGAGCCTGGGGTTTAAATGGGTTTGGGGACCAGGTTGTTGGCTTTTTATTTAAGTCTGTATTCCTCCCACAGACCCCCCCCCTCACACACACACACACACACACACACTCTCTCTCTCTCTCTCTCTCTCTCTCTCTCTCTCTCTCTCTCTCTCTCTCCTGGGAAGGGGTCCCTCCAGTCCACCCCCCAAAGCGATACAGCTGTTTGCAGCCCTGGCCAGTGTGGCTCAGTGGGTAGAGCGCCAGCCCACAGACCGAAGGGTCCCGGGTTCGATTCCCGGTCAAGGGCACACGCCCGGGTTGTGGGCTCCATCCCCAGTAAGGGATGTGCAGGAGGCAGCCGATCCATGATTCTCTCTCCTCATGGATGTTTCTCTCTCTCTCTCCCTCTCCCTCTCTCTCTGTAAAAAATCAATAAAATATATATATTTTTTTAAAAAAATTCAGTCCTGGCTGGGATGCTGGAACCACGCAGGTCCAGTTACGGTAACTGGGCCCCCGGCCGGGAAGTGCCGTCTGCCTTGATTGCGAGCTTTTAATTAGACTTCCTTCCCCGCCTTTGTCGTCACGGGGTTTCCTGCTGTTTTTCCAGGCGCGTGGTTTCCCGGTGTCTGGATGGGGATGGAGCCGAGAGGGAGCCCGAACCCCAGGGCTGATCTACACACACGGGTAGACACACGTGTGCATGGATGTGTACCCAAGCAAGCATGTGCACGTGCCTGTATGCACAAACATGCATAAAACCAGTGTGCATGTATAAGCATATGCATGCAGGCATGTGCACACATGTAGACACATACATGTGTGCGCATATGCACATGTGATGCACAAGGCACATATAGCAGCAGGCACATGCATGCACACACATTGTGTTCCCACATGCAGACACAGATGTGCGTGCATGGCACATATATGTGTGTGCACAGGCAGGCACATGCATGCACATAAGGCACACATACATGCAGAAGTATAGGCATGCACATACACAGTGCATCAAGCATGCAGACTGCTGTGCACACACCTTTTTTTATACACATGCAGGTATACACACGAAAATAGACATGCACACATGTGCTCACTGACAGACACATGCACACACATACATATATGCACAGAGATGCTCAAAGCACATGCATACACATGGATGCACATACATGCACACACCTGCAAACCCACAGGTGTACACATGCAGGCAGACATGCACACATGTGTATCCACAAGGCGCCTATACACACATGCCCACATAGATGTGTACACGTGCAGCCGTGTACGTGTGCATGCATATGCACACATGCACACACATGCCTGCACACACCTGTGTGCACACAGAGCCTTCCCGCCTACCACGAGCTGCCTGCTCTCCCAGCACAGGACCCTCTCAGCCTCCCCCCTCCACCCGTGTTGAAGCCACACCCACCAGGTGCCTCTCCCTCCTCCTCCTGCAGCTCAGCCGCTCCCTGTCCCACCGGAGCCGCCTCCCCATGGCCTCGCTCTGGCTCGCCGCCCTGTTCCTGGCGCCCGTCTCCGCTCTGCTGCTCAGGGACCAAGGTAGGCAGCCCACCAGTGCTGGGCAGGCATTTTTGCTTCGAGGGGAAACTGAGTCACGCCCTCTATAATAAAAGCCTACTCTGCTAAGTGTCTGGTTGGCCGGTCAGCCGTTCAACCAATCAAAGCGTAATATGCTAATGATATGCTAAGGCCGCTCAACCACTCGCTATGACGTGCACTGACCACCAGGGGGCAGACGCTCCGACCGGTAGGTGAGCTTGCTGCTGGGGTCCGGCGGATCGGGACTGAGCGAGACGGGCCGGACACGCCCTGGAGCCCTCCCGCGGTCCCTCCCCGGCTGGCCAACCTCCCGCGGTCCCTCCCTGGCCCCGATCGTGCACCGGTGGGGTCCCTCGGCCTGGCCTGCGCCCTCTCGCAATCCGGGACCCCTCGGGGGATGTCGGAGAGCCGGTTTCGGCGCGATCCCGCAGGCCAGGCCGAGGGACCCCACTGGGCCTCTAGTGCAGCTATAAGACATGATGGAGCCCGGCCAGTGTGGGTCCGTGGTTGAGCGTCGACCTATGAACCAGGAGGTCAGGGTTCGATTCCCGGTCAAGGGCACAGGCCCGGGGTTGTGGGCTCCATCCCCAGTAGGGGGCGCGCAGGAGGCGGCCGATCCAGGATTCTCTCTCCTCATGATGTTTCTATCTCCTTCCTTTCTCTCTGACATCAATACAAATATATATATATTTTAAAAATCAATGGTAAACTGTCCTCAGATGAGGATTAAAAAATTAATAAAAATAAATAAAGGGGCTCTATATATCTGATTTTTTTTTTCTGAACACTTAGGGGGGAAATTTTGACGTCTGAGTCTCTTAGAATAAAGGAGATGTATTTTGCCCTGGCTGGTTGGGCTCAGTGGATAGAACATCGGCCTGCGGACTGAAGGGTCCCGGGTTCGATTCCCGGCCAAGGGCACAGGCCCGGGTTGCAGGCTCGATCCCCAGTCGGGGGCGTGCAGGAGGCAGCCGGTCGATGATTCTCTCTCATCATGGATGTTTCTCTCTCTCCCTCTCCTTTCCTCTCTGAAATCAATACAAATACATATATTTTTTTAAATCAATGGTAAAATATCCTCAGGTGAGGATTAAAAAATTAATAAAAATAAATAAAGGGGCTCCCTGTATATGATTTTTTTTTCCTGAACACTTAGGGGGGAAATTTTGACGTCTGAGTCTCTTAGAATAAAGGAGATGTATTTTAATCCTGAAAGGGCCAACCGCATCTGTTCTGGGTCGATTGCATCAGCCGGGATGGTGTGAGCTGAGATAAAAAAATAAATAAAAATAAAAAAACCACCATATTTCATCACCTTCTGCCCGTGGTTTCTTCCCTCCACGGGGACTGGACCGCAAGTGTCTTTGTCCAACGGTGGGGAGGGTGTGGCATCTTCTCCTTTTCAATTACGTTTCTTGGGGTGAACATGGTTACCCCATACTGGGGGTCACACCTTTTTGTTCTTGTTGCTGTGAATCCTCACCCGAGGGTATGTTTCCATTGAATTTTTACAGAGAGGAAGGGAGAGGGAGAGAGAGTCAGAAACATCGATGAGAGAGAAACATCCATCCGCTGCCTCCTGCACGCCCCCCACTGGGGATGTGCCTGCCACCGAGGTCCATGCCCTTGACCGGAATCGAACCCGGGGCCCTTCAGTCTGCAGGCCGACGCTCCATCCACTGAGCCACACCGGCCAGGGCATATATATATATATATATATATATATATATATATATATATATATACACACGGAGTGGCCAGATGATGATGATCTCTGGACGCATAATCATCTGGCCATTCCGTGTCTATCCTGTAGAATAAAAGGCTAATATGCAAATGGTCCCCTCGACCAGGAGTTCGACCAGCAGGCAGGCCGGCCAACCGCCCACGTCCCCTCCCCGTGGCCAGGCTGGCCGGACCCCACCCATGCACGAATTCATGCACCGGGCCTCTAATATATATATATATATATATATATATATATACACACACACACACTGAGTGGCCAGGTTATTATGCATTCAGAGATCATCATAATCTGGCCACTCAGTATATATATATATATATATATATACTAGAGCCCTGGTGCACGAAATTCGTGCACTCAGGGGGGGTGTCCCTCACCCCAGATTGTGAGAGGGTGCAGGCCAGGCCGAGGGGCCCCACCGGTGCACGATCGGGGCCGGGGAGGGACGTGGGAGATTGGCCAGCCGGGGAGGGACCGCGGGAGGGCTCCAGGGCGTGTCCGGCCCGTCTCACTCAGTCCCGATCGGCCGGACCCCAGCAGCAAGCTCACCTGCCGGTCAGAGCGTCTGCCCCCTGGTGGTCAGTGCACATCACAGCGAGTGGTTGAGTGTCCTTAGCATATCATTAGCATATGACGCTGTGATTGGTTGAACACCCGACCGGACGACCGGACACTTAGCATATCAGGCTTTTATTCTATAGGATATTTATATATTTTTTAAGTCACTCCACTTCCCCACCGTATTGCCTAAGTCAGTGGGAGAACGGAGTTTCCCGTCGAGATGCGGGTTTCAGCGTCCCTGTCTCTCACCTCACCCTGAAGGAAAAAACCTTTCGGATCCAAACCCGCCGATCGAGAACGTGAGGATGGAGCCCGAGAGTAAGAGGCTGACCTGGGACCTGCTCCGTAACGTGTCCGCCATCCAGTGCTTCGAAGACTCCGGTTTCGACGACGGGTAAACGCCGTCTCCCGTCGACCTGGCTCACGACACGCCACCAAGTCTTCTCTCGACCTCACCACCAGCCAACCTAGAGGCTGAGCCCATTTCTGGGGTCCCCCAGATGCGAGTTTTATACCGGGGTCGGCTGTGGGATGTGGGGCGAGGCATTTATGGGCGTTACACTTAGGATGTGTTGTCTGTGAAATGTCTAAGTTGTTACCGCTCAGTCCGGCCAGGGTGGCTCAGTGGTTGAGCGTCAACCTATGAACCGGGAGGTCAGGGCACAGGCCCAGGTTGCAGGATCGACTCCCAGGGTGGGGGGTGCAGGAGGCAGCCGGTCCATGATTCTCTCTTACCTTTGACTAGAGGCCAGGTGCATGGATTCGTGCACTGGTGGGGTCCCTCGGCCTGGCCTGCAGGGATCAGGTCTAAGCCGGCTCTCCGACGTCCCCCGAGGGGTCCCAGATTGCGAGAGGGCTCAGGCCAGGCCGAGGGACCCCACCGGTGCACGATCGGGGCTGAGGAGGGACGCGGCAGGACTCCAGGGCATGTCCAGCCCATCTCGCCCAGACCCCAGCAGCAAGCTAATCTACTGCTCAGAGCATCTGCCCCCTGGTGGTCAGTGTGCATCATAGTGACTGGTCCAATGGTCGAACAGACGGTTGAACGCTTAGGATATTAGGCTTTTATTATACTAGTACTAGAGGCCCAGCACACGATTAAATTGTGCGTGTGTAGAGTCCCCTGGGCCCGTGGTCGGCAAACCACGGCTCGTGAGCCACATGCGGCTCTTTGGCCCCTTGAGTGTGGCTCTTCCACGAAATACCACGGCCTGGGCGAGTCTATGTTGAAGAAGTGGCGTTCGAAGAAGCTTACATTTAAAAAATTGGGCTCTCCAAAGAAATTTCAATCATTGTCCTGTTGATATTTGGCTCTGTTGGCTAATGAGGAAGGATATTTCTATCTCTCTCCCTCTCCCTTCCCCTCTGAACTCAATCGACACTAATAAAAGAGAAATATGCAAATTGACCGTACCTCCGTGACGCCCACCAGCCAATCAGGAGGGGTATGCAAATTAACCCAACCAAGATGGGTTAATTTGCATACCCCCTCTCTGGAGGGCAGGGGGATGGAGGGAGCTACAGGAGCGGCGGTCCTGCCGGGAGCGAAGGCAGGGGAAGGAAGGCCCGTTCTTGCACGAATCTTTGTGCACCGGGCCTCTAGTCCTATCTAATAAAAGAGTAATATGCAAATTGACTGTCACTCCGACACGCAAGATGGCCACCCCCATGTGGTCAAAGATGGCTGATACCGTGTGGACACAGATGGCCAATACAAGATGGCTAGCAAGGGAGGGTAGTTGTGGGTGATCAGGCCTGCAGGGGAGGGAAGTTGGGAGGGACCAGGCCTGCAAGGGAGGGCAGTTGGGGGCGACCAGGCCTTCAGGGAAGGATAGTTTGGGAGACCAGGCCTGCAGGGGAGGGCAGTTGGGTATGATCAGGCCTGCAGGGGAGGGCAGTTAGGGGAGACCGAGCCAGCAGGGGGGGACAGTAGTGGGGACCCAGGCCTGCAGAAGAAGGCAGTTGGGGGGGACCCAGGCCTGCAGGGGAAGGCAGTTAGGGGCAATCAGGCTGGCAGGGGAGCGGTTAGGGGGTGATCAGGCTGTCAGGGGAGTGGTTAGGGGGTGATCAGGCTGGCAACTGAAGCAGTTAGGGGCAATCAGGCAGGCAGGCAGGCGAGTGCTTGGGAGCCAGCAGTCCTGGATGGTGAGAGGGACGTCCCAGATTGGAGGGGGTGCAGGCTGGGCTGAGGGACACACACACACATACACACCCGTGCATGAATTTCGTGCACTGGTCCTCTAGTAAACATATAAAGCACACCCACCCACACACAAAAAAATGTTAAATATGATGAGTATCAGGCTAAGTACGTTCTCTAAACGGTACATTCCTACATCTCTCTCTCAGGCCAGAAACAACCGTTTTTGCCAGTTCTTTGTGCTCCCCAAATGCAAGCCATCGAACTACACCGTCCAGGTCACCCAGATGGATGGCGAGACGTATTCCACGTGGATTAAGTATCCCGAGCAAGGTGAGGGCTGAATGCTGTTTGTTTGTTTGTTAGTTTGTTTGTTTTCAATCATGAGTCAGTCTTCTGGACATCAAAAATCATTACTGTGAGCCCGGCCGGCCTGGCTCCGTGGCTGAGCGTCGACCTAGGAACCAGGAGGTCAGGGTTCGATTCCCGGTCAAGGGCGCATGCCCGGGTTGCGGGCTTGATCCCCAGGAGGGGACGTGCAGGAGGCGGCCGATCCATGATTCTCTCTCCTCATGGATGTTTTTTTTTTTTTTAATTAAATACCCATTGCATTTTGAAGTTATTTATTACATGTTCTTACAAGCTAATATCTTTTTAAAAATATATTTTATTGGTTTTTTACAGAGAGGAAGAGAGAGGGATAGAGAGTTAGAAACATCGATGAGAGAGAAACATCCATCAGCTGCCTCCTGCACACCCCCCACTGGGGATGTGCCTGCAACCAAGGTACATGCCCTTGACCGGAATCGAACCCGGGACCCTTCAGTCCACAGGCCGACGCTCTATCCACTGAGCCACACCGGTCAGGGCTCCATTGATTTTTTTAAAGAGACTGGATGGGCCCAGTCAAGGGCACGTCCCTGGGTTGCAAGTTGGATCCCTGGGTTCATGCAGGCAGGAGGCAACCAATCGATATGTCTCTCTCACATCAATCTCTCTCTCTCTCTCTCTCTCTCTCTCTCTCTCTCTCCCTTCACTTTCACTCTCTGTAGAATCAATGGAAAAAAAATATTCCTACTCCTTGTGTGAAGATTTAAAACAATAATAATAATAAAAAAAAAATGCCTTAGGTGGTTGGGCTCAGTGGATAGAGCATCCGCCTGGGGGACCGATGCTTTTCCATTGATTTTAGAGAGAGAGGAAGGGAGGGGGAGAGAGAGAGAGAGAGAAACATGGATGTGAGAGAGACACATCGATGGGTTGCCTCCTGCATGCACCCTGACCAGGGCCCGGGCCGGGGAGGATCCTGCAACCCAGGCACATGCCCTTGGCCGGAATCGAACCCGGGACCCTTCAGTCCGCAGGCCGACGCTCTATCCACTGAGCTAAGCCGGCTAGGGCATCTCCCTTGCATTTTTTTTTTTGCAATCTTTGCATTTTTTTCAGCTCTCTTCTTTGCATTGGGGGGGGGGAGGATCTTCTTTGCCCTTTTTCGGTGATTTTCTCTGCATTTTTTTTTATCCTCGTCTCTGTAAGTGCAGAAGGGGAGCCCGGGGCAGCGGCGAAGGACCTGGACTGCGAGGTTCATGACCAGGATTTCCTGACCTGCAGCTGGGCGGTGGGCAGGGAAGCCCCCAGCGACGTCCAATATTATTTCTACCTGGAGGACACCAGGTGGGTGTGGCCTTTGGGTGGGGCTGGGGTCCCCTGGGCGGGGCTAGGGTTTCCTGGGTGGGGCTAGGGTTTCCTGGGCGGGGCTTGGGTCTCCTGGGCGGGGCTAGATTCTCCTGGGCGGGGCTAGGGTTTCCTGGGCGGGGCTAGGGTCTCCTGGGCGGGGCTAGAGTCTCCTGGGCGTGGCTAGAGTGTCCTGGGCGTGGCTAGGGTCTCCTGGGCGTGTCTGGGTCTCCTGGGCGTGGCTAGGGACTTATGGGTGTGGCTTGCTCCTCCTGGGTGTGGCTTAGGTTCCCTGGGCGGGGTTTGCATCTCCTGGGCGTGGCTAGAGTCTCCTGGGCGTGGCTAGTGTCTTCTGAGTGTGGCTGGATCTTTTGGGTGTGGCTGGGTCTCCTGGGAGGGGCTGGGGTCCCCTGGGCGGAGCCAAGGCCATTCTGGGAGGGGCTAGTGTCTGCTGGGCGGGTTTAGGGTCTCATGGGCGGAGCTTTTGTCTCCTGGGCGTGGCTGTGGCCTCCTGGGCGGGGCTAGGGACTTCTGGGCGGGGCTAGCATCTGCTGGGCGTGGCTGTGGCCTCCTGGGCGGGGCTAGGGACTTCTGGGCGGGGCTAGCATCTGCTGGGCGTGGCTGTGGCCTCCTGGGCGGGGCTAGGGACTAGTGGGCGGGGCTAGCATCTGCTGGGCGTGGCTGTGGCCTCCTGGGCGGGGCTAGGGACTAGTGGGCGGGGCTAGCATCTGCTGGGCATGGCTGTGGTCTCCTGGGCGGGGCTAGGGACTAGTGGGCGGGGCTAGCATCTGCTGGGCGTGGCTGTGGCCTCCTGGGCGGGGCTAGGGACTAGTGGGCGGGGCTAGCATCTGCTGGGCGTGGCTGTGGCCTCCTGGGCGTGGCTAGGGACTTCTGGGTGGGGCTAGGGACTAGTGGGCGGGGCTAGCATCTGCTGGGCGTGGCTGTGGCCTCCTGGGCGTGGCTAGGGACTTCTGGGTGTGGCTGTGGCCTCCTGGGCGGGGCTAGGGACTTATGGGTGGGGCTAGGGACTAGTGGGCGGGGCTAGCATCTGCTGGGCGTGGCTGTGGCCTCCTGGGCGGGCTAGGGACTTCTGGGCGGGGCTAGGGACTAGTGGGTGGGGCTAGCATCTGCTGGGCGTGGCTGTGGCCTCCTGGGCGGGACCCGGCCATCACCCTTAACCACGCCCCGTCTGTGCAGCACCTCGAAGATGTGGGCGTGTCCCCGGTACACGGAGAGCCCGCTGGGCACACACACCCAGTGCCGGTTCGACAACGTGTCTGCCTTTTCCAAGAGACAGCACCGGTTCCTGGTGAGGGGCGCCAGCCGCCGGTCCCCCATCCCCTGCTCGGAGCTGATCCACTTTTTATCCGCCATCGGTGAGCGAGCGTCCGGACACGTCTCCTTTTTCTAATAGATGCATTTTTTTTTTTTTTTATTGATTTCAGAGAGGAAGGGAGATGGAGAGAAACATCCATGATGAGCCCTGGCCGGTGTGGCTCAGTGGGTAGAGCGTCGGCCTGCGGACGGAAGGGTCCCGGGTTCGATTCCCGGTCAAGGGCACAGGCCTGGGTTTCGGGCTCGATCCCCAGTCGGGGGCGTGCGGGAGGCAGCCGGTCCGTGATTCTCTCTCCTCATTCATATTTCTCTCTCCCTTCCCCTCTCCCTTCCTCTCTGAAATCAATAGAAATATATTTTTTTAAATAAATAAAAATGAAATAAATAGTATACAGGTTTCAGGTGCACAATTCCACACACAACAATTTTTTTTAATCTAGCTTTATTGATGTCAGAGGGGGAGGGAGAGGGAGAGCGAGAGAAACTTCCATGATGAGAGAGAATCATGGATCGGCTGCCTCTTGCACGCCCCCGACTGGGCTGGGAAGAAATGTTTTTTTTTAGTTGGTTTACTGACCCGTGAATTTTTTTTATTTTTTTTTTTTATTTTTTTTCTCCACCAGAGAAGCTCAGGGCACCCAACATAAATGCCACGTGTAATACGTCTCTCGCCCTCTTGGAATGGGACATGCTGAGCCACTTCCACAAAATGTTTGACTATGAACTTGAAATACAACAGGTAAACGCCTGCCCCAGCAGGTTCCTTCTGTGCTTTTAAAACATGTATTTTTACTAGAGGCCCGGTGCACGAAATTCATGCACGGGGAGACGGGGGGGGGGAGTGTCCCTCAGCCCGGCCTGCACCCTCTCCAATCCAGGACCCCTTGGGGGGATGTCCGACGGCTGGTTTAGGCCCCATCCCAGCCTAAACCAGCAGGCGGACATCCCTCTCACCAATCCAGGACTGCTGGCTCCTAACTGCTCACCTGCCTGCCTGCCTGATCGCCCCTAACCAGTCTGCCTGCCAGCCTGATCACCCCCTAACCACTCCCCTGCCAGCCTGTTTGCCCCTAACTGCCCCCCCGCAGGCCTGATCGCCCTCAACTGCCCCCCATGCCAGCCTGCTCACACCCACCTGGCCCCCCCTGCCAACCTGGTCACCCCTAACTGCCCTCCTCTGCAGGCCTGGTCCCTCCCAACTGCCCTCCTCCCCTGCAGGCCTGGTCCCTCCCAACTGCCCTCCCCTGCAGGCCTGGTCCCTCCCAACTGCCCTCCCCTGCAGGCCTGGTCGCCCCAAACTGCCCTCCATGCTGGCCTGATCACCCCTAACCACCTCTGCCTTGTCCTCCGCCACCATGGCTTTGTCCGGAAGAACGTCCGGAAGATGTCTGGTCTAATTAGCATATTACCCTTTTATTAGTATAGATTTCTTGATTTCAGAGAGGAAGGCAGAGGGAGAGAGACAGAGAAACATCCATGATGAGAGAGAATCATGGATCGGCCGCCTCTTGCACGCCCCCCCTACTGGGGATCGAGCGCATAACACGGGCACGTGCCCTTGACCAGGAATCGAACCCGGGACCCTTCAGTCTGCAGGCTGACACTCTGAGCCAAACCAATTAGGGCTCTTTTTAAAAATATATATATATATATATTTTTTATTGATTTCAGAGAGAGGAAGGGAGAAAGAGGGAGATTGGGGAGACGGGGGGGGGGGGAGAGAGAGAGAAACATCCATGATGAGAGAGAATCATGGATCGGCCGCCTCTTGCATGCCCCCTACTGGGGATCGAGCACATAACACGGGCCTGTGCCCTGACCGGGAATCGAACCCGGAACCTCCTGGTTCATAGCTCAAGGCTCAACCACAGAGCCACGCCGGCCGGGCACCGCTGACCGTTTTATACTCTGTTTCTGTGAACGTACAGCTGCTCGAACCCGCTCGAGCCCTTGCAGCTGCACCCACACACCCATTGCTTGTGTCTTGCAGGGCGCCGACACCCCATTCCTGCAGAAGGTAAGTGCGCGCCCCCCCCCCCCCTCGCTGTCTTGATCCTCCATCCGTGAAAGCCCATTCCTGTCTGGACTCTGGCCCACGGGGGTCGCCAACCCTCCTGGAAATGTCCGGGGGAAGCCGGGGGCGCCGGGTGTCTGAGAAGGAGCTGACAGATGCTGCTGTCTGCCTGGCGCCGCCCACAGAGGGGTACCCCCAATGCCACCCCAGTTCCTTAAGCCGGGCCAGCTGGGCAGGGAGCTTGAGGGAAAGTCACAGAGCGTGAGCTCGAGCCAGCAAAGCACGTGATTCTACAGGGAGACCCATGCATTGGCCAAACATCCATTTGCTTTGACTGCTCTCTCTCTCTCTCTCTCTCTCTCTCTCTCTCTCTCTCTCTATTTTCTCTCTCTCTCTCTTTTTTTTTCTCTCTCTCATTGTCTCTCTTTCACTCTCTCTTTCCTTTCTCTCTCTTTCATTTTTCTCTTTCTCTCTCTATCACTTTCACTGACATTTTTCTCTCTCTCTCTCATTCTCGCTCTTATTTTCTCACTAGAGGCCCGGTGCATGAAATTCATGCACAGTAGGGTCCCTAGGCCTGGCCGGTGATCAGGGCCAATCTGTGGGGTGACAGGCAGGCGATCAGGGGAGGGGGGGGCCCAGCTGGCAACCGCCTTGGCCAGCCTGGGGGCTGGGGGCTGGGGGCAGCTCCTGCGTTGAGCGTCTGCCCCCTGGTGGTCAGTGCACATCATAGCAACCGGTCATTCCACCACTGGGTCAATTTGCATATTAGGCTTTTATTATATACTAGAGGCTCAGCGCACGAAATCCATGCACGGGGGTGGGGGTGGGGGTTCCTCAGCCCGGCCTGCACCCTCTCCAATCTGGGACCCCTCAAGGGATGTCCGACTGCCGGTTTAGGCCCGATCCCTGGCAGTCGGACATCCCTCTCGCAATCCGGGACCGCTGGCTCCTAACCGCTCACCTGCCTGCCGGCCTGATCCCCCTAACCCAGTGGTCGGCAAACCGCGGCTCATGAGCCACATGCGGCTCATGAGCCACATGCGGCTCTTTGGCCCCTTGAGTGTGGCTCTTCCACAAAACACCACGGCCTGGGCGAGTCTGTGTTGAAGAAGTGGCGTTCGAAGAAGTTTAAGTTTAAAAAACGTGGCTCTCCAAAGAAATTTCAATTGTTGTGCTGTTGATATTTGGCTCTGTTGACTAATGACTTTGCCGACCACTGCCCTAACCACTCACCTGCCTGCCAGCCTCATCACCCCTAACTGCTCTCCCCTGCCAGCCTGATCACCCCTAACTGCTCTCCCCTGCCGGCCTGATCGCCCCTGACTGCTCTCCCCTGCCGGCCTGATCGCCCCTAACTGCTCTCCCCTGCCGACCTGATTGCCCCTAACTGCTCTCCCCTGCCGGCCCGATCACCCCTAACTGCTCTCCCCTGCCGGCCTGATCGCCCCTGACTGCTCTCCCCTGCCGGCCTGATCGCCCCTAACTGCTCTCCCCTGCCGACCTGATTGCCCCTAACTGCTCTCCCCTGCCAGCCCGATCACCCCTAACTGCTCTCCCCTGCCGGCCTGATCGCCCCTGACTGCTCTCCCCTGCCGGCCTGATCGCCCCTAACTGCTCTCCCCTGCCGACCTGATTGCCCCTAACTGCTCTCCCCTGCCAGCCCGATCACCCCTAACTGCTCTCCCCTGCCGGCCTGATCGCCCCTAACTGCTCTCCCCTGCCGACCTGATTGCCCCTAACCGCCTCTGCCTTGGCTCCTCCACCGTGGCTTTGTTCAGAAGGACGTCCGGCAGATGTCTGGTCTAATTAGCATATTGCCCTTTTATTAGTACAGATCCCTTCTCTTTCACTCTCTCATTCTCATTCTCTCTCACTTTTTCGTTGTCTCTCTCTCACTCTCATTTTCTCTCACTTCCTCACTCTCTCTATCTCTCCCCCTGGTCTCTCTTCGCCTCCACGTGGCTGCTCCTCTGTGTCCCCGTCTCCTCTTCCGTGTCTGACAAGGACCCTGTCTTTGGAGGGAGGGCCCCCCTGACCCAGGATGACCTCGTCTCCGACCCTTCACCCCATCCCATCAGCAAAGACCCCGTTTCCATAAGGGGTCCCATTCCCAGGTTCCTGGGGCCACATCTCATTTGGGGGGACAGCATTCCACACTGAGGGGCTCATCCAGCCATCCATCAGCACCACTGGTCAGGAATCATTTACCTCCCAGGAATTAGAACATTTTTTTAAAAATTTAATATTTTTTTTATTGATTTCAGAGAGGAAGGGAGAGGGAGAGAGAGAGATACATCCATGATGGGAGAGAATCATGGATCGGCTGCCTCCTGCACGCCCCCTGCTGGGGGTCGAGCCCACAACCCGGGCAGGTGCCCTTGACCGGGAATCGAACCGTGACCTCCTGGTTCATAGGTCGATGCTCAACCACTGAGCCACCCCGGCCAGGCGGCCCTGTCTTGTTGATTTTCCTTGCATCACAGGTCCAGGAGGACCAGTCCTTCTCGCTGACCAATCCCAGAACCTTCACGGTGAGAATCCGAGCCCTGTTCTCGCCCGACCTGGTTGGCCAGTGGAGCGCCCGCCAGCGCTTTGGTGAGTGAAGGCTGTGGGCACTGACCTTCCCCAAGGAGACAGGCCCCCCCCCGCCGCGCCCCCAAGTCTGAAACCTCCTGGAGTGTCTGCCCTCAGAATAGAGGGGCGTCACTCCACCTCCACCACCCCCTGTTTTTTTTCAGAGGGAGAGACAGAAACATCCATGATGAGAGAGAATCATGGATCGGCTGCCTCCTGCACGCCCCCTAATGGGGATGGAGCCCACAACCCGGGCCTGTGCCCTTGACCGGAATCGAACCCGGGACCCTTGTGTCCTTGGCGGAGGCTCTATCCATCGCTAAGCCGGCCGGGACCTATCAGTCTTTTTTTATTTTTATTTTTTTAAATATATTTTATTGATTTTTTGCAGAGAGGAAGGGAGAGGGACAGAGAGTTAGAAACATCGATGAGAGAGAAACATCCATCAGCTGCCTCCTGCACGACCCCCACTGGGGATGTGTTTCAAGGTCCATGCCCTTGACCGGAATCGAACCCGGGACCCTTCAGTTTGCAGACTGACGCTCAATCCACTGAACCAAACCGGTTTCGGCTATGCAGTCTTTTTTTAAAAAAATAATCAAAATTAATGAGAAAAATCCATACTCGCCTGGGCCAGGCCACCCCAGGGCGCGTCCTCTCCCCTCTGGGCGTGGCTGACTCCTCCCCTGGCCTGCGCGCACGTGCCAAGTCTGCAAACCCTGGAACTGGCTGGGGTCCCTGAGGGCAGGCCAGACCCGAGCTCACTGTGGGTGGTTGTATGTGGGTGTGGCTCCAAGGGTCCCTGGGTGATGGGGCGCATGGGGCTCCCGGTGATGGCTGCGTCTGGTTGGAGAGACCCCCGTGCGTCCCGGAGCGCAGGTGTCCAAGGTCCCCACTGGACGCGCCCCAACCCAGATTTGGGGGTTTTGGGAAAGGCTGGGGGCTGCGTAAAACCGCCATCCCAGACTCCCAAGGGCCGGTCCAAGGGTCCCCTCTACCTCCATCTCCTAGTGTGTGACCACAGGAAGGCGCACGTCTCCAAGTGAAAACCCTGGCGCTGCCCGGGGTCCCTGAGGACGGGCCAGACCAGAGCGCACTGTGGGTGGTTGTATGTGGGTGTGGCTCCAAGGGTCCCTGCGAGGTGGGCGCAAGGGGCTCTGGCCATGGCCACACCCAGTTGGAGAGACCCCCGTGCAGTCCTGGCGCGCAGGTGGCCAAGGTCCCGACTGGACGCGCCCCAACCCAGATTTGGGGGTTTTGGGAAAGGCTGGGGGCTGCGTAAAACCGCCAGCCAAGCCCCCCACAAGGGCCGGTCCAAGGGTCCCCTCTACCTCCGACCACAGGAGGGCGTGCGTCTCCAAGTGAAAACCCTGGAACTGCCCGTGGTCCCTGAGGACGGGCCAGACCAGAGCGCACTGTGTGTAGTTATATGTGGGTGTAGCTCCAAGGGTCCCTGCGTGGTGGGGCGCATCGGAGTCCCCGCAATGGGCGCGCGCCATTGGAGGGATTCCCGCGCGCCCGGGCGCGCAGGTGGCCGCTGTCCACACTGGACTGAGCCCCAACCTGGACCAGGGACCTGTTGAGGGAAATGCCAGGCGGGGGGGAGGGTACTTGAAACCGCCATCGCAGACCCCCAGCCTCCACCCCCAGGGCTGGTGCGAGGCGTCCCCTCTGTTTCCGTCCCCTAGTGTGTGACCAGGAGGCGGACGCGCGTCTCCAAGTCTGGCTGAGCTCCTCCCTGATGGCGCTGGGCACGCTGCTCACCGTAGGCACCGCAGTCTTCCTTTGCAGAAGGTGAGTCTCGTGCGGTGATTTTCTGGAGCGCGTCGCTCCGTGCGCCTCCTCCCGCGCCCCACCCACCCCGACCTGCGCGCGCGACCTGGATGCCCCAGCGCGTGCTCACGGGTCCCAGCACACAGCATGCAGTCCCCCGCACCTATCCATCCATCCATCCATTTATCCATTCACCAATCCATCCATCCACCCATCCACCCATACTTCATTCATCCACCCACCCATCCATCCATCCACCCATCCATCCATCCATCCATCCATCTATTCATCCATCCATCCATCCATCCATCTATTCATTCATCCATCCATCCACCCATCTATCCATTCATCCTTCCATCCATCCATTCATCCATCCATCCACCCATACTTCATCCATCCACCCATCCATCCATCCATCTATTCATTCATCCATCCATCCATCCATCCAGCCACCCATACTTCATTCATCCACCCACCCATCCATCCTTCATTCATCCATCCATCCACCCACCCATCCATCCATCCACCCATCCTTCATCCATCCATCCTTCATCCATCCATCCATCCATCCATCCATCCACCCATCCTTCATCCATCCACCCATCCATCCAGCCAGCCACCCATCCTTCATCCATCCATCCTTCATCCATACATCCATCCTTCATCCACCCACCCATCTATCCATCCAGCCACCCATCCTTCATCCATCCACCCATCCATCCATCCAGCCACCCATCCTTCATCCATCCATCCATCCACCCATCCTTCATCCATCCATCCATCCATCCATCCTTCATCCATCCATCCATCCTTCATCCACCTATTCATCCATCCTCCATCTCAGTGATGCAGGGTGCAGAGGGGGGGGGCTATAAGGACCCCCCTCCTCTGTTCTGCCTGCGCCCCCCCCTTCCCAAATGAGTCATCCTATTCTTAGTAGGAGCGCTGGACCTGCACCTCCAAGGGGGAGGCCATGCCCTGGCCAGTTTCTTTATTTTATTTTATTTTTGTATTTTAACAATGGGTATGTATTCAGTTTGTGAGAATTCAGTGAGCCCAATTCTTTTTTTAATATATATATTGGTTTCAGAGAGGAAGGGAGATGGAGAGAAACATCCATGATGAGAGAGAATCATGGATCGGCTGCCTCCTGCACGCCCCCTACTGGGGATCCAGCCCACAACCCAGGCATGTGCCCTTGGCCGGGAATCGAACCCGGGACCCTTCAGTCCACAGGCCAGAGCTCTATCCACTGAGCCAAGCCGGCTAGGGCTTTTTTTAAAAATTTTATTATTATTATTTTTTAATCCTCACCTGAGGCTATTTTTTCCCCATTGATTTTCAGGGAGAGAGTGGAAGAGAGAGGGAGAGACAGAGAGAAACATCGATGTGAGAGAGACACATCAATGGGTTGCCTCCTGCTCGAGCCCTGACCAGGGCCTGGGCCGGGGAGGAGCCTGCAACCCAGGTACGAGCCCTTGACTGGGAATCGAACTCAGGAACCTTCAGCCCGCAGGCCGACATTGTATCCACTGAGCCACACCGGCCCGGGCACGGCCTCCCCTTTGGAGGTGCAGGTACCAGCACTCCTGCTCAGAATAGGATGACTCATTTTGGGAGGCGGGGGTGGACAGAACAGAGAAGGGGGGTCCCTATAGCTTCCCCTGCACCCTGCATCGCTGGGATGGAGGATGGATGGATGATGATGGATGGATGGATGATGGATGGATGGATGGATGGATGGATGGATGATGATGATGGATGGATGGATGATGGATGGATGGATGGATGGATGGATGATGGATGGATGGATGGATGGATGGATGATGGATGGATGGATGGATGGATGGATGGATGGATGGATGGATGGATGATGATGGATGGATGGATGGATGGATGGATGGATGGATGCATGGATGATGGATGGATGGATGGATGGATGGATGGATGGATGGATGATGGATGGATGGATGGAGGATGGATTGAGGATGGATGGATGATGGATGATGGATGGATGGATGGATGGATGATGGATGGATGGATGATGGATGAATGCATTGAGGATGGATGGATGGATGGATGATGGATGATGGATGGATGGATGGATGATGGATGATGGATGGATGGATTGAGGATGGATGGATGGATGGATGGATGGATGATGGATGGATGGATGGATGGATGGATGGATGGATGGATGGATGGATGGATGGATGGATGGATGGATGGATGGATGGATGGATGGATGATGGATGATGGATGGATGGATGGATGGATGGATGGATGGATGGATGGATGGATGGATGGATGGATGGATGGATGGATGGATGGATGGATGGATGGATGGATGGATGGATGGATGGATGGATGGATGATGGATGATGGATGATGGATGGAAGATGAATGGATGGATGGATGGAAAGAGGCTGGATGATGGATAGAGGATGGATGGAAGATGGATGGATGGATGGATGATGATGATGAATGGATGAAAGGAGGATGACGATGGATAGAGGATGGATGGATGATGATTATGGATGGATGGAAGGAGGCTGGAGGCTGGAAGATGGATGATAGATGATGTATGATGGAGGATGGATGGAGATGGGCTGTGCTGGGCCCCGCTCAGGAGACTCTCTCTCAGGTACTCAGTCCTGAAGACCCTCTTCCCGCCCATCCCCCACCTGAAGGACCCCATCGGGGACACTTTGGAGAACGAGAAGATGGTACGTCCAGGGGTCTGCCCGCGGCGGGGACCTCTGGGGCAGAGGTGGCCAGTCCCGCCCAGGGAGCGGGGAGGAGGGGTAACCTGTGACCCACCCCGACCCCCCTCAACCCTCCTCACCCCCCCTCACCCCGCAGTTTCCCTGGGAGCCCGGCAGACCCCACCAGGAGGAGTGCCCGGTGGCTGAAGTGCAGGTTCTAAGGGAGCCGTGACTCTGGATGGAGGTCGAGGCTGGCCTGGTGCCCACAGAGCCTGGGGGAACCGGGGGGAGGAGGGGATGTGCGTAACGGGGTGAGGACACCCACATGCCTTGTTCCCGGAGCTGCCACCGGGAAGGAAGCTAAATAAAGCGCTTTCAACCCCCTCTCCACCCCCCCGCACACACGTGGCTTCCGTCCCTCACCTTGAGGCTGCTGCCCGCCCCCCCCCGCCCCATAGCTGCTGAAATTGGGAGTCCTTGCTCCTACCATTCATGTGGGTTTTTATCTATCGTATTAAAGGACTTTCTTTTCCTTGTTCAATCTATTTGTATTGATTTCAGAGAGGGAGACAGAAACATCCACGAGGAGGGAGACCCATGGACCGGCCGCCTCCTGCACGCCCCCCACTGGGGATGGAGCCCACAACCCAGGCCTGTGCCCTTGACCGGGAATCGAACCCGTGACCTCCTGGCTTCTAGGTCGACGCTCGACCACTGAGACAGAGGGGCTGACATTCTCACCTGTGGGATTTCAGGGGACGCATCAGAGCAGCAGGAAATGGGTGTCCGGTGGGGGCAGTTGGGGGCACCCCCAAAGACCCCACCGCCCTGATGATCATGGGTAACCCTGAGCCGTCCCCGGAGACACGGGGCACCCCCTTGGGAGCCCCCAGAAAAAGGATGCTGGGCCCGGCCAGTGTGGCTCAGGGGTTGAGTGTCCACCTAGGAGCCAGGAGGTCAGGGTTCGATTCCCGGTCAAGGGCACAGGCCCGGGGCGGGCGGAGGTGGGGGGGGGGGGGTCGGCTCGATTCCCAGTAGGGGGCGTGCGGGAGGCCGCCCGATTGGTGATTCTCATCATGGATGTTTCTCTCTCTCTCTGAAATCAATAAAAATGTTTTGTTTTTTTTAAACGAGCAGGTACCGCCCTGGCCGGTGTGGCTCAGTGGATAGAGCGCCGGCCTGCGGACGGAAGGGTCCCGGGTTCAATTCCGGTCAAGGGCATGGACCTCGGTTGCGGGCACATCCCCAGTGGGTGGCGTGCAGGAGGCACCTGATGGATGTTTCTCTCTCATCATCGATGTTTCTCACTCTCTACCCCTCTCCCTTCCTCTCTGTAAAAAAAACCAATAAAATATATATTTTTAAAAATCAGGTACCTGGTGCACGTAGCCAGGAAGGGACCTCGAATTCCTAACCTTGTTAACTGACACGCTTCCCGTAACTGGTGTGTGTGTGTGTGGGGGGGGGACGGCTGATGCCGACCGACCGCGGGCTCACTGTGACCCCCAACCCCCCCCCCCGCCCCCCGAAGGGCCAGCGTCGAATGTCCTTGAGGTCAAGGGCAGTTCTGATGTCAAGTTGCTGCAGTGAGAAGCCCGGGCGGCCTACCTGGGGCAGGTGAGCGTGAGCAGGGCTGAAACGGGGCCTCCGTTCAGAGCCCAGCCCTCGGCTCGGGTCCAGGTAGGACAGGCGGGACCAGGTGCCCGGTGACTCCGGGGGAGGGCGGGGCTGTGGGCGAGGAGCCAGCTGCTCTGCTGAGGAGGAGGAGGGAGGGCCCATGGGGGGGGGGGGGGGGCGGCTGCCCCGTGCTGTCCCTTTAATTTTTTAAAATTGTATTTTATTGATTTTTTACGGAGAGGAAGGGAGAGGGAGAGAGAGCTAGAAACATCGATGAGAGAGAAACATCGACCAGCTGCCTCCTGCACGCTCCCCACTGGGGATGTGCCCGCCACCGAGGTCCATGCCCTTGACCAGAATCGAACCCGGGACCCTTCAGTCCGCAGGCCGACGCTCTACCCACTGAGCCACACCGGTCAGGGCCCGTCCCGTCCCTTTAGCCTGCAAGAGGCAGGTGACCTTGGTACAAGCCGCTGGGAAAGGTCACCTCGAATGTCACCCCCTCGTCGGGGGAGAACGTGGACTTGCACCTGTGGGGGGCTGGGGACCCCAAGATGCGATCTGGGCCTGGCTGGGGTGGCTCAGTGGCTGGGGCCAGTGGTCGGCAAACTCATCCGTCCACGGAGCCAAACATCAACCGGACGACGATGGACATTTCTTTGGAGCCAAACTTTTTAAACGTAAACGTCTTCGAACGCCACGTCTTCAACACGGACGCGCCCGGGCCGTGGTGTTTTGTGGAAGGGCCACCCTCCAGGGGCCAGAGAGCCGCCTGTGGCTCACGCGCCGCGGTTTGCTGGCCACTGGGCTAGAGCGTTGGCCTGCGGACTGAAGGGTCCCGGGTTCGATTCCGGTCAAGGGCACGTGCCCGGGTTGCGGGCTGGATCCCCGGTGGGGGGCGTGCAGGAGGCGGCCGATCCGTGCTGGATCTTGTACCCCAGTCCCCACGGAACAGGCCCAACGGGTGCCTGAACCCCAAGTGCAGCCGGGGGGGACACTGACCCACCTGCCCAGCCCTCCCACCCCCCCGCAGTGGGTTCTGGGGGAGCCCCCCACAGGTGTGGGCGGGAGGTGGACAGTGAGGGCCCCCGCCGGCTCCTTGTTGGGAAGAAAGAGGGGTCCAGTGACTGCAGGGAAGGCAGAGGGGACCCAGGGCACCCGGAGGGAACTTCAGATGCAAAACAGCCGTTTTCTTGGGGGCCACAGGGTCTCCCCCATTTATCTCCTCCCCCTCTCACCCCCCCAAGGGCAGTCAGGGGCCCCCTTGTGCCCGGCTCCTGAACGCCCACTGTCCCCACCCCTCAAGGCCAATGGAATCCAAACAAAACCACCTGAGCCCTGGCTGGTGCGGCTCAGTGGTTAGAGCAGACGGAAGGGTCCCGGGTTCGAGTCCAGTCAAGGTCACGTGCCTCGGTTGCAGGCTCAACGCCTGTCCCTCTGGGAGGCGACCCATCAACATTTCTCTTTCTCCCTCTACCTTCCATTCTCTCTGAAAATCCATGGAGCCCTGGCTGGTGTGGCTCAGTGGATAGAGCGTCGGCCTGCGGACTGAAGGGTCCCGGGTTCGATTCCGGTCAAGGGCATGGACCTTGGTTGTGGGCACATCCCCAGTGGGGGGCGTGCAGGAGGCAGCTGATGGATGTTTCTCTCTCATCGATGTTCTCTCTCTATCCCTCTCCCTTCCTCTCTGTAAAAAAATCAATAAAATATATTTTAAAAAAGAATAAAACCATCTGCTGAGGATTAACCAATTAAAATAACCCCATTAATAAAAGCTTATGTGGTTGTCACACCCGCCCGCCACATCCAACCACCACTAGGGGGGCTGCGTGCGCACGCAGGTGGGTGGGCAGGGGCAACGCTGTGTGGGCGGCAAGGCCTGGGGGTCCCGCAGCTCCGTCCTACCTCTTTGGGGCGATCGATCGGGGGCTCCTGCACTGAGAGGGCACCGGCCAGGCTGGGGGACCCCCTCCCTGCCCCCTCTAATAATAATCCTAATAAAGAGGATATGCTAATGGACCATCACTCCGTCGCAAAGATGGCTGCACCCACAGCTGAGGCCGAGTTCCCTTAACGAGCCATCAGCAGGGACCTGAGGCTACGCCCTCCCCCGCCCCCGCCCCCGTGGGGGTTGACGGGGGACCTCAGGCCGCGCCCCCCACCTGGCGGGGCTTGATGGGGGACCTCCAGGCACGACCCCCATCCTGGCACTGGGCCAGAGGACCTGAGGCTACGCCCCCTGCCCAGCAGGGCTTGACAAGGGTGGGACTCGCCGGGTCTGGATCTCACGCGATTTTGAGGTGCATGATGGGGGTCGGCGGGGACTTGACTCTGGGTCCCGGGGTGCGCCCCAGAGTCTTGACAGGGGGAAGGTTTTCCTATGCATTTTACTAATTTTCTTTCATCCCTGACACTAGAGAGAAAGGGCGAAGAGCAGTATTAGAACATTTCCTCTCAGGAACCCCTTTCGATGTGCCCGGATTTCGTGCGCCGGGCCTCTAGCAATGACAATAATAATAATAATAAAAACAGCAAAGGGAGCCGGGGCCTCCGTGTGTGGGTTTAATCGTGTGCGGAATGGAATGCCCGACAGGGAGGGGGCTCGCGGAGAACTCAGCGGTGCGGGGGGCAGCGCGGGAGCACGGAATGGCGGCATGATTTCCTTTAAATAAATGCTACACGCGATGGCGGCGGCCCTGCCGGGGGACCCCGCGGGGCCTGGGGGAGCCCCCCCCCCCCCCCGTCCATGGAGGCGTGGAGGGGGGCGTCAGTGGTCATGATCGGAAGGGTTTCGTCCTACAGCCCCGCCCGGCGCTGCCGTGATCCGGCCGGGCGGGCGGGACGTGGGGGTGTCCGGAGGGCCCGACGTCCGTCAGCGTGGGGGGCCCCGCGGCCCCGAGCCCGGGCGCCTAGATGACCTTCTTGAACTCGTCGTACAGGACCAGCACGAAGGCCCCGCCCATGCCCCGCAGGACGTTGGACCAGGCGCCCTTGAAGAAGGCCTTACCGCCCTCGTCCTTGAAGATCTTCCGCCAGCAGTCGATGGTGCCCGAGTACATGATGTCGGCTGCGGGGAGAGGGGGGCACGGGCGGGGTGAGGACGGGGCCAGGCACCGAGGGGACCCCCCGTCGCAGACACAGCCCCGGCCGGCGTGGCGTGGGGCGTGCGGGCGGCAGCCGGTCAGTGGGTCTCTCTCTCCTCATGGATGTTTCTCTCTCTCTCTCTCCCTCTCCCTCTCCCCTCCTCTCTGAGATCAATAAAAAAATATATATATAATAACAAAGAAAGCCAAAGTAGCCCTGGCCGGTGTGGCTCAGTGGATAGAGCGTCGGCCGGCGGACGGAAGGGTCCCGGGTTCGATTCCCGGTCGAGGGCACAGGCCCGGGTTGTGGGCTCGATCCCCAGTCGGGGGCGTGCAGGAGGCAGCCGATCTGTGATTCTCTCTCATCATTCATGGGTCTATCTCTCCCTTCCTCTCTGAAATCAATAGAAATATATTTAAAAAAATAAATAAAAAGGGCCCCAGCTTGTGTGGCTCAGTGGATCGAGCGTCGGCCTGTAGACTGAAGGGTCTCGGGTTCGATTCCCGGTCAAGGGCACAGGCCCGGGTTGTGGGCTCGATCCCCAGTTGGGGGCGTGAAGGAGGCAGCCGATCCGTGGTTGATTTTTCTCCCTCTCCCTCCCCCTTCCTCTCTGAAACCAATACAAATGTATTTTAAAAAATAATAATAAATTTAAAAAAAGAAACAACAAAACACAAAACAGAACTAGACCCAGCCCATTCCCACCCCAGGGTGTGAGCTCTCCCCCCGCCCCCTCCCCGAGATCAGAGAAGGAGAAGGGACGGCGCCCGTGACCAGGCCGCCCCCAGGAAGAAGGGACAAAACCCCACCCAAGCGCTCCGGGCGGGGCCCACGGGACGGCTCCCGGCTCTCAGGGTGAACGTGGGGGAGCGTGTGGGCTTTCTCCGCTCCCGCCTCCCCAGCCCCCCTCACGCCCCAGAACCGGGACCCGGTACCTCCTTTGCGCCCCGACTGCATCATCATCCGTCGCCGCACCGTGTCGAAGGGGTAGGAGACCACGCCGGCCACGGCGGTCACCGACTGGGCGATCATCCAGCTGATGAAGATGTGGGTATTCTTGGGGTCGGGGAGCATGCCTGGGGGGGCGGGGGGGAGGGGAAGGGGGGTCACAGCACGGTCAGGCCCCGGCACCCCCTCCCCGGCACCCCCATCCCACCCCCCAGCAGCTCCCGGGAAGAGGTGGTATCACAGAGGTCAGGTCAAGGTCGGGGACAGGACCTGGGGTTGGGGTTCCTTTTCGGGGCCTAAACTGTGTGCCCCGAAATTCACTGTGGAGCTCTCACACGCCAGGGCCCCACAAAGAGGCTGTATTTTGCAAACGGGGTCTTAAAAAAGGTGGTGAGACCCTGGCCGGTGTGGCTCAGTGGACTGAAGGGTCCCGGGTTCGATTCCCCGGTCAAGGGCACAGGCCCGGGGTGTGGGCTCGGTCCCCAGTCGGGGGCGTGCAGGAGGCAGCCGGTCTGTTCTTCTCTCTCCTCGTGGATGTTTCTCTCTCTCTCCCTCTCCCTTCCTCTCTGAAATCAATAATAATAATAATAATAATAATAATAATAATAATATGTTCAGGAGGCAGCCGGTCTGTTCTTCTCTCTCCTCATGGATGTTTCTCTCTCTCTCTCCTTCTCCTTTCCTCTCTGAAATCAATAATAATAATAATAATAATAATAATAATAATAAAGATATTGTTGTTGCCCCAGCTGGCTTGGTCACTGCAGAGCGTCAGCCTGTGGACCGAAGGGTCCTGGGTTCGACTCCGGTCAATGGGACGCAGAGGAGGCAACCCATCGATAGGTTTCTCTCACATCGACATTTCCCCCAGCCTTTCTCTTTCTAATAATCAATGGAAAAATATCCTCAAATTAAAAAAAAAAAAAATTTAAAAGAAGAAGAAAACTATCGTCAGGGGAGAATTAAAAAACCCACACTCATCTTGGATGTGCCTCTCACACGGGCCGGCCGCCTCCCGCACGCCCCCTGCTGGGGACCGAGCCCGTAACCCGGGCCTGTGCCCCGGACCGGGGATCGAACCCTGACCTCCTGGTTCCACTGAGCCTCGCCGGCCGAGCGGCAAACAGGGTCTTAAAAAAGGCGGTGACGGTAAAATGGGATCACTAGCCCCGGCCGGTGTGGCTCAGTGGATAGAGCGTCGGCCTGCGGACTGAAGGGTCCCGGGTTCGATTCCCCGGTCAAGGGCACAGGCCCAGGTTGTGGGCTCAATCCCCAGTCGGGGGCGTGCGGGAGGCGGCCGGTCCACGATTCTCTCTCCTCATGGATGTTTCTCTCTCCCTCTCTCTCTCTGAAATCAATAAAAATATATTTTAAATTATAAAAATAAAGAAAGAAACGAAACGAAAGAGCACTGACCGGTGTGGCCCGATGCCCGGCCAGCGCCCCCCTACCCTCGGCGGCCCCCCCGCACCCGGCCGAGGCGGCACCCACCTTTGGCCGTGTCGTACACCCCGAAGTAGGCGGCCCGGTAGATGATGATGCCCTGCACCGACACGTTGAAGCCCTGGTACATGCCCCGGATGCCGTCCGACTTGGTGATCTGCACCAGGCAGTCGCCCAGGCCCTTGAACTGCCGCTCGGCGCCCGACTTGCCCACGTCGGCCGCCAGCCGGGTCCGGGCGAAGTCCAGCGGGTACACGAAGCAGAGGGACGTGGCGCCCGCGGCCCCGCCCGAGGCCAGGTTGCCCGCGAAGTACCGCCAGAACTGCGTGTGCTTGTCCACGCCCCCCAGGAAGATCTGCTTGTACTTATCCTTGAAGGCGAAGTTGAGGGCCTGGGTCGGGAAGTACCGGATGACGTTGGCGAGGTTCCCGCGCCAGAAGGACAGCATGCCCTGCTCCTTCGGGATCCGCACGATGCAGTCCATGATGCCCTTGTACTGCTTGTCCGCCGTGATCTGCTGGCTGGCGTGCTGCACCTGAAGGCGGGCGGGGAGACAGGGACGGGGTCGCGGGGGTCACCCGGGGGTCATCACCGGAGGACCCGATACAAGCCCACGAACGGGGTCCTTAGGAAAACTAACAGGTGCCCACAGACGACCAGCTGATGGCTTTGTTTTAAATATATTTTATCGATTTTTTACAGAGAGGCAGGGAGAGGGACAGAGAGTCAGAAACATCCATGATGAGAGAGAAACATCGACGAGCTGCCTCCTGCACGCCCCCCACCGGGGATGTGCCCGCAACCCAGGTACCTGCCCCCTTGACCGGGAATCGAACCCGGGACCCTTCCGTCCGCAGGCCGACGCTCTGTCCACTGAGCCACACCGGCCAGGGCCATCTTATGTCTTTTAAAAATATTTATATTTAGCTCTGGTTGGTGCGGCTCAGTGGATAGAGCGTCGGCCTGCGGACGGAAGGGTCCCGGGTTCGATTCCCGGTCAAGGGCACAGGCCCGGGTTGCAGGCTCGATCCCCAGTCGGGGGCGTGCAGGAGGCAGCCGGTCCATGATTCTCTCTCATCACGGATGCTTCTCTCTCTCTCTCTCTCTCTCTCTCTCTCTCGCCCTCCCTGTCTGAAATCAGTAAAAACATATTAAAATAAATATATATTTATAAAGGAAAATCCACAACAATGTGCATTCTTTTTTTTTTTTATTATATTTTTTATGGATTTCAGAGACGAAGGGAGAGGGAGAGAGACAGACACATCCACGAGGAGAGAGAATCACGGATCGGCGGCCTCCTGCACGCCCCCTGCTGGGGATGGAGCCCGCAACCCGGGCCTGTGCCCTTGACCGGGAATCGAACCCGGGACCCTTCTATCCACTGAGCAATGCCGGCTCGGGCTGTTATTTTTTTTTTTTTTTTTAAAGTATTTTTCCTGATAACAGAGAGGGAGAGAGACAGACACATCCATGATGAGAAAGAATCACGAACTGGCTGCCTCCCGCACGTCCCCCAATGGGGATCCAGCCTGCAACGCGCCCCGTCCGGGAATCGAACTGGTTCGTAGGTCAGCACTCAAACCACTGAGCCACACCGGCCGGGGAAAGAGAAGACGTAACTCTGAGCCAGGCCGGGGTGGCCCAGTGGGTTGAGCGTCGACCTGTGAACCAGGAGGTCAGGGTTCGATTCCCGGTGAAGGGCACAGGCCCGGGTTGTGGGCTCCACCCCCAGTCGGGGGCGTGCGGGAGGCGGCCGGTCCGTGATTCTCTCTCATCGCCGATGTTTCTCCCCTTCCTCTCTGAAGTCAATAGGAATATAGTTAAAATCAAAACAAACACCCAGACTGCTGGAACTATTACATGTGTCTCCCCTGCCCGCCCCCCATGGCCCCCCCTGCCCCCCACCCCAGGCCTGGGCCACCCCATCGTGTCCACGGGTGATGCATCGATGCATACACGGCCTTTGGTTCGCCTCTTCCCACCCACCACCCTCCCCCGCCTTCCCTCTGAGGCTGGACGGTCTGTCCGATGCGTCCATGCCTCTGGATCTATTCTGTCCATCCGTGTATTTGGTTCATTCGCTTCCACGTAGGAGTGGGATCATGGGATACGTGTCTGTCTCTGACCGGCTTATTTCGCGCAGCATCACGCTCTCCAGGTCCCTCCATGGGTTCGAGGCCCTTATTTTTATTTTTTAGAAAAAGCGAAATCTTGCCCCAGCTGGTGCGGCTCGGTGGCTAGAGCGTCGGCCTGCGGACGGCAGGGTCCCGGGTTCGATTCCCATCCGGGTCAGGGGCACATGCCCGGGTGGCGGGCTTGATGCCCAGTGTGGGGCGTGCAGGAGGCAGCCGATTGGTGATTCTCTCTCGCCGTTGGTGTTTCTATGTCTCCCTCTCCCCCTCTCCCTTCCTCTTTGAAAGCAATAAAAATATATTAAAAAAAAATTTAAAAAGCCCTAAATGGTTTGGCTCAGTGGATAGAGCGTCGGCCTGCGGACTGAAGGGTCCCGGGTTCGATTCCGGTCCAGGGCATGTACATGTGTTGCGGGCACATCCCCAGGTGGTGGGTGTGCGGGAGGCAGCTGATCGATGTTTCTAACTCTCTCTCCCTCTCCCTTCCTCTCTGGAAAAAAATCAATAAAATATATTTAGAGAAAAATCATAAAATAAAAATTTAAAAAAGTGAAATCTCTATTGTTGAAAGTTCTACCATGTCCCCATTTCCCCCCTCCGCCCCCATTGAGCCCCCCTAGCCCATGCCCCGCCCCAGGCCTTCAGCACCCTATTGTCCGTGTCCATGGGTGATGCACAGATGCATATAAATCGTCCGGTTAACGCGCCTTCCCTCTGCAAATTTGCAGCCTAATCCTCTCCCCGTCACTCCGAGCTCTAAGCGCTTATAACCCTGACTCTCGCTGCAACAAGGTTGCCAGCGATCACACCTGATACAATGTTGCAAGGGATCAGACCTGATACAATGTTGCAAGGGGTCGTCACCCTGATACAATGTTTGCAAGGGATCTCCCTGATACAATGTTGCAAGGGATCGCCCTGATACAATGTTGCAAGGGGATCGTCACCCTGATACAATGTTTGCAAGGGATCTCCTTGATACAATGTTTGCAAGGGATCGCCCTGATACAATGTTTGCAAGCCGTCACCCTGATACAATGTTGCCAGCGCATCATCACCCTGATACAATGTTTGCAAGCGGTCACCCCGACACAACGTTGCCAGCGTTTTCACACCTGATACAATGTTGCAAGTGTGTCACACACCCTGATACAATGTTGCCAGCGGTTTTTTTCACACCTGATACAATGTTGCAAAGCGCTCATCGCCCTGATACAATGTTGCAAAAGGGGTCACACTTGACACAAATGTTGCAAAGCGGCCGTCGCCCCTGATACAATGTTGCCAGCCGTCACCCGGCAACCACGTCCCAGCGCGTTCCCATTTGCAACAGTTTCACAACAGCCTGCAACCCTGTTGCCGCTGAAAACCGCACGGACGACTCTTGAGCCCCGTGGATGGGCTCCAAGTCCAGCCGAGGGGACCGGCGGGGCCGCGCGCACCCACGGGCGGGGCCGCCCGTCCGCGGAGTCACCCGCCTGCAAAAGGCAAGCGCGCCGCAGCCCCGCCCGTGCGCATGCGCCCCGCTCCCTGCCGGCACCCCCGGAAGTCCGCGGCCCGGACAAAAGCGGGGTGGCCTCGCACTTCCGGCGCCCTCCCGCCCGCCGGTCCCCGGTGCACGCGGCCCGAGCTGGGTTGCAGGCCCCCCGCCCCCCGCCCGGACCTCACCGTCACCCGCCGCCCCGAGTCCCCCAGCCCACGCATGCGCACGCCGCCGCCCGCACCCCCACACCTGCAACAGCAGCTTGACCCGCTCGATGGGGGCCACGGCCGTCTTGGAGATGGCGGCGGCGACGCCCCCGGCCAGGAAGTCCTTGGCGAAGGAGATGGCCTGTTCCGTCATGGCGGCGCGGCGCGGGGAGCCGAGGGCGCGGAGCGGAGCGGAGTGGAGGCGCGGGGAGCAGCCGGGAGTGTGGGCGCCGCGGGCTCAGCGCTGCAGCCGCCGCCGGGGACCGAAAGGACGGGGAGCCCAGCGCGCAGCCGCTAAGCCGCCGACGCCCCGCCCCCCGCGCCCCCGCACGCCCGTCCGATTGGCTGCCCCGCGCGCCCCTGCCACGCCCCCTCCGGGGACGCGCGCCCCCGAGGGTTTCCGGCAGGCGCGCCAGGCCCCGCCCCGCGTCAGCGTGCGCCGCGCTCATTGGCTGCGCCGGGCGACGTCTCTCTGGCCGCGCCCCCGAGGGTTCCCGGCAGCCGCGCCAGGCCCCGCCCCGCGTCAGGGTGCGCCGCGCTCATTGGCTGCGTCGGCGACGTCGCTCTGGCCGCGCCCCCGGGGGATGCCGGGAAATCGGGGCACGCCCCTGCGCCGTGCGTCGCGGGGTGGGGGCGCTCGGAGGCCGCCGTGACCTTGTCAAGGTCACGTGCAGCCCCGATCGCCCCGGACCGGAGGCGGCGGAGCGGGGAGGGTCCGTGTGTGCAGCCGGGAGCCCGGGAAGGTCGCGCGATCGATCGCGGGGTGCAGAGCCGGCGCTGCCCGGCACGTGCTGTGCGAACCCCCGCGTCACCCACACCCGCCCCCCGGGAGCCGGGTCTGCAGACCCCGCTCGCCTCCTGCCCCTGAGCCCCCGGCTCGTCCCGTGTCCATCTGCCCTGCCCTGGGGGGTTCTGAGCCTGTGACCTCGTGACCCCTGGAGACTGCGAGGGACTTGGGGGGGTTGGGGGGGCGGCTGTGGCCCGTTTCACCCTGCTGGCTGCTAAGGTCCCTTCCTCCCAGGGCCCAGCCGGCCCTGGGGTCCCCACGCCAGGCCAGTGGCTGCGACACGGGGCCCCCTCCTCCAGAGGGTCAGGAGGTCCTGGGGCTGCACATCACCCTCCTATCTGCTCACTCACCTGCTCATTCACACTCACCTGCTCACTCACCCATCCACCTGCTCACTCACACATCCACCTGCTCACACACACACTCACCTGCTCACACACACACTCACCTGCTCACACATCCATTCACCTGCTCACTCACACATCCACCTGCTCACACACACACTCACCTGCTCACACATCCATTCACCTGCTCACTCTGCTCACCCATCCACCTGCTCACACATCCATTCACCCTGCTCACTCACCCATCCACCTGCTCACTCACCCATCCACCCTCACACCTCACTCACCCATCCACCTGCTCACTCACACATCCACCTGCTCACACATCCATTCACCTGCTCACTCACTGCCACTCACACATCCACCTGCTCACACACATCCACCTGCTCACCTGCTTCACTCACTCACCCATCCACCTGCTCAACTCACACACTCACCTGCTCACTCATCCATCCACCTCTCACCTGCATCACTCACCCATCACCTGCTCACCTCCTCACCTGCTCACCCATCCACCTGCTCACTCACCCATCCCACCTGCTCACTCACCCATCCACCTGCTCACTCACACATCCATTCACCTGCTCACTCACCCATCCCATCCACCTGCTCACTCATCCCCACCTGCTCACACCCATCCACCTGCTCACACATCCATTCACACTGCTCACTCACCCATCCATCACCTGCACTCACCCATCCACACTGCTCACACCCAACCACCTGCTCACACATCCATTCACCTGCTCCATCCACCTCACTCATCCATCTACCTGCTCACTCACACACCCATCCACCACCTGCTCACACCATCCACCTGCCACTCACATCCATTCACCTGCTCACTCTCCCATCCACCACCTGCTCACACATCCTCACTGCTCACTCATCCACCATCCACCTCACACATCCATTCACCTGCTCACTCACCCATCCACCTGCTCACACATCCATTCACCTGCTCACTCACACATCCACCTGCTCACTCACACATCCACCTGCTCACTCACCCTCCACCTGCTCACTCACCCATCCACCTGCTCACTCACCCATCCACCTGCTCACTCACACATCCATTCACCTGCTCACTCACCCATCCACCTGCTCACTCACCCATCCACCTGCTCACACATCCATTCACCTGCTCACTCACCCATCCACCTGCTCACTCACCCATCCACCTGCTCACACACATCCATTCCCTGCTGCTCACCCATCACCTGCTCACTCACCCATCCATTCACCTGCTCACTCACCCATCCACCTGCTCACACACACACTCACCTGCTCACACATCCATTCACCTGCTCACTCACCCATCCACCTGCTCACTCACACATCCACCTGCTCACTCACACATCCACCTGCTCACTCATCCCACCTGCTCACTCACCTCCACCTGCTCACTCACCCATCCACCTGCTCACTCACCCATCCACCTGCTCACTCACTCACCTGCTCACACATCCATTCACCTGCTCACTCACCCATCCACCTGCTCACACATCCACTCACCTGCTCACTCACACATCCACTCACCTGCTCACTCACACACTCACCTGCTCACTCACCCATCCACCTGCTCACTCACCCATCCACCTGCTCACTCACACATTCACCTGCTCACTCACACATCCACTCACCTGCTCACTCACACATCCACTCACCTGCTCACTCACACATTCACCTGCTCACTCACACTCACCTGCTCACACACACACTCACCTGCTCACTCACCCATCCACCTGCTCACACATCCATTCACCTGCTCACTCACCCATCCACCTGCTCACTCACCCATCCACCTGCTCACACATCCATTCACCTGCATCACCCATCCACCTGCTCACTCACCCATCATTCACCTGCTCACTCACTCACCCACCTGCACACACACACACTCTGCACCCATCCCACCTGCTCACCACCCATCACTGCTCACTCACCCATCCACCTGCTCACTCACTCCACCTGCTCACTCACACATCCACCTGCTCACTCACCCACCTGCTCACTCACCCATCCACCTGCTCACTCACCCATCCACCGGCTCACTCACCCATCCACCTGCTCACACACACACTCACCTGCTCACACATCCATTCACCTGCTCACACATCCATTCACCTGCTCACACATCCACTCACTGCTCCACACTGCTCCACTCACCTGCTCACCACATCACCTGCTCACTCACCCATCCACCTGCTCACTCACCCATCCACCTGCTCACTCACACATTCACCTGCTCACTCACACTCATCTGCTCACTCACACATCCACTCACCTGCTCACTCACACATCCACTCACCTGCTCACTCACACATTCACCTGCTCACTCACACTCACCTGCTCACACACACTCACCTGCTCACTCACCCATCCACCTGCTCACACACCATTCACCTGCTCACTCACACATCCACCTGCTCACTCACTGCTCACCTGCTCACTCACACATCCATTCACCTGCTCACTCTCATCCACCTGCTCACACATCCATTCACCTGCTCACCCATCCACCTGCTCACATCCATTCACCTGCTCACTCACACTCACCTGCTCACACACACATCCACCTGCTCACACACATCTGCTCACTCACTCACCCATCCACCTGCTCACACATCCATTCACCTGCTCACCTCACCCATCCACCTGCTCACTCACACCATCCACCTGCTCACTCACACACACATCATTCACCTCACCTGCTCACTCACCCATCACCTGCTCACTCACCCATCCACCTGCTCACTCACACATCCATTCACCTGCTCACTCACCCATCCACCTGCTCACACATCCATTCACCTGCTCACTCACCCATCCACCTGCTCACACATCCATTCACCTGCTCACTCACCCATCCACCTGCTCACACATCCATTCACCTGCTCACTCACCCATCCACCTGCTCACACATCCACTCACCTGCTCACTCACACATCCACCTGCTCACTCACACACTCACCTGCTCACTCACCCATCCACCTGCTCACTCACCCATCCACCTGCTCACTCACCCATCCACCTGCTCACCATCCACCTGCTCACTCACACATCCACCTGCTCACTCCTGCTCACCTGCTCACTCACCCATCCACCTTCACCCATCGCTGCTCACTCACCCATCCACCTGCTCACTCACCCATCCACCTGCTCACTCACCCATCCACCTGCTCACTCACACATCCATTCACCTGCTCACTCACCCATCCACCTGCTCACACCCATCCACCTGCTCACTCACACATCCATTCACCTGCTCACTCACCCATCCACCTGCTGCTCACTCACACATCCATCCACCTGCTCACTCACCCATCCACCTGCTCACTCACCCATCCACCTGCTCACACATCCATTCACCTGCTCACTCACCCATCCACCTGCTCACTCACCCATCCACCTGCTCACTCACCCATCCACCTGCTCACACACACACACTCACCTGCTCACACATCCATTCACCTGCTCACTCACCCATCCACCTGCTCACTCACCCATCCACCTGCTCACTCACACATCCACCAGCTCACACATCCATTCACCTGCTCACTCACCCATCCACCTGCTCACTCACCCATCCACCTGCTCACACATCCATTCACCTGCTCACTCACCCATCCACCTGCTCACACATCCACTCACCTGCTCACTCACACATCCATCCACCTGCTCACTCACACACTCACCTGCTCACTCACCCATCACCTGCTCACTCCATCCATTCACCTGCTCACTCACCCATCCACCTGCTCACTCACCCATCCACCTGCTCACTCACCCATCCATCCACCTGCTCACTCACCCATCCACCTGCTCACTCACCCATCCACCTGCTCACTCACACACTCACCTGCTCACACATTCACCTACTCACCCATCCACCTCACTCACACATCACCTGCTCACACTGCTCACTCACCATCCACCTGCTCACACTGCTCACCTCTCACTCACCTGCTCACTCACACTCACCTGCTCACTCACATATTCACGCTCACGCTCACACCTGCTAATCTCCTTCCCCACCCCCAGGGAAACCCCTGAGACCCTCGTCTGTGGAAACATTGTGGGTGTTTTATTGACTTCATCTAAACCGCCCACCGTCCGCCCGTTGTCACGGGGTGAATTTTCAGATGGGTTTACATCAGCGCCAAGGTCCACAACAACTACTTAGTAGCGACTCAAAAGCAAAGGTATTGTTTTTCTCTTTTTATTCTCTTCCCTCTCACTTTCTCATTTCCTTCCTCTGTGTGTGTGTGTGTGTGTGTGTGTGTCCCAGCCAGCAGGTAAATAGTGCAGACACTGGCCCAGCCAGTGTGGCTCAGTGGTTGAGCATTGACCTGTGAACCAGGAGGTCACTGTTCGATTCCTGGTCAAGGGCACATGCCCGGGTTGCGGGCTCCATCCCTAGCAGGGGGCGTGCAGGAGGCAGCCGGTCCATGATTCTCTCTCCTCATGGATGTTTCTATCTCTCCCTCTCCCTTCCTCTCTGAAATCAATAAAAATATATATTTTTAAAAAACAGCCCTAACCGGTGTGACTCCGTGGACAGAGCGTCGGCCTGCGGACTGAAGGATTCCGGGTTCAATTCCGGTCAAGGGCATGGACCTTGGTTGCGGGCACATCCCCAGTGGGCGGCGTGCAGGAGGCAGCTGATGGATGTCTCTCTCTCATCGATGTTTCTAACTCTCTATCCCTCTCCCTTCCTCTCTGTAAAAAAAAAAAAATCAATAAAAAATTAAAAATTAAAAAATAAAAACAAACAAACAAAAACTTGAACTAAAGCAGTTTCTAGAGTAGTCATATCCTAGGCCAGTATCTTTCCTGACAAATATCAACTTTGAACTTAAGTGAGCCTGTCTTTTTTTTTTTTCTTTCTTTCTTTTTAAAATATATTTTATTGACTTTTTTACAGAGAGGAAGGGAGAGGGAGAGAGAGAAACATCGATTACTGGCTGTTACACCGGTCAATCTGGGGTGTCTCCAGTGGGCGGGACCGAGGTTTAAGGGCTGGTGCAGGAGGCAACCCATTGATGTGTCTCTCTCACATCGATGTTTCTCTCTGTCTCTCCCCCTCCCTCCATCCCTCCCACTCTCTCTGAAAATCAATGGAAACATATCCTCGGATGAGGATTAACAGTAACAACAAAAAATTATGTACACTGAGTGGCCAGATGATAATGATCTCTGAACACATAATCATCTGGCCGCTCCATGTCTATCCTATAGAATAAAAGGCTAATATGCAAATGGTCCCCTTGACCAGGAGTTCGACCAGCAGGCAGGATGGCCAACCGCCCATGTCCCCTCCCCCTGGCCAGGCTGGCCGGACCCCACCCATGCACGAATTCATGCACCGGGCCTCTAATATATACACACACTGAGTGGCCAGATTATTATGCGTTCAGAGATCATCATCATCTGGCCACTCAGTGTATATAGGATAGAAATCACATATGTCCATAGATATATACATATGCCTTTATTTGTAAAATAATTGACAAATTCTGTACAGAATACAGTCTTGCAGGGGTAATTATATGTTTCACAATCTGCTGGTTTTAGCTGGGAAACCTGAGTGAAATATCAAAAGCCACGGGTGGCCTGTTTGACCGGGTCGCTCCCTCTCTGAAAGTCCGGAATTTCTCCAATAATAACGGATATATTGGCCTGATACACACAGGAATGTGTGTGCATTCACTTGCTCTTTTTTTGGGAGTTTATTTTTTAAACAACATTCTTTTTTTAATATATATATCTATTTTTTTATTTCATAGAGGAAGGGAGAGGGAGATAGAAACATCAACGATGAGAGAGAATCATGGATCAGCTGCCTCCTGCACACCCCCTACTGGGCGGGGAGGGGGGGGGATTGAGCCCGCAACCCGGCCCTTGGCTGGAATCGAACCCGGGACCTGTTAGTCCGCAGGCCGACGCTCTATCCACTGAGCCACACCGGCTAGGGTGGTAGCTTACATTTTAATTACCTATTAATTAAAAAACAACAACCACATTTCGGTAGAGCAGACCTCAATTGGATTTCAGGTAAGAAGTTTGTTACATTTCTAAACTGGAGCTAAATTAGGTCTTTTCCATCATGCCATCAGGCATGTTGACAATCCTTCACAGTCAGAGCTTCTCAGTTTTAAATTGTAAAACGTACGATTTTCATGGTTTAAAAAAAAACAACACCCAGTTGGGCCCAGCCAGCGTGGCTCCGTGGTTGATCATCAAGCCCGCAAGCCGGGCATGTGCCCTTGACCGGTATCGAACCCGGGACCCTTCAGTCTGCAGGCCGACGCTCTATCCACAGAGCCAAACCAGCCAGGGCCAGAGGTAACTATCGATAGAGGTTCCTAAGGCTTCCGTCTAGGAACCTGGGTAACAACATCTACACTAATAAAAGGCTAATATGCTAATTAGACTGGGAGACCTTCCTGGCGTCCTTCCGGACAAAGCCATGGTGGTGGGAGCTGAGGAAGAGGCGGTTAGGGGCAAGCAGGCTGGCAAGGGGTGGGGGCAGTTGGGGGCGATCAGGCCAGCAGGGCGGGGCGGGGGCAGTCAGGGGCGATCAGACCAGAAGGGCAAGTTGGGGGCAATCAGGCCAGCAGGGGCAGCAGTTGGGGGTGATCAGACCAGAAGGAGGGGAAGTTGGAGGCAAGCAGGTTGGCGGAGGGGGGGCGGGGGGGGCAGTAGGTGGTGAGCAGGCCGGCAGGCAGAGTGGTTAGGGGTGATCAGGCCAGCAGTTGAGCGGTTAGGGGCCAGCGGTCCTGGATTGCGAGAGGGATGTCCAACTGCCGGATGAGGCCTGGGATCAGGCCTAAGCCTGCAGTCGGACATCCCCCGAGGGGTCCCACATTGGAGAGGGTGCAGGCCAGGCTGAGGGACAGCCCCCTCCCCGTGCACGAATTTCGTGCACCGAGCCTCTAGTTAAAAAAATAACTGTTTATGCCTGGGATGTGGGCTCGATCCCCAGGAGGGGGCGTGCAGGAGGCAGCCAATCCATGATTCTCTCTCCTCATGGATGTTTCTCTCTCTCCCCCTCTCCCTTCCTCTCTGACATCAATAAAAAAATATTAAAGGGACAGGAACTGTTTAATTTTTAAAGAGAAACGCAACAGTACGGATCGGCTCGTTCCAGTCACTGCATCGTGTCCGCCTCGCTCCCTTTTCTCCCCTCCCCCGCTCCCCCGTCACAGGCATTCCTCTCTGTTTCCACTCACCCGCCCTCTTCAGAAACCGGACACTCGGCCTGGAATACAGCACAGACCCGAGACTCCCGGCAGGGCGTCCAGGGAAGGCTCTCGGTAAAACGGGCGACGTGACCCAAATAAAAACCCCACCTGCCTGAGCTCGGAGCTGCTTACGGACGCTGGGTCAGCCCCGGGCCGTGTGGACCAGTGGTTAGAGCGTCAGCCTGCAGATGGAAGGGTCCCGGGTTCGATTCTGGGGCGAGGCTGGGTCCCCAAGGCAGCCCATCCGTGTGTCTCTCCCTCTCCCTCTCCCTTCTCTTTATAAAATCGATGGGGAAATATCCGTGGGGGCTGCCCCCCAATCAGACAGCCCGTCCCCGCGCTGGGTGCCTGCGGACAGGGACATGGAACCCGCCAGGGAGCGGAGAGGAGGGGGCCGGGGCCAGGGCAGCTGGAGGTGGCACCCGCCGAGCAGACACCCTGGGCAGGAGTCCCCCTGCCGGGCGAGGTTAGGGCAGAGGTCAGGGCCGGGCGTAGAGGGAGGGACCCGGGCTCGCCTGGCCTCTCCGGGTGCAGCCACTGGGTGTCCAGCCATCCCTCCCCGCAGCAACCCACAGCCCCATCTGTCTGCCTCCTCTCCCTCAGGGATCCCGGGCCGGTGACGGGCAGCTGGGGCGGGGGGGGGGTGAGGGGAGACTCAGGGCAGGCGGGAGGGGGGCGCTTAGGACAGGTGGGGGCTTGGGGGGCCTCAGGGCAGGCCGTGGGGATCCTCAGGGCAGGCCAGGGTTTGGGGGGCCTCAGGGCAGGCCAGGGGGGGCCTCAGGGCAGGGGGGATTAGGGGGCCTCAGGGCAGGCCAGGGGGGGCCTCAGGGCCGGCGCGCGTGGCCAGGATGACGTCCACGATGGAACCGGTGCGCGCAGCGCCCAGCACCTCGAAGCCGTGGGCCCGCAGGAGGCGCCCCAACTCGCCCAGGCTGCGCTCCCGGCCACGCCGCGCCAGCAGGTCCAGCGACTGCAGCAGCCCCGGCCGCGCCGCCCGCTTCAGCTCGTCCAGCGCCGTCTCCGCCACCAGCAGCCCCCCCCCTGCGGGCAAGGGCACAGGGTCAGGGCACAGGGACAGGGACAGGGTCAGGGACAGGGACAGGGACAGGGTCAGGGACAGGGACAGGGACAGGGACAGGGTCAGGGACAGGGGACAGAGCAGCGCTGAGGCCCGGCCAGGCACCGGGGGGGGGGGGGCGGGGGGGGGAAGGGCCTGGGGGACACCCCATGGGGACCGGAGGTTAGAGGCACAGGGGACAGGCTGCAGACAGTGCTGTCCGGGGGACCAGGGAGACGGAGGGGGAGAGGGAGAGACAGACAGACAGACAGACAGACAGACAAGAGAGAGGGAGAGAGACCAAGGGAGAGACAGACACTGAGCGGGAAGACAGAAATGGGGGTGAAGAGGCAGAAATCTCGGAGCAGGGCGTGGGGGTGCCTGGTCCTCCCTCCAAGGGGAACCGGCCAGGGCTCCCCAAGGGGACTCACCGTGTGGGGAACAGGAATTCCCACTGTGGAAGGAGCCTCCGTGACCCCCATGTGCGGGGGAGGGCAGGTGCGGGGAACTGGGGCCCCAGCCACTGGGAGCAGGTGAGCACCCCCCCTCGCAGGACAGGGGGGGTGAGCTGGGGGGGAGGCTGTGCGCCAGTTCCGATGAGGGCAGCGTGTGCGAGTGTGTGTGCCAGTGTGTGAGCGTGTGAGTAAGCGTGTGAGTGTCAGGGAGTGAGCGTATGGGAGTGTGTGAGCGTGTGAGAGTTTGTGTGTGTGAGCATCAGTGAGTGAGAGTGTGTGTGTGTGAGCGTGTGAGTGTGAGGGAGCGAGTGAGTGTGTGTGTGTCAGTGAGTGTGAGTGTATGAGCATGTGAGCGTCAGGGAGCAGGTGTGTGCCTCCTGAGCACTGATGATAGAGGGACCCGATGTGAAGGCTCCGAGAGGTACAGTGTGTGAGTGTGTGTGAGTGTGTGTGCACATGTGTGTGCGTGTCTGTCTGCCTCCCATGCACTGATGAGGGTGGGGACCCGGTGTGACAACTCGGAGCAGCGAATGTATGTGGTATGTTTTCTCTGTGTGTTTGTTTCTATGTGTTTGAATATGTGCACGTGTGCGTGTCTGTCTGCCTCCTGTCCACTGAGGATGTGGGGAGTCAGTGAGAGCTCTGAGCAATAGTGTGTGTGTGTGTGTGCACGTGTGTGTGTGAGTGTGTGCATGTGTGTGTGTTGTCTGCCTCCCGTGCACTGAGGATGCGGGGAGCAGTGAGAGCTCTGAGCAGTAGTGTGTGTGTGTGTGTGCACGTGTGTGTGTGAGTGTGTGCATGTGTGTGTGTTGTCTGCCTTCCATGCACGGAGGATGCGGGGAGCAGGGAGAGCTGAGATGTACAAGATTCTGAAGGGAGAGCTCCCTGTCCCTCACAGCCTGGGTTCTGAGGGCGACTGGGTGAGCGGGGGAGGGGGGCTGGGGGAGCTGGGGGGACTGGGAGGACACATGTTGGACGGGAGACCCCAGACATGGTCCCGGGCTGGCTCTGCGGGGTCAGGACGGTGACACGCAGCTGGACCATGGGTCAGGGGGCAGCTGCCAACGTGTTCCAACACCCATCACCCCCACCCTCCAATCAGTCGAGTCAGACACACACACCTGCATGCAGGGACACGATGCACAGGGTGGATGGCGGCAGCGTGCTCTTAATAAAAAGCCGTTTAAAAAAAAAAAAAAAAAAAAGGAAAACTGGCCGGCGAGGCTCAGTGGTTGAGCCTCGGCCTATGAACCAGGAGGTCATAGTTCGATTCCCGGTCAAGGGCACATGCCCGGGTTGTGGGCTCGATCCCCGATGTGGGGGGCGTGCATGAGGCAGCCGATCCATGATTCTCTCTCATCATGGATGTTTCTCTCTCTCTCTCTCTCTCTCTCTCTCTCTCTCTCTCTCTCTCCCTTCCTCTCTGAAATCAAAAAAAATATATTTTTGGCCCTAGCCAGTGTGGCTCAGTGGATAGAGCATCAGCCTGCAGACTCAAGGGTCCCGGGTTCGATTCCCGCCAAGGGCACATGCCCGGGTTGCGGGCTCCATCCCCAGTCGGGGGCGTGCAGGAGGCGGCCAGTCCATGATTCTCTCTCCTCATGGATGTTTCTCCCTCCCTCTCCCTCTCCCTCCCTCTCTGAAATCAGTAAACATCTATTTTAAAAAAGAGACAAGACCACGGTCCTCACGTCTTCGGAAAAGAGAGTGGGAGACCCCGTCTCACCTGGTTTGCAGCTGCCGGAGATCCGGCTCAGCAGCGCGTGCGCCTCGTCGTCCGGCCAGTCGCGGAGGATCCTGGAGAGGACGTAGAGGTCGGCCTCCGGGAGGCTGTCTCGGAAGAAGTCTCCTAGTTTCGAGAAAAAAGGCAGTGGTTGTTGAAATGGAAAAGGGAGGCTGCTTGTAGTGGGGTTTGCCCCCCCCCCCCCCCCCCCCCCCCCCAAAAAAAATGACGTGTCCTCGTCCTGACCCTGGAACCTGGGAGCAGAACCAGGGTCTTTGCAGACAGGACGGAGTGAAGGGTCGGAGACAGGTCATCCTGGGTCAGGGGGGCCCTGCCTCCAAGGACAGGGTCCTTGTCAGACACAGAAGAGGCCCTGGCTGGTGTTGCTCAGTGGTTAGAGCGTCGGTCTGCGGACTATAGGGTCCTGGGTTCGATTCCCAGTCAAGGGCACATGCCCGGGTTGCGGGCTCGATCCCCAGCAGGGGTCGTGCAGGAGGCAGCCGATCCATTGTTCTCTCTCCTCATGGATGTTTCTTTCTCTCTCTCCCTCTCCCTTCCTCTCTGAAATCAATAAAAAAATATTTAAAAAAGAAATAAAAATACAAAAAAAGAAGAGATGGAAGAGGAGACACAGAGGAGAAGGCACGTGGAGACGGAGGCAGAGACGGGAGGGAGGTGGCCACCAGCCTGTGTATGCCTGGAGCCCCAGGCGCTGGGAGAGGCAGGGGGGACCCTCCCGGGACCCTCTGGAGGGAGCGGGGCCCTGGGACCCCTGGATCTCACACGCCAGGTCTCCAGGGCGGAGAGAGGACGAATTTCTGTGGTTGTAAGACGCCTGGTTTGCGTGGTGTTACATTGAAACCCTATTTGAAAAAGTTACACCGTTTGCTCAGTGTTACATTGTTGCCCTGCGGTTTGCTCAGTGTTACATTGTTGCCATGCCATTTGCTCGGTGTTACATTGTTGCCATGCGGTGGGGCCAGGATGGCTGTCTGCACAGGACAGAATTGTTTTCCTTGTTGTTATTCCCGAAACAATTCGGTGTAACAACTTCCCACAGTGTGACACTGTGTCGGTGTCACAAGTAAATCAGACGGATTCACCGTCCACAGGAGGGTGTGGGCCGGTTAAATATGAGAACGCGAGGGCACTTCACACGAGGGGCCGGAGCTCCGAGGTTTTGGTACCTGAGGGGGTCCTGGAACCCATCGCTCATGGACACGGAGGGACCGTGTACAGATGGAGGTGCGCACGCCACATGCTCACGAGACACAGGCAGCACGCACACTCACCTGCACACACAGACACACCTACACACACAGAGACATACCCCTAAACAAACACACCTGCACACACACACACACCACACACACACCTGCACACACTCAGAAACACCTGCAGACTCACACTCAGACTCACCTACACACACACAGACTCACCTGCACACACACACACACACCTACACAGACACACCTGCACACACTGAGACACACACACCTGCAGACACACAGACCGACTCACCTGCACATACAGACACATACCCGCACACACCCCTGCACGCACAGAGAATGACTCACCTGAACATACAGAGACACACACACCTGCACACACTCACAGGCAGACACACCTACACACGCTGAGACACGCCCAGTGCCCGCGGCCGGCCACGGGCTGACTGGACGTGAGGATGCGGGGCCCTTACCTGGCACGAAGCTGACCCGTGGGGACTGCGCTCGGTCCGGCTGAAAACCCGTCACGTCCTCGATGACCTCCGGGAGGTCGAACACGGTCACCTTCAGCCCCGGGTATGCCCGGGCGAGCTCGTGAGCGAGGGTACCCGTGCAGCCTGCGGGATGGACACACACGCTCTGTCACCGGACCGGCCGGGCCGTCCTGGCGCTTAGGAATCCCACCAGGACGGGACTCCTAAGTCCGGCCTCTGCAAGACCCACGCTCTAAGCCCGTGGTCGGCAAACCGCGGCTCACGAGCCACAGGCGGCTCTCTGGCCCCTGGAGGGTGGCTCTTCCACAAAACACCACGGCCTGGGCGAGTGTGTTGAAGAAGTGGCGTTCGGAGAAGTTTACGTTTAAAAAATGTGGCTCTCCAAAGAAATGTCCATCGTTGTGCTGTTGATGTTTGGCTCTGTGGACTCATGAGCTTGCCGACCACTGGTCTAAGCCACGGGTCGAGGCCACCGTCGTGAGCCACGGTGAATACCATGCAAGCCTGCAAGCGACCCGGTGTGCGGGGTGGGGTGGGGCACGGGCGCCCGGGGAAATCCTCAGGGCAGAGCTGTGTGTGTGTGCGGGGGGAGGGCTGTCACCTTCCCTTCTCCTTTCTGCCGTGGGACGCAGACGCGATGGCCGGTGCCACAGCAGCCGCTCTGGGCCACCAAACAGGGTGTGTGTGGAGGATGGGTAAAATGTAAGGTGGGGGGCGTTGGAGAGCTTGGTCCCCAGTCTATGTGGTCAGTTTGGGTCAAATAAACTCATAAAAATGCCCCCCCCCCAAAAAAAGAGCCCTAGCCTGTGTGGCTCAGTGGATAGAGCATCGGCTTGTGGATTGAAGGGTCCCGGGTTCAGTTCTGGCCAAGGGCACATGCCGGGGTTACGGGCTCAATCCCCAGTGGGGGCGGGGGGGGGGCGTGTGGGAGGGCAGCCGATCAATGGTTCTCTGTCATCACTGATGCTTCTCTCTCTCTCCCTCTCCTTTCCTTCCTCTCTGAAATCAATAGAAATATACATATAAAAAACCCCACACTTCCTATGTCGTTTAAAAAAGAAAAAAGAGCCCTGACCGGTGTGGCTCAGTGGCTAGAGCGTCGGCCTGCGGACGGAAGGGTCCCGGGTTCGATTCCGGTCAAGGGCATGGACCTTGGTTGCGGGCACATCCCCAGTGGGGGGGGTGCAGGAGGCAGCTGGTCGATGTTTCTAACTCTCTATCCCTCTCCCTTCCTCTCTGTAAAATATCAATGAAATATATATTAAAAAAGAGAGAGAGTGAAAATGTAAGGTGGCAGCTCAGGGGTCCTCTTAGGACCCCGATCCCATGACACCCCCCGCCCACAGGTCTCTTGTCCTCTGCCCTCTGCCCCCTGCCCTGCCAGGCCTGATCGGATGGGGACGAGGGCCCCATGATGCTGACCCCAATTGGAAGCCACCAGAAAGGGCCCCCTAACCTCTCGCACCCACCCCAGGCAAACTGGGTCCTCAGGGGGTTTGGAGAGATCAGCCCATTTTGCGAGTCTTACGGGCGGGGCGGGGGGCCGTGATTTAAGACAAGAGAGAAGTCCAGCCGAACCGGAAGTCATGGTTGGATTCTGGCCAAGGGCACAGGCCCGGGTTGTGGACTCCATCCCCAGTGGGGGGCATGCAGGAGGCAGCCGATCCATGATTCTCTCTCCTCCTGGATGTTTCTCTCTCTCTCCCTCTCCCTTCCTCTCTGACATCAATAAAAAAAGAGATTTAAAACAAGCACGAAAGGAAGGAAACGAAGCCCGGGGCGCGAGCTGCTGCCTGCGGGTTCCGGGTCCGGGTTCCCGGCGGGGCGCACGCACCTCCCAGGTCGCAGGCGGAGGTGAACCGGGACAGGTCAAAGGCCGTGGCCACGTGGCGGGCGGTCAGCTTGCCGAGGCTGTGCATGGCCCGCAGGAACTGCAGCTTCCGGTCCTGGCTCTGGTAGAAGCAGTCCTGGACCAGAGCGGGGGTCTCAGCCGGTGCCGTACGGGGGTGTGGGCACGGGGGCGCGCAGAGGGGCGTGGGCACGGGGGAGGGTGGGGGTGGCGCGCAGAGGGGGGTGTGGGCACAGGGGAGGGTGGGGTGGCGCACAGAGGGGGGCGTGGGCACGGGGGAGGGTGGGGGTGGCGCGCAGAGGGGGGTGTGGGCACGGGGGTGGCGCGCAGAGGGATTGTGAGCGCAGGGGTGGCGCGCAGAGGGGGGTGTGGGCACGGGGCGGGGCGGGGAGCGCAGGATTGTGGGCGCGCAGAGGGGGGTGTGGGCACGGGGCGGGGCGGGGAGCGCAGGATTGTGGGCGCGCAGAGGGATTGTGGGCACGGGGGAGGGTAGGGGTGGCGCGCAGAGGGGGGTGTGGGCGCGCAGAGGGATTGTGGGCACGGGGGTGGGGAGGCGCGCAGAGGGGTTGGGGGCGCGCGCAGAGGGGGGTGTGGGCACAGGGGCACGTAGGGGAGCGGGCACAGGCGGGCTTGGGTGTGGGCCAGGGGCGTACGGGGGGCGGATGGAGGGGGGACGCGGGCACAGGCGCGCAGGGAAATCCTTAGGGCGGATCTGTGGGGCTGTCACCTCCCCTCCTTTGCGCTGGGGGGACACAGGCACCCCCACCGGGCCTGTCCCCGATGTCCCCGGAGCGGGGGAGGGAGGAGCTTGGGGGCTGGAGGGGTGGGGAGCTGGGCTGGGCAGGAGGGGCTCAGCGTGGCTGTGGGGTCGGGGGTCCCGTGGAGAGGGCAGTTCCCTTCAAATCTGCCTGGTAACGCCCCTGCGTGTCACCGCGGCCTGGGCGGTGTGTGAGGGGGACCAGGCTCTCGGCGGGGCCAGGATGGAGGGACGACCCCGCGCCCCCCCACCTCGCCAGCACCTCTGAGGGCTCAGGGCAGCTTTGCGTTTTCATTCTCTGCCTCCCTCCCTCCCTGTCTCTCTCCCCCTCGGGCCTCACAGGGATCCCTCGGTCTGTCTGTCTCTGTCCCTCTGTCTGTCTGTCCCTCTGTCTCTCTCTGTCCCTCTGTCTGTCTGCCTGTCCCTCTGCCTCTCTCTCCTCTCTCCCCTGCCCCACGGGCGCCTTAGCCGCGCTCCATCACCTCCTTCCCGTGTGGCGCGCAGAACCGGACTCACCTGCCACGTGCGCTCTGCCCCCCACAAGACTCCCCCCCCCCACCCCGGAGCCCCCCACATCCCTGCGGCCCGGCACCCCCGGCCCAGCCGGAATAGGCCCGCAGGACACACGGCCGGCTCGCACGTCAACCCCAAGCGAGTCTCTCTGGACAGAGGGGAGGGGATGGGGGACACGGGTGCCTGGACATTGGGGGCTCCCGGACAAGCGAACTGCGCGCAGGCCCCACGCGCTCCGCTGTGCGATCGGCTGCTCCCCGTCCTGAGGAATTCTCCTTCCGGGGCCTGTGCACCCACACACGCCTGGAGCGGGGACCAGCCAGCACCCCGAGCCCCCCACCTCCAGCCCTCCTGGCTGCACGTGCGGGGAGGGGAGGGGGACGTGGGGTACCTGGAACAGGCTGTCCACCGTCTGCCCCTGAGCCCGGGGGTGCGGGCCGGTCCCCTTGCGGACGGCGGCCTCCAGCTCCGTGAAGAAGGGCCACGTGTGCTCGTCGTTGTACACGATGAGGGGGTGCAGGGAGTACTCGCCGTCCGAGGGCAGGTACAGGCTGGCCAGCGCCGTGTTGCTGTACCCTGAGGGACACGGGGGTCCGGCTGCCTCTCCGGGCCTGGGGACGTGGGCCCCCCTTTCTACTTCTCAGGCCCCATGCACAGCCCCCCCTCCCCTCCTCAGAGACCAAGCTCAGAGCTCTGTCCGTCCATCAAACACGTTTTCATCCTTCCACCCTCCCTCCCTCCCTCCATCCATCCACCCACCCACCCATCCATCCATCCATCCCATCCATTTATCTCATCTGTCATCTACTATCCATCCATCCATCCATCCATTCATTTATCTCTTCTGTCATCTACCATCCATCCATCCATCCATCCATCCATCCATCTCATCTGTCCATATCATCCATTCCATCCATCTCTTCTGTCATCTACTATCCATCCATCCATCCATTCATTTATCTCTTCTTCATCTCTTCTGTCATCATACTATCTCTTCCATCCATCCATCCCATCCATTCATCTCTTCTGTCATCTCTTCCATCCATCCATCCATCCATCATCTCATCCACATCCATCCATCCCCATCCATCCATCCATCCATTCATCTCTTCTGTCATCTACTATCCATCCATCCATCCATCCATCCATTCATTTATCTCTTCTGTCATCTACCATCCATCCATCCATCCATCCTTCTGTCCATATCATTTTCATCATCTTCTGTCATCTACTATCCATCCATCCATCCATCCATTCATTTATCTTTCTTCTGTCATCTACTATCCATCCATCCATCCCATCCATCCATTCCATTATCTCTTCTGTCATCTCTATCCATCCATCCATCCATCCATCTCATCTGTCCATCCATTCATCCATCCATCCATTCATCTCTTCTGTCATCCATCCATCCATTTATCTGTCATCTACCATCCATCCATCCATCCATCCATCCATCCATTTATCTCCATCTACTATCTATCTTCATCCATCCATCATCTATCTCATCCATCCATCCATCCATCCATCCATTTATCTCTTCTGTCATCTACCATCCATCCATCCATCCATCCATCCATTTATCTCATCTGTCATCTACTATCTCCATCCATCCATCCATCCATTTATCTCATCTGTCATCTACTATCCATCCATCCATCCATCCATCCATTCATTTATCTCTTCTGTCATCTACTATCCATCCATCCATCCATCCATCCATCCATCCATCCATCCATTCATCTCTTCTGTCATCTACTATCCATCCATCCATCCATTCATTTATCTCTTCTGTCATCCATCCATCCATTCCATCCATTTATCTCTTCTGTCATCTACCATCCATCCATCCATCCATTATTTCATCTGTCATCTCTATACCTATCATCTCTTACCTACCTATCTATCCATCTATCCATCATCTACCTATCCATCCATCCATCCATCCATCATCCATTATCTCATCTCTCCATCCATCTACATGTCATCCATCCATCCATCCATCCATCCATTTATCTCTTCTGTCATCTACCATCCATCCATCCATCCATTTATCTCTTCTGTCATCTACCATCCATCCATCCATCCATCCATCCATTTATCTCATCTGTCATCTACTATCTATCCATCCATCCATTTATCTCTTCTGTCATCTACTATCCATCATTTCCATCATCTTCATTTATCTCATCTGTCATCTACTATCCATCCATCCATCCATCCATTTATCTCATCTGTCATCTCTATCCATCCATCCCATCCATCCATCCATTCATTCCATCTCATCTGTCATCTGTCTATACATCCATCCATCCATTCATCTCTTCTGTCATCTACTATATCATCCATCCATTTCATCTTATCTCTTCTGTCATCTACTATCCATCCATCCATACATCCATTCATTTATCTCTTCTGTCATCTACTATCCATCCATCCATCCATTCATTTATCTCTTCTGTCATCTACTATCCATCCATCCATCCATTCATTTATCTCTTCTGTCATCTACTATCCATCCATCCATCCATCCATTCATCTCTTCTGTCATCTACTATCCATCCATCCATCCATCCATTCATTTATCTCTTCTGTCATCTACTATCCATCTATCCATCCATTTATCTCTTCTGTCATCTACCATCCATCCATCCATCCATTTATTTCATCTGTCATCTACTATGTACCTATCCATCTACCCACCCGCTATTTCTACCTACCTATCTATCCATCTCTCCATCCATCCATCTACCTATCTCTTCATCTCTCCATCCATCCATCCATCCATCTCATCTGTCATCTACCATCCATCCATCCATTGCATGTCATCTACTATCCATCCATCCATCCATCCATCCATCCATCCATCCATTTATTTCATCTGTCATCTACTATGTACCTATCCATCTACCCACCCGCTATTTCTACCTACCTATCTATCCATCTCTCCATCCATCCATCTACCTATCTCTTCATCTCTCCATCCATCCATCCATCTCATCTGTCATCTACCATCCATTCATCCATTGCATGTCATCATCTATCCATCCATCCATCCATCCATCCATCCATCCATCCATCCATTTATTGCCTGTCATCTACTATCCATCCATCCATCCGTTCATTTATCTCATCTGTCATCTACTATCCATCATCCATCCATTTATCTGTCATCTACCATCCATCCATCCATCCACCCATCTCATCTGTCATCTACTATCCATCCATCCATCCATCCATTTATCTCATCTGTCATCTACTATCTATCCATCCATCCATTTATCTGTCATCTACCATCCATCCATCCATCCATCCATTCATTTATCTCATCTGTCATCTACTATGTACCTATCCATCTACCCACCCACTATTTCTACCTACCTATCTATCCATCTCTCCATCCATCCATCTATCCATTTACCTCTCTTCATCTCTCCATCCATCCATCTATCCATTTATCTCAATCTGTCATCTACTATCTATTCATCCCTCCATCCATTTATCTCATCTGTCACTATCCATCTATCCACCCACTATTTTGACCTACCTATTTACCCATCCATTCACCCATTTATCTACAATTTCAACTATCCATCTATCCTTTCATCTCATCTGTCATCTACTATCTATCCATCCACCCATCCATTTTTTTCATGTCATCTACCAACCATCCATCTATCCATCCATTCATCTTATCTATCATCTACTATGTATCTATCCATCTACCCACTCACTATTTCTACTTACCTATCTATCCATCTCTCTATCCATCCATCTACACCTTTAATTATCCACCCACCCATCCATCCATCCATCCACCTATCTATCCATCCATCCATTTTTCTCATCTGACATCTACCATCCCCCACCCATTCAACCACCCTTTTAAATCACCTGTCATCTACTATCTATCCATCCATACATCTATCCATCCATCTACACCTTCCACTATCCATCCATCTATCCATCCATCCATCCACCCATTTACCCATTTTTCCATCCATTATCCATATCTTCTGTCATCTATGTATGTATCATCTATCTGTCTACTTTTATAATCTATGTGTCGTCTCTATGTATCATCTCTGTTATCAATATCTATCTCTCATCTATCTCTTATCTATCTATCTATCTATCTATTATCTACCCATCCCTCCATGTCATCTGCCTGTCTATCTAAATAAATAAATGTCCATGTTGTGCACACACATATATCCTATTGGTTCTGTTTCTCTGGAGAATCCCGACTGATACAGCCCCTGTGAGGCCAGGGCCCATAAGAAGTCATTCTTCTAACACACGTGTGTGCATGGAAACACACACACACACACACACACACACACACACACACACACACACCTGCTTCCTGCCTTCCATCCACCCCTTGTATCTCACCTGCCAGGAGACGGCCATGTTTCCGAGGGCAGAGGGAGAGCCGGTCGGGTCCTCCCTGCCTTGGCGGGGACGCCACCTTCACGCAGAGACTGGCTCCCGCCTCCTGAGATTCTCGGCAAAACACCCCCCAGTCCCCTCACCTCTCTCCGTCTTCTCCAGCAACCCCAGGGCCGCACACGCGTCCAGCAGCCGTGCAGTCCCGCACTCGGAGGCGTCGATTTTCTGGGCGATCTCCGCGGCGCTCAGGGGGGCGTCGTCTTGCAATAAATCGAACACCTTCATCTTGCAAGCGGTGAACAGGGCCTGTCCGTGGGAAACGGGAGCAGTCAGACCTGGTGTGTGACGGACGTACCAGGTGTGTTTTCCTTCCACAGACTCCGAAGGGGGAGGTCAAAGCTGTCAAGGTTAGGAAGTCATCAATCCACCCAGTATTCATACCTATTACCTACCTACCTACCCATCCATCTACACCTTTACTTATCCATCCATCCTCCATCTACCTACCTATCCATCCATCCATCCCTCCCTCCATCCTCCATCTACCTACTTATCTGTCCATCCATCCATCTACACCTTTACTTATCCATCCATCCTCCATCTACCTACCTATCCGTCCATCCATCCATCTACCTATTTATCCATCCATCCATCCACCTATCTATCCATCTACACCTTTATTTATCCATTCATCCTCCATCTACCTACTTATCCGTCCATCCATACATCCACCCATCTACACCTTTACTTATCCATCCATCCTCCATCCACTTATCTGTCCATCTACCTATTTATCCATCCATCCATCCATCCACCTATCCATCCATCCACCCATCCTCCACCTATCTATCCATTGATCCATACAGCTACACCTTTAATTATCCATCCATCCACTCATCATCCATACATACATACTCCATCACCTATCCATCCATGCCTTTAATTATACATCCATCCATCTACACCTTTACTTAACCATCCTTCCTCCATCTACCTATCTGTCCATCCATCCCTCCCTCCATCCATCCATCTACACCTTTACTTATCCATTCATCCATCCATCCATCCATCCACCTATCCATCCATCTACACCTTTGCTTATCCATCCATCTGATCTACCTGTCTGTCCGTCCGTCTGTCCGTCCATCCATCCATCCATCCATCCATCCCTCCCTCCATACATCCATCTACATCTTTACTTATCCATCCACCTATCTATCCATCTAGACCTTTAATTATCCATCCATCCATCTACCTATCTATCCATCTACCTATCCATCCATCCATCCATCCACCCATCCATCCATCCTCCATCCACCTATCTATCCATCCATCCATCCACCTATTTATACATCTACACCTTTAATTATCCATCCATCCATCCACCCATCCATCCTCCATCTACCTATCCATCTATCCATCTACACCTTTAATTATCCATCCATCCACCCATCTACATACCCATCCATCCTTCCATCCATGCACACCTTTAATTATCCTCCATCCATCGATCCTCCATCGATCCATCCATCTATCTACCTATCCATCCATCCACCTAACTATCTGTCCATCCATCTGTCCATCCATTTACACTTTTAATTATCCATCCATCCAACCTTCCATTTATCTAATCTATAATCTACTATCTATCCATCCAATCCATCCATCCACCCACTATTTCTACCTACCTACCCATCCATTTCCCTATCTGTCTACACCTTCAACTATCCATTCATCCATCCATCCATCCAATCAGAAAAGAGAGAGTTTAGGCTACAGCTGGTACAAGGTTTGCTCATGATTAGAACAAATGAGTGAGCCCGGCTGGTGTGGCTCAGTGATTGAGCATTGACCTATGAACCAGGAGGTCACAGTTTAATTCCATGACCTGGGGTTGTGGGCTCCATCCCCAGTAAGGAGCGTGTAGGAGGCAGCCAATCCATGCTTCTCTCTCCTCATGGATGTTTCTCTCTCTCTCCCTTCCTCTCTCCTAAATCAATCAACAAATAAAAACATATTTAAAAAGAAAAGAAATGGGGTCTTTGCAGATGGAATGGGGTGAAGGGTCAGAGACGAGGTCGTCCGGGGTCAGGGGGCCCTCCCTCCCAGGACAGGGTCCTTGTCAGACACAGACGAGGAGACGCAGACACAGAGGAGAAGTCACGTGGAGACGGAAGCAGAGGCGGGAGGGACGCGGCCACCAGCCCGGAACCCTGGAGCCCCAGGCGCTGGGAGGGGCAGGGGGACCCTCCCCGGAGCCTCCAGAGGGAGCGTGGCCCGGGGACACCCCGTCTCCAGGATCAACAGGAGGAATCTCTGCTGGGAAGCCGCCGGTGTGAGGTCTTGCCACGGCCGCCCCAGGGGGGCCCATGGAGGTACCTTGGACGCCTTGAAGCCGTCCAAGAGTTCCAGGAGGGGTGTCGGGGGCAGGCTGTCCACCATCCTGCTGAGAACCGAGTTCCTCCGGCCCAGAGCTTGAGGCCGGTCGCCGCGCACCCGGGCCCCGCCCCGGCCGGGGCCCTCCACATCCCTGAGGTTCTCGTGGGTGTCCACAGTGGGGAACGAGTCCTGCTTGGCCGGCGGCAGGTCCTCGGGGTGCCACGTGAGGTACAGCTCCGCCAGCTTCTTGCAGAAGTGGTTCAGGGGGAAGCCCACGACATTGAGGAAGTCTCCGTGGACGTACTCCACCAGCATCCCGCCCAGGGCCTGGATCCCGTAGCCGCCGGCCTTGTCCCTGAGTGGGGGGTGAGGGAGGGAATAAAACATAGGGCAGGAGCCCAGCAGGCTGGCATGGCTCAGTGGTTGAACATCGACCTAGGAACCAGGAGGTCATGGTTCAATTCCCGGTCAAGGGCACATGCCCGGGTTGTGGGCTCCATCCCCAGTAGGGGGCGTGCAGGAAGCAGGCAATCCATGATTCTCTCTCATCATTGATGTTTCTAGCTCTCTCTCCCTCTCCCTTCCTCTCTGAAATAGAAAAATATTTTAAAAAACCATATATATATATATATATATATATATATATATTTTAAACATATTTTATTGATTTTTTACAGAGAGGAAGGGACAGCTAGAAACATCGATGAGAGAGAAACATCCATCAGCTGCCTCCTGCACACCTCCCACTGGGGATGTGCCCGCAACCAAGGTACATGCCCTTGACCGGAATCGAACCCGGGACCCTTCAGTCCGCAGGCCGACGCTCTGTCCACTCAGCCACACCGGTTAGGGCCAAAACATATTTTAAAAAATGTGTTTAAAAACCTAAATCCAAGAAGAAAAGAGGCTGGGGGTGTGGGCTCTGTCCCTGAGCCTGAGCCGTGGGGAGTGGGGCAGCCCCCGGCCAGGCCCCGACGCCCCGGACACTCACATGGGCTCCCCGCTGTGGATGTATTCCCACAGCAGCTCCTCCGACAGCTGCGAGAACTTGACCAGCGTCTCCTCATAGAACTCCGAGATATCCATGTCCAGCCGGCTGTCTGCGGGGACAGGAGGCCCACCGTCGGGACACATGTCGCCTCCCCGTCCCCGAGTTCGCGTCGCCGCCCCTGGGGAACGTTGCCCCAGCGATGCGTGCAGTTCAGACACGGATCATGAAGGTGGAGGGAAAGGTTCAGTGCAGACGAGGGAAAGACTGAAAGAAAATGAGAGGAAACAGCCCGGCGGGCGTGGCTCCATGCTGGAGCGTCGACCTAGGAACCAGGAGGTCACAGGTTCGATTCCCGGTCAAGGGCACATGCCCAGGTTGTGGGCTCGATCCCCCAGCAGGGGGCGTGCAGGAGGCAGCCGGTCCATGATCCTATCTCCTCATGGATGTTTCTCTCTCTCTCTCTCTCTCTACCTTCCTCTCTGAAATCAATAAAAAATATTTTAAAATAAAGTAAATAAAAATCATTGGAAAAATATCCTCAGGTCACCAGTAGGGGGCATGCAGGAGGCAGCCTATCCATGATCCTCTCTCATCATGGATGTTTCTCTCTCTCTCTCCCGCTCCCTTCCTCTCTGACATCCATTTAAAAAGAAAATTTTTTTTTAAAGGAAGAAAATTAGAGTAAACACACAAACAAAACGAGCTGAGAGGCCGAGGAGCTGCAGCCGGCAGGCACACCTGGTGAGAGGGGCCCGTGTTTTGCTGTGATCATTCGCCGAGTGGCACTTCCCGGGGTCAATAGCCCTGGGCTGTGGGGTTAGGACAGCCCCAGGCACAGTGCCCGCCTGTAGGGGTCCCCCGATGTAGGAGAGCCCCCCAGAGCCACTGTCCTGGCCTGACTGATGTCCCCCCCAAAATCCACGTCTACCCAGAGCCTGTGAGTGAATCTCCTATGGAAACGGGGTCTTTGCAGACGGGATGGAGTGAAGGGTTGCAGACGAGGTCGTCCTGGGTCAGGGGGGCCCTCCCTCCAGGGACAGGGTCCTTGTCAGACACAGACGAGCCCTGACCGGTGTGGCTCAGTAGTCACAGCGCCGGCCTGCGGACTGAAGGGTCCCGGGTTCGATTCCGGTCAACGGCATGTACCTTGGTTGCAGGCACATCCCCAGTGGGGGGCGTGCAGGAGGCGGCTGATGGATGTTTCTCTCTCATCGATGTTTCTAGCTCTCTATCCCTCTCCCTTCCTCTCCGTAAAAAAATCAATAAAATATATTTTAAAAAAAAAAAAAAGACACAGACGAGGAGACGTGGACACAGAGGAGCAGCCACATGGAGACAGATGGAGGCAAAGATAGGAGGGAGGGAGGGAGGCGGCCACCTCCCAAGGGATGCCTGGAGCCCCAGGCGCTGGGAGAGGCAGGAAGTCTGAGATCCAGGGGTCCCGGGGCCGTGGTGGGGGGACTCTTGCCAGAGCTACCCCCCTGGGCTCTGGTCACCGAGGGACCCCAGGCCCCGCCGTGAGCCTGGGGGGTGGGGGAGGGGAGCAGGCCGGGTACCTTGGCAGGAGCAGCGGATGATGGTGACGCCTGTGAACACGCTGTGTTCCTTCCCGTTCAACCTGCAAGACACGACCGTGCGGCTCAGTGGGTGGTGCGCTGGCCCTCGGACCGAAAGGGTCCCGGGTTCGATTCCCGGTCAAGAGCATGTACCCGGGGCCCTAGCTGGTGTGGCTCAGTGGATAGAGCGTCGGTCTGCGGACTGAAGGATCCCGGGTTCAATTCCGGTCAAGGGCATGTACCTTGGTTGCAGGCACATCCCCAGTGGGGGGCTGTGCAGGAGGCAGCTGATGGATGTTTCTCTCTCATCGATGTTTCTAGCTCTCTCTCCCTCTCCCTTCCTCTCTGTAAAAGATCAATAAAATATATTAAAAAAAAAAAAAAAAGAGCATGTACCCGGGGTTGTAGGCTGGATCCCCAGTCTCAGGCCGGGCGCGGGCAGAAGGCAGCCAATCGATGTATCTCTCTCACATCCATGCTTCTCTCACTCCCCCTCCCTTCCACTCGCTCTAAAAAAAAAAAAAATACAAAATAAAATCAAGCTGGTGTGGCTCAGTGGATAGACAGCGTCGGCCTGCGGGCTGAAGGGTCCCGGGTTCGATTCCGGTCAAGGGCACAGGCCCAGGTTGGAGGCTCGATCCCCTCCAGTAGGGGGCATGCGGGAGGCAGCCGATCCATGATTCTCTCTCATCACGGATGTTTCTCTCCCTCTCTCTTCCTCTCCAAAATCAATATAAAAAAAATAAAAATAAAAACAGGAGGAAGGGGCTGCAGGTGTGGGCTGATCAGTCTTCAAGCGGGAGGGACAATTCTGGGGAGTTGCTTACAGGACTCAGTGGCCAGTTAACGGGGAGCCCGGGGACCCCAACATCAGTGGGGTGTGGGGGCCACGCAGGGAGGACCCAGATGGGGCAGCCCATAGCTGGCTACTTCTTTTTTTTTTTTTTTTTTAATATATATTGTTTTTAATGATTTCAAAGAAGAGGGAGAGAGAAACATCCATGAGGAGAGAGAATCACGGATCGGCTGCCTCCTGCACGCCCCCTACTGGGGATCGAGCCTACAACCCGGGCCTGTGCCCTTGACCGGGAATCGAACCCAGGACCCTTCAGTCTGTAGGCCGACACTCTATCCACTGAGCCACACCAGCCAGGGCTCATCATTGATGTTTCTCTCTCTTTTTTTTATTGAAATCAATAAAAATAGTAAAGAGAAAAAAAAATATTTCAGAATATAATAAAGTAATCCTGTTATTTGCAGATTTTTAATACTTCTTATAACTTTTGTGATATTATACTAAGTACAGTTTTGGTAATAGTATTATTTTTAAAATCTTTTTTTCTTGAAATATGAATGTTAATTGTATTAACATTTTTGTAGTTAAAGTCATTTTTTCTTAAAATATTAATTTTTATTGCATGTAATATTATAATTAAAATAGATTTTTTCTTGAAATATTGTTTACCGCATTAATATTATTATACTTAAAATCGTTTTTCTTAAAATATTAATATTTACTGCATGTAGCATTTTCATACTTAAAACCGATTTTCTTGAAGTATTAATGTTTATTGCATTAACATTATTAGACTTAAAACCGTTTTTTCTTGAAATATTAATGTTTATTGCATTAACATTATTAGACTTAAAACCGTTTTTTCTTGAAATATTAATGTTTATTGCATTAACACTTAAAACCGTTTTTATTAGACTTAAAACCATTTTTTCTTGAAATATTAATGTTTATTGCATTAACATTATTAGACTTAAAACCGTTTTTTCTTGAAATATTAATGTTTATTGCATGTAAAAAAATAAGCCCTGGCCGGTGTGCTCAGTGGATAGAGCATCGGCCTGTGGACTGAAGGGTCCCGGGTTCGATTCCGACAAGGGCACAGGCCCGGGTTGCGGACTCGAACCCCAGTAGGGGGCGTGCAGAAGGCAGCCGACCCATGATTCTCTCTCATCATGGATGTTTCTCTCTCTCCCTCTCTCTTCCTCTCTGAAATCAATAAACATATATTTAAAAATAAAATGAAATAAAAATTAAATAAAAAAATAATAAAAATGGTAAAAGACACTAAAAAAAAAAAGAGAGAGAGAGAGACAGGTGCAGGGGGACATGGGTGTGGGGTCACTGGTCCCGGTTAGCAGGGAGCACATGGACCCCAACATCAGCAGGGGGGGGGCCGTGCAAGAGAGACCCAGATTGTGGGGGGGGGGCAGCCCTGAGCTGGCTATTTCTTTTCTTTTGTTTTAAAAATACATTTTATTGAGTTTTTACAGAGAAGAAGGGAGAGGGAGAGAAACATCCATCAGCTGCCTCCTGCACGCCTCCCACTGGGGATGTGCCCGCAACCAAGGTACATGCCCTTGACCGGAATCGAACCCAAGACCCTTCCGTCCATAGGCCGACGCTCTATCCACTGAGCCACACCGGCGGGGGCTTGAGGTGGCTATTTCTGAGCCTCCGTCTATTTGCTTTCCTGGGATCTGAGCTGGGCTGTGGCACAGCTGGTCAGGGGGAGGGAGGAAGGAGGGACCGGAGGTCAAGGTCACGGACAATGGACCCCGGCTCCAGCCCCATGTGGGTGGAACGAACACAGCTCAGCTCACGGGCGCTGGGTCCACCCTCCGGCCGACCCCACAAGGGCCCCATCCTCTCTCCCCGCCTCCCTTGTCTCCGTGGGATGCGGCTGGTCCCCGGGAGGCGGTTGCCAAGGCGCCCACCTGGACAGCATGCTGTAGGCGTCCTGCTTGTCCACCGGCTTCTCCAGGATCAGCCCCTGCAGCGTCTGCACGGGAAACCGGGTGAGACGGGCGTGTCCCCCTCCTCTTCCACCACCACTCCCCCCCCCCCCCACCCTGTCCCGTCCCAGCCGGGCCTGTGAAGGCTGCCCTGGGCCCTCGATACATGTTTCTTTTAAGATTCAAGGTGGCCCTGACCGGTTTGGCTCAGTGGATAGAGTGTTGGCCTGCGGACTGAAGGGTTCCGGGTTCGATTCCGGTCAGGGGCATGGACCTTGGTTGTGGGCACATCCCCAGGTGGGGGCGTGCAGGAGGCAGCTGATGGATGTTTCTCTCTCATCGATGTTTCTGACTCTCTCTCCCTCTCCCTTCCTCTCTGTAAAAAAGCAATGAAATATATTAAAAAAAAAAAAAAATCAAGGTGGCTCAGGAGTGGAGTGTCGACCTGTGAACCAGGAGGTCACGGCTCGATTCCCGGTCAAGGGCACATGCCCGGGTTGCAGGTTCCATCCCTGGCAGGGAAGCAACCAATGGATGTTTCTCTCTTCTGCCTTTTCCCCCACTCTCCCTGAAAATCAACGGAGCCCTGGCCGGTGTGGCTCAGTGGGTAGAGAGTCGGCCTGCGGACTGAAGGGTCCCGGGTTCGATTCTGGTCAAAGGGCACGTGCCTCGGTGGCAGGCTCCTCCCCGGCCCGGGCCATGGTCGGGGTGCGTGCAGGAGGCAACCCATCCATGTGTCTCTCTCCCGTCGATGTTTCTCTCTGTATTTCCCTGTCTCTTCCGCTCTCTCTAAAAATCAATGGGGGGGAAAATAATAATAATAAAATAAAATAAATAAAATAAAATAATAAAATAAAATAAATAGCCCTAACTGGTTTGGCTCAGTGGATAGAGCGTTGGCCTGCGGACTGAAGGGTCTCAGGTTCGATTCCGGTCAAGGACATGTGCCTTGGTTGCGGGCACATCCCCAGTAGGGGGTGTGCAGGAGGCAGCTGATCAATGTTTCTGACTGTATCCCTCTCCCTTCCTCTCTATAAAAAATCAATAAAATATATTTTAAAGATAATAATAATAATAAATAAAATAAAATAACATAAATAACATAAAATAAAATAATAATAAAATAAAATAAAATAAATAAATAAATAAAATAAAATAAAATAAAATAACATCAATGGGAAAATATGCCCGGGTGAGGATTAACAAAAAAATAAATAAAATAAAATTCAAGGTTAGCCCGGCCAGTGTGGCTCAGTGGTTGAGCGTCGACCTAGGAACCAGGAGGTCACGGTTCAATTTCTAGTCAGGACACACGCCCGGGTTGCAGGCTCGATCCCCAGGACGGGGCGTGCAGGAGGCAGCCGATCCAAGATCCTCTCTCCTCATGGATGTTTCTGTCTCCCTTCTCTCTTCCTTTCCCTGCCACTTGGTCTAAAAAAATCAATGGAAAAAATATCCCTGGGTGAGGATTAAGGAAAAAAAAAAAAAAAAAGGGAAATTAGGAACCGGCTCCCACTGAGGGAGAAGCCACGTGAAGACGGAGCTGGAGATTGGGATGGTGTGATGTGGCCGGAAGCCGGGAGGAGGGCCGGGGACAGGTGCCCCTGAGGGCCGCCCAAGCCCGCCCGGGTGACTCGGGACGTGAACACCCACGGAGGGCGGCCAGGAATGGGACTCACCACGATCGTGTCGGCTCCGATGACGATGTCAGGGGCCCGGAGGTCTTTCTGCAAAGAAACACAAACTCAGCTTCATTTTGTTTTTATTATTATTATTATTATTATTTTAATACACTTTATTGATTTTTTACAGAGAGGAAGGGAGAGGGATAGAGAGTCAGAAACATCGAGGAGAGAGAAACATCCATCAGCTGCCTCCTGCACGCCCCGCACTGGGGATGTGCCCGCAACCAAGGTACATGCCCTTGACCGGAATCGAACCCGGGACCCTTCAGTCCTCAGGCCGACGCTCTATCCACGGAGCCACACCGGTTTCGGCTATTATTTTTTTAATCCTCACCCGAGGATTTTCGAAAACAGAGTGGGGGAGAGAGAGGGAGAGCCAGAGAGAAACATCGATGTGAGACAAACATTGATTTGTGGCCTCCTGCACGCGCCCCCACCAGGGCCCGGGCCGGGGAGGAGCCTGCAACCCAGGTATGTGCCCTTGACCGGAATCGAACCCAGGACCCTTTAGTTTGCAGGCCGACGCTCTATCCACTGAGCCACACCGGCTAGGGCCAAACTCAGCTTTAAAAACAACGCATGTCACCCAGCCAGCGTGGCTCAGTGGTTGAGTGTCGACCTATGAACCAGGAGGTCCCGGTTTGATTCCCGGTCAAGGGCACATGCCCGGGTTGCGGGCTCGATCCCCAGAAGGGGGCGTGCAGGAGGCAGCCGATCTGTGATCTCTCTCCTCATGGATGCTTCTCTCTCTCTCTTCCTTCCTCTCTGAAATGAATAAAAACATATTTTTAAAACTATGCCATTTATTTATACGAGCACATATAGCACGAACTACAATGCATTTATTACAGTGATTGCAATTGGATAGTATTATAACAGGTATTATAACAGGTAGCGATAAGCTACAGGAATTCCATATTGTGAAAGACACTATTATATTCATTACTAGAGGCCCAGTGCAATAATTCGTGCACCAGTGGGGACCCTCGGCCAGGCCTGCGGGATCGGGCCAAAACCGGCTCTCCAACATCCCCTGAGGGGTCCCGGATTGGGAGAGGGCGCAGGCCCGGCCGAGGGACCCCGCCGGTGCACGATCGGGGCCGGGGAGGGACGCGAGAGGTTGGCCAGCCGGGGAGGGACCGCGGGAGGGCTCCAGGGCGTGTCTGGCCTGTCTCGCTCAGTCCCGATAGGCTGTCTGGTCGGAGCATCTGCCCCCTAGTGGTCAGTGCACGTCATAGCAAGCGGTTGAGCAGACTTAGCATATCATTAGCATATGACGCTTTGATTGGCTGAACGGACGACCAGACACTTAGCGGATTAGGCTTTTATTATATAGGATAATAGGATATTGCGTAGTAATACACAGAGGTAGACGGTGACATTAGTTCTATATAATGACACTGTGCTATTCATTACAATGGCTTATGGTACAGTAACAACCGAATTCATAATCTGTATCATATAAAGGACACTACTAATTACAATGGTATGTTATAAAGTAATATATGGTAATAAATAAGCTACATTTTTCATTGTAAATGACACTGGTGTTATTTTTTTTACTTTTTAATCCTCACACAAGGATATTTTTCCATTGATTTTTAGGGAGAGAGTGGAAGAGCGAGGGAGAGACAGAGAGAAACATCGATGTGAGAGACACCCATCGATGGGCTGCCTCCTGCACGCGCCCCCACCAGGGCCCGGGCCGGGGAGGAGCCTGCAGCCGAGGTACGCGCCCTTGACCGGAATCGAACCCGGGACCCTTCGGTCTGCTCTCTCTGCTGAGCCAAACCAGCCAGGGCCATTAATTCTTTATTGTAAGTGATACTATCACATTATGTAGTAACACATGGACAACTTATATTAATTCTTTATCATAAATGATACTGTAAATTACGACAGTATGTTATACGGTAACAAAGCAACAGATAAGCTATTGCAACCCTTTATTATAAATGCTACTGTCGTCTTAATTACAATACTAACCCCAGTAGCTTATTATCTAGTAACAACCTAACAGACAGGCTGTCTTGTCTCTTTATTGGATAGGATAGTGTGACGTTAATTATAACAGCTTAGTGCAAAGTAGCAAAAGAATCGATAACCCCTAGTACGTAAGTGTTACGGGAATGTAATAGTTTACTACACGCCAACACTTAGCAATAAATAAACTGCATTAATGGCGTACTAGAGAGGGCATCCGTTTTTTAAAATTTTTTTAAAAATATGTTTTTATTGATTGTAGAGATAGAGAGGGAGAGGGAGAGAGAGAGAGAGAGAGAGAGAGAGAGAGAGAGAGAGAGAGAGAAACACCAGTGATTGAGCCCTGGCCGGTTTGGCTCAGTGGATAGACAGTCGGCCTGCAGACTGAAGGGTCCCGGGTTCGATTCCCAGTCAAGGGCATGTACCTGGGTTGTAGGCTCGATGCCCAGTAGGGGGCGTGCAGGACGCAGACGATCCATGATTCTCTCTCATCATGGATGTTTCTCTCTCTCTCTCCCTCTCCCTTCCTCTCTGAAATCAAAACAAATATATTTGCCCCGGCTGGTGTGGTTCAGTGGACAGAGCGTCAGCCTGCGGACTGAAGGGTTCTGGGTTCGATTCCCGGTCAAGGGCACAGGCCCGGGTTGTGGGCTCGATCTGCCTCAGTAGGGGGCATCCAGGAGGCAGCCGATCCATGATTCTCTCTCATCATGGATGTTTCTATCTCTCTATCCCTCTCCCTTCCTCTCTGAAATCAATAAAAATATATTAAGAAATGAAAATAAAAATAAAATAAAATGCTCCTAACCAAAATATCCTGTATGATAAAAGGCTAATATGCAAATTGTCCCCTTGGGAGTTCGACCGGGAGACCAGAAGTTCGATCGCTCGCTATGACCACCAGGGGGCGGTACGGAACATGGCAGGCGATCAGCAGCGGCACTGGAGCGCTGAGGGAGAGTGAGGGAAGGAGGAGGCGGGGAACCTGATTAGCCCTGACCACCGGCCAGGCCTAGGGATCCTACCCATGCATGAATTTCGTGCACCGGGCCTCTAGTTTAAATAATAACAACAAATAAGCCCTGACCGGTGTGGCTCAGTGGATAGAGCGTCGGCCTGCGGACTCAAGGGTCCCGGGTTCGATTCTGGTCAAGGGCATGTACCTTGGTTGCGGGCACATCCCCAGTGGGGGACATGCAGGAGGCAGCTGATCGATGTTTCTCTCTCATCGATGTTTCTAACCCTCTATCCCTCTCCCTTCCTTTGTAAAAAAATCAATAAAATATGTTTTTTTAAATAATAATCATCATAAAATAGAGCCTGAATCCTCCTCCCCCCGCTCCCCCTCATAACCAGAGATCCCGAGGCGGCTAACGCAGAGCCCGCTCTTGCCTGGTGCATCCTCTGGGCCACGTCCAGGGCCTTCTGCTTGGCAGTCTCCATGGCGTAGGCGTACGGGGTGGGGAACGAGGCTTTGTTCAGCTTCTCCTTAAACCACGAGGGCACCACCTCGAACCTCAGACCCTGCAATCGGAGAAGAGGGGGTATGGGTTTGGCTCAGTGGATAGAGCGTCGGCCTGCGGACTGAAGGGTCCCGGGTTCGATTCCGGTCGAGGGCATGTACCTTGGTTGCGGGCACATCTCCAGGTGGGAGCGTGCAGGAGGCAGCTGATGGATGTTTCTAACTCTCTATCCCTCTCCCTTCCTCTCTGTAAAAAAATCAATAAAATATATTTAAAAAAAAACTCAAGCCCCAACTGGTGTGGCTGAGTGGATAGAGCATCGGCCTGTGGACTGAAGGGTCCCGGGATCGATTCTGATCAAGGGCATGTGCATTGGTTGCAGGCACATCCCCAGTAAGGGGTGTGCAGGAGGCAGCTGATCAATGATTCTCTCTCATCATTGATGCTTCTATCTTCCTCTCTCTCTCCCTTCCTCTCTGAAATCAATAAAAAATGTTTAAAAATAAATAAATAAATAAAAACTAAAAAAAGCAGAAACCGGTTTGGCTCAGTGGATAGAGCGTCAGTTTGCGGACTGGAAGGTCCCAGGTTCGATTCCGGTCAAGGGCATATACCTTGGTTGCGGGCACATCCCCAGTGGGGGGCGTGCAAGAGGCAGCTGATCGATGTCTCTCTCTCATCGATGTTTCTGGCTCTCTATCCCGCTCCCTTCCTCTCTGTAAAAAATCAATAAAATATTAAAAAAATAAAAATAAAATAAAATAAAACACACATATTTAAAAAAATATGTTTAAAAACATAAACCCAGCCCTAGCCAGTTTGGCTCAGTGGATAGAGCGTCGGCCTGCAGACGGAAGGGTCCCGGGTTCGATTCCGGTCGAGGGCATGGACCTTGGTTGCGGGCACATCCCCAGGTGGGGGGCGTGCTGGAGGCGGCTGATGGATGTTTCTCTCTCATCGATGTTTCTAACTCTCTCCCTCTCCCTTCCTCTCTGTAAAAAGTCAATAAAATATATTTTTAAAAGAAAAGGGAGCATGGGGGGGGGGGGGAGTTGAGGAATGCAAGGGCAAGGGAACAGGGGGGAAGGGTCCCTATACCTGTGGCCTTTGCCATGCCCGGTCCCCCTACCTCGTCAATGAACTTGCAGCCACTGCCCACGCCGGGCCGGGCCACTGACCTGGACGGGAGACCTCTGCCCAGGTCAGTCACACAGAAGCCACGGGGGGTGGTATTGACGCAGCTGCTGCTCGCCCTGGCGATCAGGGGTCAAAGGGCTCCCCGAGAGTCCCCAAGGCCGGGACCTCACCCCCACAGGGGCCAAGCGACTGGAAATACTCTTCCCGAAAGAAATAAAATGAGATCAAATAAAATAAGATAAAAAAATAAGATAAAATAAAATAATAAGATAAAATAAAACAAATAAAATGAGACCACATAAAATAAAGTAAAATAATAAGATAAAACTAAATAGCAATAAATAAAGTAATAAAATAAGTAAAACGAGATAAAATAATAAAATAAAGTAATAAAATAAAATGAAATAAAAGAACATAATCAAATAAATAAAACAAAAAAAGCTGTATGAGCCCTCACCAGTGTGGCTCAGTGGATAGAGCATCTGCCTGCGGACGGAAGGGTCCCGGGTTCGATTCCCGGTCAAGGGCACATGCCCTGGGTTGCGGGCTCCATCCCCAGTAGGGGGCGTGCAGGAGGCGGCCGGTCCATGATTCTCTCTCCTCATGGATGTTTCTATCCCTCTCTCTCCCTCTCCCTTCCTCTCTGAAATCAATACAAATGTATTAAAAATAAAATAAAAAATTTAAAAGCAATAATATAAAATAAAAACAATAAAATAAAATAATAAAATAAGGGGTCCATGGGGGAAATGGGGGACATATGTAATACATTCAACAATAAAGAATAATTAAAAAATGAAATAAGTTAAATTAAATTTTTCAAAAAGCTGTGTGCAGGGAAAATATATGTCTTTTATTTTTTCAAAAAATGTATTTTTATTGATTTCAGAGAGGAAGGGAGAGGGAGACAGAAACAGCCATGAGGAGACAGAATCATGGATCAGCCGCCTCCTGCACGCCCCCCACTGGGGATGGAGCCCGCAACCCGGGCCTGTGCCCTTGACCGGAATCGAACCCGGGACCCTTCCGTCCGCAGGCCGACGCTCTATCCACTGAGCCACACCGGCCAGGTCCTGGAGATGGGGGGGGGCGGGCAGGGACCGTGGCCTTTGACCCCCGAGGGTAAATAAACTCGCCGTCCCCCAGGCTGAGCGCCCGCCTGGCTCCATGCCTCCTGCTCCCTCGCCAGCTGCAGGCGGAGCGGGCACTGGCTCACCGACCAGGCTGGGCCAAATAAAATAAGATAAAATAAAATAATAAGATAAGATAAAAGAAATAAAATGAGATCACATAAAATAAGATAAATAAAATAAGATAGGATAAAATAAAATGAGATTAAACAAAATTAGATAAAGTAAAATAATAAGATAAAACAAAGTAATAAAATAAATAAAGTAATAAATAAAATGAGATAAAATAAAATAAAGATAAAATACAAGAATAAAATAAAGTAGTAAAATAAATAAAATAAAATAAAATAAAATGAAAAAGCTGTATGAGCCGTGGCCAGTTTGGCTCAGTGGATAGAGCCGGTGCTGGGCCAGCAGACCACCAGGCCTGGCCCGGGTCCATGGAGACCCCGGCACCCCCCTGCACCCCCCCACAGACCTGGACCCCCGAGGCCAGCACTCCCCCCCCCCGCCCCCCCGGTCACTGCAGCCTGGTCTCAGGGACTCAGCCTGAAGATAGGCCCTCACCCCTTGTCCAGGACACCTCCACCCGCCAACCCCCACCCCGTCACCAGGCCGGAGACCTTGTCCCTGTTTCCCGTCAACCGGCTTGGGGGACACGGGACCCCCCCTCCTGGTCACGGGGTCCCCTGGTCACTGGGCGGCTCGGTCAACAGGCTCCATGGTCACTAGGGCCCAGCCAGAGGCCTCTGGACCCACTCTGCCATCACCAGAACCCAGGGTCACTGGGCCCCCTGCTCACGGGGTCCCCTGGTCACTGGGCCCCCTGGTCACGGGGTCCCCTGATCACTGGGTCCCCTGGTCACTGGGCCCCCTGCTCACGGGGTCCCCTGGTCACTGAGCCCCCTGGTCACTGGGCCCCCTGGTCACTGAGCCCCCTGGTCACGGGGTCCCCTAGTCACGGGGTCCCCTGGTCACTGGGCCCCCTGGTCACGGGGTCCCCTGGTCACTGGGCCCCCTGGTCACGGGGTCCCCTGATCACGGGGTCCCCTGGTCACTGGGCCCCCTGCTCACGGGGTCCCCTGGTCACTGAGCCCCCTGGTCACTGGGCCCCCTGGTCACTGAGCCCCCTGGTCACGGGGTCCCCTGGTCACGGGGTCCCCTCGTCCTTGGGCCCCCTGGTCACTGAACCCCCTGGTCACGGGGTCCCCTGGTCCCTGGGTCCCCTGGTCACGGGGTCCCCTTGTCCCTGGGTCCCCTGGTCACGGGGTCCCCTTGTCCCTGGGTCCTCTGGTTACAGGGTCCCCTCATCCCTGGGTCCCCTGGTCACGGGGTCCTCTGGTCCCTGGGCCCCCTGGTCACTGAACACCCTGGTCACGGGGTTCCCTGGTCACTGGGTCCCCTGGTCCCTGAGCCCCCTGGTCACTGAACCCCCTGGTCACGGGGTCCCCTCGTCCCTGGGTCCCCTGGTCACTGGGCCCCCTGGTCACTGGGTCCCCTGGTCACTGGCCCCCCTGGTCACTGAGTCCCCTGGTCCCTGGGTCCCCTGGTCACTGAACCCCCTGTTCCCTGGGTCCCCTGGTCACTGGGCCCCCTGGTCACGGGGTCCCCTGGTCACTGGGCCCCCTGGTCACTGGGTCCCCTGGTCCCTGGGTCCCCTGGTCACTGAGTCCCCTGGTCCCTGGGTCCCCTGGTCACTGGGCCCCCTGGTCACTGAACCCCCTGGTCACTGGGTCCCCTGGTCACTGAACCCCCTGGTCACGGGGTCCCCTGGTCACGGGGTCCCCTGGTCCCTGGGCCCCCTGGTCACTGGGTCCCCTGGTCACTGGGTCCCCTGGTCACTGAACCCCCTGGTCCCTGGGTCCCCTGGTCACTGGGTCCCCTGGTCACGGGGTCCCCTAGTCACTGGGCCCCCTGGTCACGGGGTCCCCTGGTCACTGGGTCCCCTGGGTCCCCTGGTCACGGGGTCCCCTGGTCACGGGGTCCCCTGGTCACTGGGTCCCCTGGTCACTGGCCCCCCTGGTCCCTGGGTCCCCTGGTCACGGGGTCCCCTGATCACGGGGTCCCCTGGTCACTGGGCCCCTGGTCCCTGGGTCCCCTGGTCACTGGGCCCCTGGTCCCTGGGTCCCCTGGTCACTGGGCCCCCTGGTCACTGGGTCCCCTGGTCACTGGGTCCCCTGGTCACGGGGTCCCCTAGTCACGGGGTCCCCTGGTCACGGGGTCCCCTGGTCACTGAACCCCCTGGTCACGGGGTCCCCTGGTCCCTGGGTCCCCTGGTCACGGGGTCCCCTGGTCACTGAGTCCCCTGGTCCCTGGGTCCCCTGGTCACTGGGCCCCTGGTCCCTGGGTCCCCTGGTCACTGGGCCCCCTGGTCACTGAGTCCCCTGCTCCCTGGGTCCCCTGGTCACTGGGCCCCCTGGTCACTGGGCCCCCTGGTCACTGGGTCCCCTGGTCACTGAACCCCCTGGTCACGGGGTCCCCTGGTCACTGAACCCCCTGGTCACTGGGCCCCCTGGTCACTGGGTCCCCTGGTCACTGGGTCCCCTGGTCACTGAACCCCCTGGTCACGGGGTCCCCTGGTCACGGGGTCCCCTTGTCCCTGGGTCCCCTGGTCACTGGGCCCCCTGGTCCCTGGCCCCCCTGATCACGGGGTCCCCTGGTCCCTGGGTCCCCTGGTCACGGGGTCCCCTGATCACGGGGTCCCCTGGTCACTGGGTCCCCTGGTCACGGGGTTCCCTGGTCACGGGGTCCCCTGGTCACTGAGCCCCCTGGTCACTGGGCCCCCTGCTCACGGGGTCCCCTGGTCACTGAACCCCCTGCTCACTGGCCTCCCTGGTCACGGGGTCCCCTCGTCCCTGGCCCCCCTGATCACGGGGTCCCCTGGTCACTGGCCTCCCTGGTCACGGGGTCCCGGACCAGCAGGCTCCCGGTCACTGGGCCTCATCCGGGGCCCCCGGCCCCTCCCCGGCCGCAGCCCCCGGCCCGGGCCGTCCCCGCGCTCACCGCGTTGCTGAGGATCTCCTGGCGGCGCGGGGAGGCGCTGGCCAGCACCACGCGCTTGTGCCGCAGCTTCCGGATCACCGGGTAGAGGACCATGGCGCCCGGACCCCCGCGCCCGCGCCCGGCCCTTCCGCGGCCCGACCGGCCCCGGCTCCGCAGCCCCGGACGCCACCGTCCCCCTCAGGACGCCGCCCGCGACGGCCGGCGCGGCGCTTTTAAGACGGCCCCGCCCACCTCAGGCACGTACGCCAGGCCCCGCCCCTACGTCACGCCGCTCTGAACGCGGCCCCGCCCACGCCACCGAGGCCCCGCCCCTACGTAAACCGGCTCCGTGCCTGCCCCGCGGCGCTTTGAAGGACGGCCCCGCCCACCCGAGGCACGTACTCCAGGCCCCGCCCCTACGTAGCCCCGCTCTGGACGCGGCCCCGCCCACGCCACCGAGGCCCCGCCCCTACGTAAACCGGCTCCGTGCCTGCCCCGCGGCGCTTTGAAGACGGCCCCGCCCACCCGAGGCACGTACGCCAGGCCCCGCCCCTACGTAGCCCCGCTCTGGACGCGGCCCCGCCCACACCACCGAGGCCCCGCCCCTAATGGCACAGCGTCTGGACAGGCCCCGCCCACCAGAGTCACGTAGACAAGGCCCCGCCCACATCCCCTCCCCACGTAAACCCCGCTCCGAGCGCGGCCCCGCCCACACCGACGGAACCCCGCCCTATCGAAGCTGCGTTTCCACGTCTGCGGGGCACGACGTTTGAGCCAGCCCCGCCCACCGGAGGCACGTACACGAGGCCCCGCCCACACCCCATCCCTCTGCAAACCATGGCTCGAACGCGCCGAAGCCCCGCCCCTACAGGCCCCGCCCACCGCAGACTGGCCAACAAGCCCCGCCCGTGTCCGCCGGAACCACGCCCCCTGCTCCAAACAGGTACCTTCCTGGCCCCGCCCCTAAAGAGGCCCCGCCCCTCTTAAGCTCCGCCCACAGCCTCCCGCATTAACCCCACCCACCACCTCTTGCCCCGCCCCCGCGGGGCTGCCGGGACGGAAGCTGGACGCCCCCAACCTCCCCACCTTCACATCACGGGGTCCCTTGTGAGCCATGAGTCGGGGCGCAGAGGTGTGGGGTCCTGGGGGCCCGATGGGGGCACGGAAATGGGGGGTCCCCGCGGGCGCGGTGGGAGCGCGGAGTTGGGGGTCCCTGAGGGCGCGATGGAGGGCGCAGAGATGGGGGGGTCCCGGATGGCGCGGTGGAGGCGTGGAGATGGGGTCCCTGCGGGCGCGGTGGGGGCACAGAGATGGGGTCCCTAAGAGCGCGGAGATGGGGTCCCAATGAGGGCCCGGTGGAGGCGCGGATATGGGGGTCCCCCGTGGGCGCGGTGGGGCGCGGAGATGGGGGTCCCTAAGAGCACGGAGATGGGGGTCCCGGATGGCGCGGTGGAGGCGTGCAGATGGGGGGGTCCCTGAGAGCGCGGTGGGGCGCGGGGGTGGGCGCGGAGATGGGGGTCCCTAAGAGCACGGAGATGGGGGTCCCCGTGGGCGCAGTGGGGCACAGAGATGGGGGGTCCTGGATGGCGTGGGGGTGGGGGCGGAGATGGGGGTCCCCGAGGGCGCGGTGGGGCGCAGAGATAGGGGTCCCGGATGGCGCGGTGGGAGCGCGGAGATTGGGGTCCCCGAGGGCGCGGAGATGGGGGTCCCCGAGGGCGCGGAGATGGGGGTCCCCCGAGGGCGCGGTGGGGCGCAGAGATAGGGGTCCCGGATGGCGCGGTGGGAGCGCGGAGATGGGGGTCCCCGAGGGCGCGGTGGGGCGCAGAGATAGGGGTCCCGGATGGGGCGGTGGGAGCGCGGAGATGGGGGTCCCCGAGGGCGCGGAGTTGGGGGTCCCTGAGAGCACGGAGATGGGGGTCCCCGTGGGCGCAGTGGGGCACAGAGATGAGGGGTCCCCGTAGGCGCGGTGGGGCGCAGAGATAGGGGTCCCGGATGGCGTGGGGGTGGGGGCGGAGATGGGGGTCCCCGAGGGCGCGGAGATGGGGGTCCCCGAGGGCGCGGAGTTGGGGGTCCCTGAGAGCGCGGAGATGGGGGTCCCCGAGGGCGCGGAGATGGGGGTCCCCGAGGGCGCGGAGTAGGGGCCCCGGGGGGGCGCGGTGGCGGGCGGGACGTGGGAGGGAGCGTTCCTGTAGGTGGGTGGATGGGGAGGCGGTGGGCAGGGGGTCGGGCCGGAACCGCTCTGGTGGCATCGGGGGCTGATCACTCCGGGGGGGCGGGGGGGCGGGGAGGCGGGGCTGCCGGGTGATTGGCAGGAGCTGCAGCCCTGGTTTCTGTCCACTAGATGGCAGCACCTTCCCGCAGGGGTGACCGGGAACAGTGTCTGCAGACATTGCCACCCGATCCTGGGACACAACCACCTTCAGTTGAGAGCCTCGTTTATAGATGATCGATAGATGGTCGATAGATGATAGATTATAGATAGGTGATAGAGGGATAGATAGATAGATAGATAGATAGATAGATAGATAGATGAGATAGATGAGATAGATGATAGAGATAGATAGATAGATAGATAGATAGGTAGATAGATAGATAGATGATGTAGATAGATAGATGGATAGATAGATGATGTAGATAGATGGATAGATAGATGATAGATACATAGATAGATTGAAAGAGATGAGATAGGTAATAGATTATAGATAGGTGATAGATGGTAGATAGATAGATAGATAGATGATAGATAGATAGGTAATAGATTATAGATAGGTGATAGATAGATAGATAGATGAGATAGATAGATAGACAGATAGATGATAGATAGATATAGATGATAGATGGTAGATAGATATAGGTAGATAGATAGATAGATGATGTAGATAGATGGATAGATAGATGATAGATACATAGATAGATTGAAAGAAAGATGATAGATGAAATACAAAGATGGATGATAGATAGATATAGATAGATAGATAAATAGATAGATGATAGATGATATAGATAGACAGACAGATACATGATAGATAGATGATAGAGGTAGATAGATGATGTAGATAGATGGATAGACAGATGATATAGATAGATGGATAGATAGATAGATAGATGATAGATAGATAACAGATATAGATAGATGATAGAGATAGAGAGATAGATGATAGGTAGATAGATATAGGTGATAGATGATAGAGGTAGATAGATGATGTAGATAGACAGACGGGTAGATGATATAGATAGATAGATAGATAGATAGATAGATAGATAGATAGATGACAGATAGATATAGATAGATGATAGAGAAATAGATACTAGATGATTGATAGATACATAGGTACATACATAGATGACAGAGAGATAGATATATAGATAGATAGATGGATAGATAGATAGATAGATGATTGGTAGTTACATAGATAGGTACATAGGTGATAGGTGCATACATAGATACATACATAGGTACACAGATAGGTGACAGACCATTATACAGATACATAGTTACATCCAGGCAGATGCATAACTAGATGACCGGGGGATCGAGGTGTATGTTATATTCTTCCTTTTTATCTTTTTTTTTTTTTTTAAAGTCAGCAACGGAACAGCGCCAAGGACTGAACTCCCACTGTGGGCCTGGTGACCCTTTTCCCTGTGATGGGTTTGGTGTTTGTGTTAATCCTCACCCGAGCGAGCACCTTCCGTCCTTCCTTCCGTCCTTCCTTCCTTCCTTCCTTCCTTCTTTTTTTAAAAAAAAATCTTTATTATGGAAAGTATTACATATACACGGAGTGGCCAGATGTTGACAATCTCTGAACACGTAATAATCTGGCCACTCCGTGTGTGTATATATATATATTAGAGGCCCGGTGCATGAATTCGGGCATGGGTGGGGTCCGGCCAGCCTGGCCAGGGGGAGGGGACGTGGGCGGTCGGCCGGCCTGCCTGCGGGTCGGACTCCCGGTCGAGGGGACCGTTTGCATATTCGCCTTTTATTCTATAGGACGGACACGGAGCGGCCGGATGATGATGCGTTCAGAGATCCCCATCACCGGGCCACTCCGTGTAGGTCCTCCCTTTCCCCCCATGAACCTCTCCCAGGCCGCTCCCATAACCCCCTGTGTTAGATTCGCGTATGTGTCCCGACCAGAAATCGAACCTACAACCTTGGGGTATTGGGATGATGGGCTAACCAAGTGAGCTACCCAACCAGGACCCTGTCTATAGCTTTTTATATAAAAAAACACCAGAGTGCCCCAGCCGGTGTGGCTCAGTGGATAGAGCGTCGGCCTGCAGACTGAAGGGTCCCAGGTTCGACTCCCGGTCAAGGGCACAGGCCCGGGTTGCGGGCTCCATCCCCAGTCGGGGGCGTGTAGGAGGCAGCTGATCCGTGATTCTCTCTCCTCATGGATGTTTCTCTCTCTCTCCCTCTCCCTTCCTCTCTGAAATCAATAAAAATATATATTAATAATAATGATAATAATAATAATAATAATAATGGTGACGAAACGCCCTCCATGTCTGCTTGCATCCCTGTGTAAACCAAGGACGGGGGACCCTGGTGTCCCCTGATGTTGGGGGGAACACGATGAACCAAACCGTACCCTCTGAGCCTTGGCAGTCAGCCGATCCCCGGTGGCCGCCCAGAATGCTGTGTGGTGGTTTGAGGTTTCTCACACCTTTTTTTTCCCTTTCTTTCTTTCTTTTTTGTGAGTCCCACGCCCAGCACGTGGGTGTGGGTGTGTGGGTCTTGGTGGCTCGGGGTTTCCGGGGTCGGGGGGGGCGGGGGGGGGGGGGGCATTTGCAGAATTGAGGTTACTTTCTAGGGTTTGGCGTTGGGGGCGGTCGGAGGAGAAAAGGGTACTCACACCTTCGTGGAGAGTTCGAGTCCCAGCCTTTCTCCAAACATCCCCGTGCCACCGAGCCAAAGCCCTTTTTGTAAATTTTATTTTAATATATTTTATTGATTTTTTTACAGAGAGGAAGGGAGAGGGAGAGTCAGAAACATCGACGAGAGAGGAACATCCATCAGCCGCCTCCTGCACGCCCCCCGCTGGGGATGTGCCCGCCACCAAGGTCCATGCCCTTGACCGGGAATCGAACCCGGGACCCTTCCGTCCGCAGGCCGACGCTCTATCCACTGAGCCACACCGGCCAGGGCACAAAGCTCTTTCCTCATGAGGCCCAAGCTGTCACTCAAAAGTTTCCATGTCGATGCCTGGCTGGTGTGGCTCAGTGGATCGAGCGTCGGCCTGCGGACGGAAGGGTCCCGGGTTCGATTCCCAGTCAAGGGCACAGGCCCGGGTTGCGGGCTCCGTCCCCAGTAGGGGGCGTGCAGGAGGCAGCCGATCCGTGATTCTCTCTCATCATCGATGTTTCTATCTCCCTCTCTCTCTCTCTGGGGGAAAAAAAAAAAAAGTCAGTAAAAACATTTTTTTAAATATATATTTTTTTACTAGAGGCCCAGTGCATGAAATTCGTGCACGGGTAGGGTCCGTAGTAGCTGCCGCCTGCCGGCCAGGGCCTTCCTTCATTCCGCGCCGCCCCCTGGTGGTGAACGCACATCATAGCGAGCGGTCGAACTCCCGGTCGGTCAAACTCCTGATGGGACACGTTGCATAAAGAGGCTTTTATATATATAGATATGGGTTTCAGAGAGGAAGGGACAGAGAGAGAGAGAGAGAGAGAGAGACATGAGTGATGAGAACCATGGATCGGCCGCCTCCTGCACGCCCCCTACTGGGGATCGAGCCTGCAACCCGGGCACGTGCCCTTGACCGGGAATCGAACCCGGGACCCTTCAGTCCGCAGGCCGACGCTCTATCCACTGGGCCACACCGGCCAGGGCCCAAGTCATCTTTTTAAAAAAGAATTTCGTAATGTAATGTAATAAACATGACATGTTTATTGTATTATGATGGTGTTTTTACACGATTATTGTAATACATTTCAGGTTATTCCTAGAATTTTTAATCTCGCCATTACATTATTTTCTTCAAATACATTTTTATTGATTTCAGGGAGGAAGGGGGAGAGAGAGAGAGAGAGAAACCTCCGCGATGAGAGAGAATCACGGACCCGCGGCCTCCTGCACGCCCCCCGCTGGGGATGGAGCCCGCAACCCGGGCCTGTGCCCTCGACCGGGAATCGAACCCTGATCTCCTGGTTCGAAGGTCAGTGCCTAACCACTGAGCTACACCAGCTGGGCTATTCCTCCGTATTCAGGGTTCCCCATGAGCCATGCAGACATAACACGGGGTGGGTGGGGGGGGTGTTCAGTTTATCCGTCCAAGAACCCTTACCTGACTGATACAGGTGTGACCCTACTGCCCTGCCTGGGGCTGGGGTCCCAGAAAGGAGGGGGGCCAGCACGGGACCCCACGGCCCTTCACTCACCCACCCACCCACCCGGGGCCCATGCTTTATATCCGCCCAGGACCGAATTCGAGGGTGGCTTACGTGTGAGTGTCCTGGGGCGGCTGTGACATACAACCCCATACACACAGCTTAACACAACAGAGACCCATCCTCTGTTCATTTCCGGAGCCCGGGCGTGTGAGATCCAGGGGTCCCAGAACCGGGATCCCCCCGGGGGCGCCGGGGAGACTCCTTCCTGCCTCGTCCAGTCCCTGCGCTGATGGCCGCCTCCCTCCCGTGTCTGCCTCCGTCTCCACGTGGCTTCTCCTCTGCATCTGTCTCCTCTGCCGTCTCTCTCTTTTTATTTTATTAATATGCTAGAGGCCCAGTGCAGGGATTCGTGCACGGGGAGAGGGTGTCCCTCAGCCCAGCCTGTACCCTCTCCAATCTGGAACCCCTAAATGGGCAGTCGGACATCCCTCTCACAATCCAGGACTGCTGGCTCCCAACTGCTCACCTGCCTGCCTTCCTGATCGCCCCTAACTGCTTCTGCCTGCCAGCCTGATCACCCCCTAACCACTCCCCTGCCAGCCTGATTGATGCCTAACTGCTCCCCTGCCAGCCTATTTGTCCCTAACTGCCCTCCCCTGCAGGCCTGGTCACCCCTAACTGCCCTCCCCTGCAGGCCGGGGTCCCCCCCGCAACTGCCCTCCCCTGCCAGCCTGGTCCCCCCAACAGCCCTCCCCTACAGGCCTGGTCACCCCCAACTGCCCTTCCCTGCAGGCCTGGTCACCCCTAACTGCCCTCCCCTGCTGGCCTCATCCCCCATAACTGCCCTCCCCTGCAGGCCTGGTCATCCCCAACTGCCCTTCCCTGCAGGCCTGGTCACCCTTAACTGCCCTCCCCTGCTGGCCTCATCCCCCATAACTGCCCTCCCCTGCAGGCCTGGTCACCCCCAACTGCCCTTCCCTGCAGGCCTGGTCACCCCTAACTGCCCTCCCCTGCAGGCCTGGTCACCCTTAACTGCCCTCCCCTGCTGGCTTCATCCCCCATAACTGCCCTCCCCTGCAGGCCTGGTCACCCCCAACTGCCCTTCCCTGCAGGCCTGCTCCCCCCCAACTGCCCTCCCCTGCAGGCCTGGTCCCCCCCAACTACCCTCCCCTGCTGGCCTCATCCCCCATAACTGCCCTCCCCTGCAGGCCTGGTCCCTCCCAACTGCCCTCCCCTGCAGGCCTGGTCGCCCTCAACTGCCCTCTCGTGCAGGCCTGGGTGTCCGCCAACTGCCCTCCCCTGCACGCCTGGTCCCTCCCCACTGCCCTCCCCTGATGGCCGTCTTGTGGCGGCCATCTTGTGTCCACATGGGGGTGGCCATCTTGTGTGCCGGAGTGATGGTCAATTTGCATATCACCTCTTTGTTATATGGGATATACTACAGGCCCAGTGCATGGATTCGTGCACCGGTGGGGTCCCTCGGCCTGGCCTGCACCCTCTCGCAATCCAGGACCCCTCGGGGGATGTCGGAGAGCCGGTTTCGGCCCGGTCCCCCCAGGCCAGGCTGAGGGACCCCACTGGTGCACACATCCGTGCACCAGGCCTGTAGTCTGCATATAAGGTCTTTGGTTAATCTCTTCCTGCCCTCCCGCTTCCCTCTGAGATTCATCAGTCTGTTCCATGTTTCCATGCCTGTGCGTTGAGCGTCTGCCCCCTGGTGGTCAGTGCACGTCATAGCTACCAGTCGAACGGTCGCTTAGGCTTTTATATACATAGATTTTTATTGATTTCAGAGAGGAAGGGAAAGGGAGAGAGAGAGAGAGAGAAACATCCGTGATGAGACAGAATCATGGACCGGCTGCCTCCTGCACGCCCCCGACTGGGGATCGAGCCCACAACCCGGGCCTGTGCCCTTGGCCGGGAATCGAACCCTGGGACCCTTCAGTCCGCAGGCCGATGCTCTATCCACTGAGCCACACTGACTAGGGCTGCTCTTTTGTCTCCTATAAGGACCCTGACCCAGGACAACCTCGTCTCAGATCCTGAATCCAATCCCATCTGCAAAGACCGTGTTCCCAAATGAGGTCCCCACTGTGAGGTCCTGGGTGGACATGGATTTGGGGGAGACACCCTTCACCCCAGTGCCGTTGTGTCTGTTCCCCTTCCTTAGCCTTGGGGGCGGCGAGCAGGCTCCAATCTCCCTCCTCAGCTTGGATTTCCAGGGGCGAGGGCGCCTGCCCTGGAGACACCCCCCACCCCACCCCGCCCGGTGCGCCCGGATCCTGCCACCAAAGGCCCGTCTTCGCTCTCCGTTTGCAGGCTCCAGGGCGGACCTTCTGTCCAAAGACACCCCAACCCCCAACCCAGCACCGCCCCGTCCCCTTTGCCTGTCCATCCCTCGGCTCTGTCCGTGGGCCATCGCTGGTGCCGGGATGCTGGGAGTTGGAACCGGTTTCAGAGACAGTCTGGGGTGCCTTCCCCGTAGCTTCGGGCAGGGGTTCGGGAAGGAAGCGCACTGATTTGGAGCAGGAGGCAGGAGGCGTGGTTCCGACTGGCAGGAGGCGTGTTCAGACGCGCAGGGGGCTCAAGAAGCGCCCTGATTGGGAGCAGGAGGCTTGGTTTCGAAGCCCAGGGGCCCAGGAGAGCCCTGACGTGGAGCAGGAGGCGTGGTTCAGGCGCGTAAGGGTCCAGGAACCAACCCAATGTGGAGCAGAAGGCGTGGTTCCGACGCGCAGGGGTCAGTGAAGACCCCTGATGTGCAACAGGAGGCGTGGTTCCGACTCCAGGGCTCTGGGAAGCGCCAGGATTTGGAGCAGGAGGCCTGGTTCCGAGGCTCAGGGGTCCAGGAAGGGACCCCATCTGGAACAGGAGGCGTGTTTCCGACGCGCGGGGGTGCGGTTCCTACTCGTGGGTCCAGGAAGGGACCGGATTTGGAGCAGGAGGCGTGGTTCCCACGTGCAGGGGGGGGGGCGTGGTTCCGGCGCCAGCGGTCCAGGAAAACGCTCAGATTTGCAGCAAGAGGCGCGGCTCCGAGGCGCAGGAGGGCGCGGCTCCGAGGCGCGCTCCACCTCCCTGCCCAGTTCCCCCGCCTCCCGTGTCCGCGGGGCCGTCTCCGTCTCCAAAGGGGGGTGCCCCCCCCCCCCCCCGATTCCTCACCGGCTCAGAACACGCTCTCCTGTCTCTGCAGGAACGGCCGCGTGGCCGCCTCCAGTCCGTCCGCGTGGCAGCTGGACACGGACGGCGCGGACAGCGTGCGCCCTGAGAACACGCTCTCCCGGCGGCCGCGGCGCGCGTCCTGGGCGCCGGGGGACGAGGGCGGCTGCTGCGGGGAGGACCCCCCCAAATAGCGCCGCAGCCGGAGCTGGAACTCGCGGGAGGCGAAATAGTAGACGAAGGGGTCCAGGCAGTTGTTGAGGCAGCTCAGGCACAGCGTGAGCTTGTACACGTGGTAGTAGCTCTTCCCCAGAAACAGGCGGCTCACCATGTGCGCCAGGAGGACGAAGTTGTTGGGCGCAAAGCAGGTGACGAAGGCGAGCAGCACGACCGCGGCCAGGCTCACGGCGCGCCGGCGCTGGCCCAGCCCGTGCGCATCGGGCGCGCGCAACAGCCGCAGGATGGTGGCCGTGTAGCACGCCACCGTCACCACGAACGGCACCAAAAACAGGACGATGAAGAGCGTAAAGAGGAACAGGGCCCACATGGCCACGCTGGGGAGCATCGTGGACTGGAGCACGTCGAAGCACGTGACGATGCCCAGCTCCTCGACGGCGTAGGTGAGGTCGGTGCGCGCCAGCGGCGACAGCGCGGCGAGCAGGAGGCACCACATCCCGGCGCACGTGGCCGCTGCGTAACGGCGCCGGCGCCAGCGCGCGGACGCCAGCGGGTACACCACGCCCAGGAAGCGGTCCACGCTGATGCACGTCATGGTGAGGATGGACGAGTACATGTTGGCGTAGAAGACCAGCGTGACGACGGTGCAGAGGCGCGCCCCGAAGATCCAGTGGTTCCCGTTGCAGTGGTAATAGATCTGGAACGGGAGCGCGCTCGCCAGCGCCAGATCCGTGACGCTCAGGTTCATCATGAAGATGACGGACGGGGATTTGGGCCCGATGTCCCGGCACAGCACCCACAGCGAGAAGAAGTTGCCGGGGATGCTGACCAGGGCCACGAAGGAGTACACGACGGGCAGGACGAAGGCGATGGCGGGGTTCCTCAGCATCTGGATGGTGGCGTTGTCCGGGCGCGTCATGTTGATGTCCATCTCGTGGCGCGCGCGCGCGCGCGCGCGCGCGCTGGGTTCTCCCGCGGGCACCCCCCTGGCTGGCGAGGGCGCGCCCCCTCGGGGGCAGGGGGACGATCTGAAAAGGCAAAAGGGCACAGGCGTGAGGGGCGGCTCAGGGTGGTGGAGCGGGGACCCATGAACCAGGGGGGTCAGGGTTCGATTCCCGGTCAAGGGCACACGCCCGGGTGGTGGGCTCCATCCCCACTGTGGGGCGTGCGGGAGGCAGGCGGTCCACGATTCTCTCTCCTCATGGATGTTTCTCTCTCTCACACCCTCTCCCTTCCTCTCTGAAATCAATAAAAAAAAAAATCTATAAGAGCCCTGGCCGGTGTGGCTCCGTGGATAGAGCGTCGGCCTGCGGACGGAAGGGTCCCGGGTTCGATTCCGGTCAAGGGCATGGACCTGGGTTGCGGGCACATCCCCAGGTGGGGGGCGTGCAGGAGGCAGCTGATGGGTGTCTCTCTCTCATCCATGTTTCTAGCTCTCTCTCCCTCTCCCTTCCTGTCTGTAAAAAAAATCAATAAAATAATTTTTTAAAAAAAATCTATAAGAAAAAAAAATGAAAAAGATTGGGGCTCCCCGGAGTAGCTGGCCTCCCCGTAACACCACCCAGCACAGACTGGGGGCCCCCAAACCCCCCTCTCCTGGGGCTTGGGGGCGGTTCTCGCAGCTGCCACTCAAATCCATCCGGAGGGCAGCTGGCCTGGGGGATGGGGTGGGGGGAGTAGGGGAGGGGGTGCCCTTCCCCGACCCTCCATCCAGGAGCTCAATGGGCGCTCACAGGTCTAGGCATCCCCATCTGCTATTTCTTCCTCCGGAGGCGACTCTGTCTGTGACCGGCCCCCGTGCAAAAAGAGGTTCCTCAAACCGCCCTGCCGTGGGGCACCCCCCCCAACCAAGGCCCCTGTAGCGTTTCGCTCTGAGTGTGCGCAGGTGCACGCTGCAAAGATTCTGCAGAGAATTGTGGGGGCGGCCCCATGGCCTTGCTATCTGGGGGCACCCCAATAGCAGCAAGGACCCCTGCTTCTTCTCAGGGTCCCCTGGGTGCTGCGGATGGACACCCAGGAGGGAGAGACGGGAAGGTGGTCATTTGCAGAAACAGGGAGTGAGGGCCCCCCCCCCCCCCCCCCCCCCCCGCCTGCGTGGCTCAGGGGTTGAGCATCGACCTAGGAACCCCGAGGTCACGGGTTCGATTCCCGGTCAAGGGCACAGGCCCGGGTTGTGGGCTCCATCCCCAGCAGAGGGCGTGCAGGAGGCAGCCGATCCGTGATTCTCTCTCATCCTGGATGTTTCTCTCTCCCTCCCTCTCTGAAATTAATTAAAATATATATATTTTTTAAATGAAATAAATAAAAATGAATGGAAAAATACACTTGGGTCCCCAGCAGGGGGCGTGCGGGAGGCAGCCGACCGACGATTCTCTCTCATCCTGGATGTTTCTCTCTCTCTCTCTCTCTCCCTTCCTCTCTCAGAAATCAATAAAAATACATTTTTTGATTTACTATCAATACCTAGATCACCCTCACTCCTATAAAATAAAAGCCTAATATGCTAAGTGCCTGTCCGTCCGTTCAACCAATCACAGCGTCCTATGCTAATGATATGCTAAGGCCGCTCAACCGCTTGCTATGATGTGCACTGACCACCAGGGGGGCAGACAGTCAACCTGTCTGCCAGTTGCTATGACGTGCACTGACCACCAGGGGGGCGATCTAATCCACAAAATAAACTGACGAACAGAGTGGATCCAGAGACATGGGAGCGTAGAGCAGAGTGTGGGATCTCGGGGGGAGGGCCGGGGGGGGGGTCAGGGGTGAGGGGGCGTGGGGTGGGAGGGGGAGGGGGATGATCAAGGCAAGACCTTGTATACGTGTATGAATGGCCCTTTAGACACAGACCATAGGGTGGGGGGTGGGGGCGGGCTGAGATTGCTAATGTGGGGAAACAGGAGGACATACATAATACTTTGTTAAAAAATATATTTTTAGTAGAGGCCCAGTGCATGGATTTGTGCACCAGTGGGGTCCCTCGGCCTGGCCTGCGGGATCGGGCCAAAACCGGCTCCCTGACATCCCCTGAGGGGTCCTGGATTGGGAGAGGGTGCAGGCCAGGCCGAGGGACCCCACCAGTGCATGAATCCATGCACCAGGCCTCTAGTCTGCATATAAGATCTTTGGTTAATCTCTTCCCGCCTTCTTCCTCCCCTCTTCCCTCAGAAATTCATCAGTCTGTTCCATGTTTCCATGCCTGTGCGTTGAGCGTCTGCCCCCTGGTGGTCAGTGTGTGTCATAGCTACTGGTTGAATGGTAGAGTGGTCACTCAGGCTTTTATATATATAGACTAGAGGCCCAGTGCATGAATTCGTGCACCAGTGGGGTCCCTCGGCCTGGCCTGTGGGATCGGGCCAAAACTGGCTCTCTGACACTCCCCCAGGGGTCCCGGATGGCGAGAGGGCGCAGGCCAGGCCGAGGGACCCCACTGGTGCACGATCGGGGCCGGGGAGGGACGCGGGAGGTTGGCCAGCCAGGGAGGGACCGCGGGAGGGCTCCAGGGTGTGTCCGGCCCGTCTCGCTCAGTCCCGATCGGCCGGACCCCAGCAGCAAGCTCACCTACCGGTTGGAGCGTCTGCCCCCTGGTGGTCAGTGCACGTCATAGCGAGCAGTTGAGCGTCCTTAGCATATCATTAGCAGATGACGCTTTGATTGGTTGAACGGATGACCGGATGAATAGACACTTAGCATATTAGGCTTTTATTCTATAGGGTTGATTTCAGAGAGGAAGGGGGATGGAGAGAGACGGAGAGAGAAACGTCCATGATGAGAGAGAATCATGGATCGGCCGCCTCCTGCACGCCCCCTCCTGGGGATCGAGCCCACAACCCGGGCCTGTGCCCTTGACCAGGAATCGAACCCTGACCTCCTGGTTCCTAGGTCGACGCTCAATCACTGAGCCACTCCTGCTGGGCTTTCTGTAATACTTTCAACAATTTTAAAAAAAAAACAAACCCCAATTGATTCTCAGTGAACACTTTTCAAAATCAAGCAAATAAAAGATTGTCTCTGGCAGAAAAAAAAAATTTTTTTTAAAAAATGCAGAGCCCTGACCGGTGTGGCTCAGTGGACAGAGCGTCGGCCTGCGGACGGAAGGGTCCCGGGTTCGATTCCGGTCAAGGGCATGGACCTTGGCTTGCGGGCACATCCCCAGTGGGGGGGCGTGCAGGAGGCGGCTGATGGATGTTTCTCTCTCGTCGATGTTTCTGACTCTCTCTCCCTCTCCCTTCCTCTCTGTAAAAAAATCAGTAAAATATTTTTTAAAAACAATGCAGAGTTCACTTTGACAGACACACTGCTTGCTGTCTAGACTGGAGGAGGCTCAGGCGGGGGGATGGAAAGATTATGAAATGAGAAAGAAAAAAAAACACCCAAAATCCCCCAAAACGGTGGCTCTCGTGGCCACCAGGCGCTGGGCGAGCCCACGTGGAAGTTACGAAAGTCAGGGCCGCACAGTTCCCCGGAGAGCTGACCGGCCTCAGACACGCGCTCAGAGGCGACAGGCGGGAGGGAAGTGGTGTGTTAGGCTCCTAGTAGATCTGAGAGTGAAATCGGCCCACGCTCTATCTCCCCACATCTCTGTGGACTTTTTTTTTTTTTCTCTGTCTCTCTCTCTCTCTCAACTGCTTTCTTCTTGAGGGTTCATTTACATCCCATACGGTTCCCCGGCTCAAAGGAGTCAGCTCAAGTGGTTTTGTTTTTTTAAAAAATATATATTATATTGATTTTTTTACAGAGAGGAAAGGGAGAGGGAGAGAGAGTTAGAAACATCGATGAGAGAGAAACATCCATCAGCTGCCTCCTGCACGCCCCCCCCCACTGGGGATGTGCCCGCAACCAAGGTCCATGCCCTTGACCGGAATCGAACCCGGGACCCTTCAGTCCGCAGGCCGAGGCTCCATCCACTGAGCCACACCGGCTTGGGCTCAAGTGGTTTTGAATATGGTCCCCGACGTGCACACCATCGCCTTGTTGCAAACCCACAGCATCGGCATCGCCCCTGAGACCGATCCTCCACCAAAATGTTACCATTAATTTCAATGATAAAGATTTTTTTTAAAATTAAGAATAAATAAAAATGAAGATGCGCAAATCATAACACTAGCCTTTTAAAAAAATTGATTTCAGAGAAGAAGGGAGAGGGAGAGAGAGAGAGAAACATCCAGGATGAGAGAGAACCATGGATCGGCTGCCTCCTGCACGCCCCCTACTGGGGATGGAGCCCGCAACCCGAGCCTGTGCCCTTGACCGGGAATCGAACCCGGGACCCTTCAGTCCGCAGGCCGACGCTCTATCCACTGAGCCACACCGGCCAGGGCCTAACCATCACTTCTAAAAAGAGACCCCTAGCCATGAAGAGTTCCTCCCCATTTCCTTCCCCGCCCCACCCCAGCCCCTGACAACCTCAAACACACTTTCTATCTATCCATCCATTCATCATGCGACTGTCTATCTATCTATCTATCTATCTATCTATCTATCTATCTATCTATCTATCATCTATCTACATACCTATCTATGTATCCATCCAACCCTGTATCTATCATCCATCTATCTCCATCCATCCATCTATCCATCCTTCCATTCATGCACCCATCCACCCTTCTATCAATCCATCATCCATCCACTCACCCATCCATCATGCATCTATCATTTATGTATGCATCCATCTATCCACCTACCATTCACTCATCCATCCATCCACTGGCCCATCCACTGATCCATCCACCATCCATCATCTATCTATCCATCCACTGATCCATCCACCGATCCTTCATACATCTATCTATCAACCCATCCATCCATCCACCTTCTATCCATCCATCATCCATCTACTGATCCACTCATCCATGCATCCATCCATCCATCCATCCACCATCCATCATCTATTTATCCATCCACTGATCCATCCATCCATCCTCGTGCATCTATCTATCCATCCATCCACTCATCCATCCATTCATCCCTCCACTCATCCATCCACTCATCCATCCATTCCATCCATCCATCCATCCATCCATCCATCAACCATCATCCATCCATCCATCCATCCATCCATCCATCCATCCATCCATCCATCATCCATCCATCATGTATCTATCTATCTATTATCTATCTATCTACCTATCTATCTATCTATCTACCTATCTATCTATCTATCTATCTATCATTTATGTATCCATCCATCTATCCACCTACCATTCATTCATCCATCCATCCACTGACCCATCCACTGATCCATCCATCCATCCTTCATGCATCTATCCATCCATCCACCCATTCATCCATCCATCATCTATCCATCATGCATCTATCATTTATGTATCCATCCATCTATCCACCTACCATTCATTCATCCATCCATCCACTGACCTATCCACTGATCCATCCATCCATCCTTCATGCATCCATCCATCCATCCATCTATCCATCCATCCATCCATCCATCCATCCATCCATCCATCAATCATCCATCTATCCACCTACCATTCATTCATCCATCCATCCACTGACCTATCCACTGATCCATCCATCCATCCTTCATGCATCCATCCATCCATCCTTCATGCATCCATCCATCCATCCATCCATCCATCCGTCATCTATCTCTGTATCTATCTATCTTAGTGCTTAGCAAGTAGGGATGATTCTGTCCTCCAATATCACACTGTCTTGACCGACTCTTCTGTATATTTTTTAATCCTCACTCCAGGATATATTTTTATTGCTCCTTAGAGAGAGAAGAAAGGGGGGGGGGGAGAGAGAGATAGAGAGAGATAGAGAGAGAGAGAGAGAGACATCAATGTGTGAGAGAAACATCAATCGGCTGCCTTCCTTATGTTCAATGACAGGGATCGAGCTCACAACCTGGGCATGTGCCCTGACCGGGAACCCAACCTTCATCTCCAGGTTCCTAGGCCGGCGCTCAACCACTGAGCCACACCTGCCGGGCACCATCCCATTCCTTTGAACTGCACCTGGGTGCCTGGTACACCTGCCCGGCTCTCGCCCACCTTCATTTCAGCATTTCCTATCTTTGCAGGCATGAGCCACCTACCCCTCCACCCTCCCGTCTCCCAGCGAACACGATGTTCTACTGATTTCAAAGTAAATTCACGGCAGCAACGCCCAAGGGCAGATGGCGAGCGAAGATGAGGGGGGACGGGAGGGAGGGGGGACAGGGGATGGGCCCAACTGCATTCTGAGCAAAACCCTCAGCCCACAGGACACCACAGAGCGAGATGCCTCCCCCCCGCCCCCCGTCCCAACCACAGACACCTAAGACCTGGTCTCCCCTGTTCGTTTTCCTGTGGATTGCACAACCCAAGTTGGGGGTGACGGACAGGTGATTTGCATGCTGGAGTGTCTCCGGGGCCAGTACCGTTTGATCTGTGTTTCCTGCAAGACAGCAGCCCTCCACTAGCCCCCCACAAAAGACAGCAACCCCTCCCCCCCCCCCCAAAAAAAGACAGCCACTCTCATTCCCTCTCTCTTGCCTTCCTCTCTCTATCTCTCCCTTCTTTTTTTTTTTTTTCTTCTATGTTATGGCAGCACGTTTAAGGAAAATTATTATTTTAAAAAAAATATTTTTATGGCCCTGGCCAGTGTGGCTCAGTGGATAGAGCGTCGGCCTGCGGACCGAAGGGTCCCGGGTTCGATTCCCGGTCAAGGGCATGTACCACGGGTGCAGGCTCCTCCCCGGCCTGGGTTCTGATCAGGGCGCGTGCAGGAGGCAACCCATGGATGTGTTTCTCTCACGTCGATGTTTCTCTCTGTCTTCCCCCCCCCCTCTCTCTCTCTCTTTTTTTTTTGAGAATTAACTTTTTTAAAATATATATTTTATTGATTTTTTTCAGAGAGGAAGGGAGAGGGACAGAGAGTTAGAAACATGGATGAGAGAGACACATCCATCAGCTGCCTCCTGCACGACCCCCCACTGGGGATGTGCCCGCAACCAAGGTCCGTGCCCTCGACCGGAATCGAACCCGGGACCCTTCCGTCCGCAGGCCGACGCTCTATCCACTGAGCCACACCGGTTAGGGCTGTCTTTCCTTCTCTCTTGCACTCTCACTAAAAATCAATGGAAAAAATATCCTCAGGTGAGGATTAAAAAATATACATATTTTTAAATTGATTTTGGAGTGGAAGGGAGAGAGAGAAACATCCATGAGGAGAGAGAATCACGGATCGGCTGCCTCCTGCACGCCCCCTCCTGGGGATGGAGCCCGCAACCCGGCCACGTGCCCTTGACCGGGAATCGAACCCTGACCTCCTGGTTCATGGGTTGATGCTCAACCCCGGAGCCACGCCGGCCGGGCTAATGGAAATTATGTAAGTCTCCCACTGTCCTCATCTATATTTTTCAGATCATCTGGAAGCTATTATCCGAGTGTATATATATATATATAGGCCAAGCTACAGTTACCCCCAAGCATGCATTTCATTCAGAAGAAATAAGCATTGTTTTCTTGTTCAGCAAATACTCCCCTTTTTTAAAAAAAAAATGTATTTTTATTGATTTCAGAGAGGAAGGAAGAGGGAGGAGAGAGAGAGAGAAACATCCAGGATGAGAGAGAACCATAGATCGGCTGCCTCCTGCACGCCCCCACACTGGGGATGGAGCCCGCAACCCGGGCCTGTGCCCTTGACCGGGAATCGAACCCGGGACCCTTCAGTCCACAGGCCGATGCTCTATCCACTGAGCCACACCGGCCAGGGCGAGTGTTGCTTTCTGTCTGCAAGGCCCAGGCTGTTTTTCTGGGTTTGAGGGCCTCTCCCTGTCCCCCCCCCCGAAACTCCCTCCCCCCACCCCCCTGAACACACACACACACACACACCTCACACCCTCCCTCTCAGCCCTGGCCTCTGACTGGCAGGTGCAGAACGGGCCTCCTGCACGCGAGCGAGGCAGGAAGCTGCTCTGGGCGGATGCACTTATCACCGTGAGCCAGGCTGCACGCAGTAAGCACACTCCCGTGAAGTGGGGGGCCGGGGGGGGGCCTGTGGGGGAGATGGGATGTTGCAAAGCGCGCATTCTGTGGGGTTCAGGCACGTGGGCCAGGAGCGAGACAGGACACCTGCAGAGCTCATGGCTGGAGAGATTCGGTTAACAGATTGGGGCGTGTGTAGGGGGGAGGGGAGACAGGGGGAGAGAGACAGAGAGGGAGGGAAGGAAGGGCAAGAGACAAAGAGAAAGACATGCATAGATGCATAAGTCAATAGTAATTCAGACAGATAAATACATGATAGACAGATAGATAGATAGATAGATAGATAGATAGATAGATAGATGATACATAAATAGATAGATATAGATAGATAGACAGACAATAGACAGACAGATAGATAGATAGATAGATGATACATAAATAGATAGATATAGATAGATAGACAGACAGACAGACAGACAGATAGATAGATAGATGATACATAGATAGATATAGATAGATAGATGATAGATAGATAGATAGATAGATAGATAGATGATAGGTAGGTAGATAGATAGATAGATAGATAGATGATAGATATTGAGATGATGATAGATAAACAGATAGATAGATAGATAGATAGATAAATAGATAGATATAGATAGATAGATGATAGATAGATAGATAGATAGATAAACAGATAGATAGATAGATAGATAGATAGATAGATAGATAGATAGATAGATAGATGATAGATAGATAGATAGATAGATAGATAGATAGATAGATAGAGACAGGTAGATAGATAGATAGATAGATAGATAGATGATAGATAGATAGATAGATAGATAGATAGATAGATAGATAGATGATAGATAGATAGATAGATAGAGATAGATAGATAGATGATAGATAGATAGATGATAGATAGACAGATAGATAGATGATAGATAGATAGATAGATAGATAGATAGATAGATAGATAGATAGATAGATAGATAGATAGAAGACAGGTATAGCTAGATGCACGATGGATGGATGGATGGATGGATGGATGGATGGATGGATGGATGGATGGATGGATGGATGGACACACAGACAGATGGATAGATAAGGTACATGGATGCATAGACAGATGATAGATGACCGATAGGATCGATGGACAGATGATAGACAGCCTACAGAGGAATGGAACAATTAAGCAGCCCTCCCCGGCGTGCCTCCGTGGTTGAGCGTCGACCTAGGAACCAGGAGGTCAGGGTTCGATTCCCAGTCACGGGCACAGGCCCGGGTTGTGGGCTCCATCCCCAACCAGTCGGGGGCGTGCGGGAGGCAGCCGGTCCATGATTCTCTCTCCTCATGGATGTTTCTCTCGCTCTCTCTCTCTCCCTTTCTCTCTAAAATCAATACAAATACACATTTTTTTTTTAAAAAAAAGGAAACATCGATGATGAGAGGGAATCATGCATGGGCTGCCTCCTGCACGCCCCCGACTGGGGATCGAACCCACAACCCCGGGAACCGAACCCTGACCTCCTGGTTCCTAGGTGGACGCTCAACCACTGAGCCACACCGGCCGTGGCTAAAGGGCGTCTTTCCACGTGCCTCGCCTGGGTGGGCCTTACCTCCCAGGGGACCCTGGCCTGGGCCCCCCACCCCCACGTCCCCTGACTTACAGTTGGGGTCCCGGGTGAGCTGGGCCCCGTGGAGCTGGTGGGAGCCGGGGGGCAGGGACCAGGAGGGGGTGCACCTTTCGGACAAAACTGCCAACAACAGAGGAGCCGAGACACCCAGCTCCCAGGTCTCCTGGGGACAGCCCCCCCCCAGGTCTGCCCCCCAATCGGACATGCGAACCCCCCAGTCCCCCAACCCTCCAGGGACCCCGTGGGTAGCGGGCAACGGCAAACTGTCATCCGTAGGTTGAGTTACAGGCTCAAAGGTGACGAAACCCAGAACCGCCATGGAGGTGGGACAAGTTCCTCTTTCTTCTTTGTTTTTTTTATTTTTAATTTTTTTTATTGTCTGAAGTTTTACACAGGTCTCTTTTTTCCCCCAATCGCCTCCCCGCCACCCCCCCCCCCCCCCCAAGTTCCTCTTTTTCAAGGTGGATCCCCTGAGGCCACAGAGGTCACGGATGGCGCATATGTTTTTAGAAGACATTTTTTTTCCTTTTCTAAAAAAATATATATATTTCTATTGATGTCAGAGAGGAAGGGAGAGGGAGGGAGAGAGAGAGAAACATCCGTGATGAGAGAGAATCAGGGATCGGCTGCCTCCTGCACGCCCCCGACTGGGGATCGAGCCCACGACCCGGGCCTGTGCCCTTGACCGGGAATCGAACCCGGGACCCTTCAGTCCGCAGGCCGACGCTCTATCCACTGAGCCAAATGGGCGAGGGCTTAAAATACATTCTTTTAAAAGATGTTGTTTTAAAAAAAAAAGAATCCTATATAATAAAACCCTAATATGCAAATCGGCCGAATGGCGGAATGACCAGTTGCTATGACGTGCACTGACCACCAGGGGGCAGACGCTCAACGCAGGAGCCGGGCTCACGGCTGGCGAGCACTGCGGCGGTGACGGGAGCCACTCCCGCCTCTGCTGCAGGCGGGCGGTTAAGGAGCGAGGGGTCCCGGACTGAGAGAGGGCGCAGGCCGGGCGGAGGGACCCGCCCCCCCCACCCCCCCCCCCGCAACAGTGCATGAAATTTCGTGAACTGTGCCTCTAGTCCAGGGGTCCTCAAACTTTTTAAACAGGGGGCCAGTTTGCTGTCCCTCAGACCGGTGGAGGGCCGGACTATAGTTTAAAAAGAAAAACTATGAACAAATTCCTATGCACACGGCACCTATCTTATTTTATCTTATTTTTTTAAAATGTATTTTATTGATTTTTTACAGAGAGGAAGGGAGAGGGAGAGAGAGTCAGAAACATCGATGAGAGAGAAACATCCATCCGCTGCCTCCTGCACGCCCCCGCTGGGGATGTGCCCGCAACCAAGGTCCATGCCCTTGACCGGAATCGAACCCGGGACCCTTCCGTCCGCAGGCCAACGCTCTATCCACTGAGCCACACCGGTTTCGGCCACATATCTTATTTTGAAGTAAAACAAACAAAACGGCAAAAACACCCGCATGTGGCCTGCAGGCCGTAGTTTGAGGACGCCTGCTCTATTCTGTATATATAAAAGCCTAATATGCTAATTGTCCCTCTGACCATTCGATCGTACAAACAGTCGCTATGACGTGCACTGACCACCAGGGGGAAGATGCTCCGACCGGTAGGTGAGCTTGCTGCTGGGGTCCGGCCGATCGGGACTGAGCGAGACGGGCCGGACACGCCCTGGAGCCCTCCCGCAGTCCCTCCCCGGCTGGCCAACCTCCCGCGTCCCTCCCCGGCCCCGATCGTGCACCGGTGGGGTCCCTCGGCCTGGCCTGCACCCTCTCGCAATCCGGGACCCCTCGGGGGATGTCGGAGAGCCGGTTTCAGCCCGATCCCGCAGGCCAGGCCGAGGGACCCCACTGGTGCACAAATCCATGCACTGGGCCTCTAGTAATATAAATAAAAGAAGTTATTAAAACATGAAGTTTCGCATATATATATATACAAATCATTTAATGAGGGTTAGTTTAGAATAAGATAGTGTAATAAATTTATTCAGTTATAATTTATTATTTAAAAAAATTTTAAATATATTTTTATTGATTTCAGAGAGGAAGGGAGAGGGAGAGAGAGATAGAAACATCGATGATGAGAGAGAATCATGGGTCGGCTGCCTCCTGCACGCCCCCGACTGGGGATCGAGCCCACAGCCCCTGACCGGGAATCGAACCCGGGACCCTTCAGTCCGCAGGCCGACGCTCTATCCACTGAGCCACACCAGCCAGGGCCCCGGTGACATGTGAGGACTCGCCTGGGCAGGCTCAGCTGACTCAGCTGTGGCCCCCAGCTGCCCGGGATTTGTGGGGACTGGGGACTTCCAAGGACAAGGGACTTTCGGGGCTCAATCCGGAGAGTCCCTCGCTGCCGGGGTGAGCCAGTCACCCGTCTGTCTGGGTGGCAAGGAGGGAAGTGTTCCTGGCGTCGCCCCGGGGACCGTGTCGCGTGGAAAGTGGGGATTTTCAGCCCTGACCTTTCCATGTTTGTTTATTACAGACTTTAATATACACACGGAGTGGCCAGATTGTGATGATCTCTGAACGCATAATAATCTGGCCACTCAGTGTGTGTATATACATATATATATATATTAGAGGCCCGGTGCATGAATTTGTGCGTGGGTGGGGTCCGGCCAGCCTGGCCAGGGGGAGGGGACATGGGCGGTTGGCCACCCTGCCTGCTGGTCGAACTCCCTGGTCGAGGGGACCATTTGCATATTAGCCTTTTATTCTATAGGATAGACACGGAGTGGCCAGGTGATTATGCGTTCAGAGATCATCATCATCTGGCCGCTCTGTGTGTGTGTATCTATCTATATATCTATATCTATATCTATATCTATATCTATATATCTATATCTATATCTATATCTATATCTATATCTATATCTATATACCGTACTTTCTGGCATATAAGATGACTTTTTAACCCAGGAAAATCTTCCCAAAAGTCGGGGGTCTTATACGCCAGAAAATACGGTAGGTTAGAAAAATCTCTGACAATGTATATCAGATTGCTTAAAACCCAAATACCATAAGACCCCCGCCTTTTGAGATTTTCCTGGGTTAAAAAGTCGTCTTATACGCCAGAAAATACGGTATATGTTAGAGGCCCGGTGCATGAATCCGTGCATGGGTGGGGTCCGGCCAGCCTGGCCAGGGGGAGGGGACATGGGCGGTTGGCCGGCCTGCCTGCTGGTTGAACTCCCGGTCGAGGGGACCATTTGCATATTAGCCTTTTATTCTACAGGATACACACGGAGTGGCCAGCTGGTTATGCGTTCAGAGATCATCATCATCTGGCCACTCAGTATATATATATATATATTACCTAATAATAGACAGACATGTAAATTGACCCTACCTCCGCTATGCCCACAGCCAATCAGAGTGAGTATGCAAATTAACTCAACAAAGATGGCAGGTTCATTTGCATACGCAGGCGCAGAGCGGGTGGGAGGGGCGGGACGCCTGCGATGAGGGAGAGGGGTGGCAGCGGAGGGAGGTACCGGAGTGGTGCTCCAGACAGAAGCAAGGACTTGCTGGCTCCCGGGCGGCTGGGAGTGAAGCCAGTAGAAAGAAGGCTTATTCTTTTTTTTAAAAAAAAAATATATATTTTATTGATATTTTACAGAGTGGAAGGGAGAGGGACAGAGAGTTAGAAACATCGATGAGAGGGAAACATCCATCAGCTGCCTCCTGCACGCCCCCTACTGGGGATGTGCCCTGCAACCGAGGTACATGCCCTTGACCGGAATCGAACCCGGGACCCTTCAGTCTGCAGGCCGATGCTCTGTCCACTGAGCCACACCAGTCAGGGCAGGAAGGCCTATTCTTGCACGAATATCATGCGCCGGGCCTCTAGTATACCAATAAAAGGGTGATATGCAAATGGTTGGAACGCCCTCACATGTAACGACTGATCAGCAGGCTGCGTGCGCAGTCGGCATGGGTAGGCGGGGACTTGCAGCATCGGGGGCTTGTGTCACGCCATCACACTCCATCAACAGGAGGCCTGGGACCTGACAGAGGCCTCCGCACGCCGAGGCCTGGGGGTCCCAAAGCTCCGTGTGGCATGCAGACAGGACCCCTGGCTCCGGCCTACCTCTTTGGGGCAATCCAACGAGGGTCCCCGGTTGGTTGGGCGGGGCCTACCCGTTTGGGGTGACGGATCGTGGGACTCCCGCACTGTGACGGGGCACAGGCCAGGCTGGGGCACCTCCGCCCTGAGTGCACGAATTTTGTGCACCGGGCCACTAGTCTATAATAATAAAAGCATAATATGCTAATTAGACTGGACAGCCGAATGACCTTCTGGACATCATTCCCAGGTCAGGGGCCCAGGTCAGGGCTCATGCAGGAGGCAACTGCAGCAGCGGGGGCCGAGGCAGAGAGTTTAGGGGCGATCAGGCAGACAGGTGAGCAGTTAGGGGTGATCAGGCAGGCGAGTGATTAGAGGCGATCAGGCAGGCAGAGGTGTTAGGGGCAATCAGGCAGGCAGGCAGGCAGGCAGGCAGAGTCAGGGGTGATCAGGCAGGCAGGCGAGTGGTTAGGGGCAATCAGGCAGGCAGAGGGGTTAGGGACAATCAGGCAGCCAGGCAGGCAGGCAGGCAGAGTCAGGGGTGATCAGGCAGGCAGGCGAGTGGTTAGGGGTGATCAGGCAGGCAGGCGAGTGGTTAGGGGCGATCAGGCAGGCAGAGGGGTTAGGGACAATCAGGCAGCCAGGCAGGCAGGCAGGCAGAGTCAGGGGTGATCAGGCAGGCAGGCGAGTGGTTAGTGGCGATCAGGCAGGCAGGCAGAGGGGTCAGGGGTGATCAGGCAGTCAAGCAGATAGGGGTGATCATACAGGCATGCAGAGTGGTTAGGGACAATCAGGCAGGCAGGCAGAGAGGTCAGGGGTGATCAGGCAGTCGAGCAGATAGGGGTGATCATACAGGCAGGCAGAGTGGTTAGGGACAATCAGGCAGGCAGGCAGAGTCAGGGGCGATCAGGCAGGCGAGTGGTTAGGAGCCAGAGGTCCCGGATTGTGAGAGGGATGTCGGACATCCCCCGAGGGGTCCTGGATGGGGAGAGGGTGCAGGCTGGGCTGAGGGACCCCCCCCTCCATGCACAGATTTTGTGCACCGGGCCTCTAGTATATGTACACACACACACACACACACACACACACACACACACACACACACACAGAGACACACACACACACACAAACACACGCTAGAGGCCCGGTGCACGAAATTTGTGCACTGGGATGGGGGGCGTCCCTCAGCCCAGCCTGCCCCCTCTCACATACTGGGAACCCTCAGGGGATGTCCTACTGAGGCGACCGGGCTGATCAGGGGAAGGCACCAGCCCCATCACCCAGCTGCCTCAGCCACTGCCAGTCACCGCAGCCGCCAAGGTGTTTTCATCCACACGGACTCCAGTCCCTTCACCGTGAAAAAATGACAACTTTTTTAGGCATTTTCAAGATGTGTCTTTCATAGGATAGGACATTTCTTTTTTTCTTTCTTATCCTCACCTGAGGATATGTTTCCATTGACTTTTAGAGACTGTGGAGGAGAAAGGGAAAGGCAGAGAGCAAGATCAAAGGGAGAGGAACACTTTGATTGGTTGCCTCCTGCATGAGCCCTGACCCAGGCCCCGGCCAGGGAGGAGCCTGCAACCTAGGTACATGCCCTTGATCATAATCGAACCCGGACCCTGTGGTGGGCAGGCCGAGGCTCTGTCCACTGAGCCAAACCGGCTAGGGCAGGAGATGGCATTTCTTAGCCCTCCAGCAGCGGATCTGCGTTTTTTTCCCCAGGAGTGAGGTGGGAAAACCCTAGATCACCTTTTTGGATTCTTATTACCCAAGTCACTAAGAATATTACCAGGGGCATACAGGGAGCTTAGCCAATGAGCAGTCAGAAAAGGTGTTTCCTCCGTAGTTCACACAGAACACCTCTGATCACCCAGCTCCGCCCCTGCCCAGGCCCCAAGCCTCTGGCCAGGGCTTGAGGCCTGGGCAGGGGACCCCCAGCTCCCTCCGATCACCCAGCTCCGCCCCTGCCCAGGAGCCCCCTGGCTCAGGACCTTCCCAGGATGCTCAGGACGCACTGGGGGGCCTACCTCGGAGTGACCGGGGTGCTGAGAAATTTCCCGGGACCCAGGCTGCTGGATGCCTACATATGCAAATTAACCCGCCATCTTTGTTGGGTTGATTTGCATACTCACTCTGATTGGCTGTGGGCTGCTGGGCGCTTATGTATGCAAATTAACCCCCATCTTTGTTGGGTTGATTTGCATACTCACTCTGATTGGCTGTGGGCTGCTGGGCGCCTGTGTATGCAAATTAACCTCCATCTTTGTTGGGTTGACTTGCATACTCACTCTGATTGGCTGTGGGCGTCGCAGAGGTATGGTCAATTTACATGTTTGTCTATTATTAGGTGTGAAGATATATATATATATATATTGATTTCAGATGAAAGGGAGAGGGATATATATATAGAGAAAAACATACATGATGAGAGAGAATCGTGGACCGGCTGCCTCCCGCACGCCCCCTTACTGGGGATGGAGCCTGCAACCCGGGCGTGTGCCCTTGACCGGGAACGGAACCCTGACCTCCTGGTTCACAGGTCGACGCTCAAACCACTGAGCCACACCGGCCTGGGCCCGATTTCATTTTTCTCTTTGGAAGTCAACTCACCCCCTCACGGCCACACCCGTGAGCATCGCGTGCAACAGACAAAAGACAATATTCAAATCTCCCAGGTCTGACACGGGGTTGGCGTTTGGTGACAGAGGCTCGAGCTCCATTCTTAGCCGGTTCCTCTTTCGCTTCCCTCTCAGGGGGACCCTGACGGCTCACCCCAAATGCCCCTTTTGTGGGTCCCCGTGCCTGCTGCCCCCCACCGCCCCCCCCCACACACACACCCTGGGGACCCCAACTGCTGTCCCTCTGGGAGACATCCCCATGAAATGAGGCCACAGGGACCACCTCCATCTCTAAACCCCGATGTGTTGATTCCCACGGGGCCCCCCCAAAAAAACATAGACGTCTCATTCTGACCCCCAGAACATGGGAACAGGACCTTGTTTGGAAACGGGGTCTTTGCAGACGGGATGGGGTGAAGGGTCAGAAACGAGGTCATCCTGGATCAGGGGGGCCCTCCCTCCCAGGACGGGGTCCTTGTCAGACACAGACGAGGAGACGGGGACACAGAGGAGCAGCTACGTGGAGACGGATGGAGGCAGAGACGGGAGGGAGGGAGGGAGAGGGAGGGGGCCACCAGCTCGGGGACCCCTGGAGCCCCAGGTGCTGGGAGAGGCAGGGGGGACCCTCCCCGGAGCCTCTAGGGAAGGGGGGGGCCTGGGACCCCTGGATCTCAGATGCCTGGTCTTCAGGGCGGGGGTGAGAGAATGAATTTCTCTCTGTGTCTTTTTATGGATTTCAGAGAAGAAGGGAGAGGGAGAGAGAAACATCCATGAGGAGAGAGAATCATGGACCGGCTGCCTCCTGCACGCCCCTGACTGGTTGGGGATCGAGCCCACAACCCGGGCCTGTGCCCTTGACCGGGAATCGAACCCTGACCTCCTGGTTCACAGGTCAACCCTCAACCCCTGAGCCACACCAACCAGGGAAAACATGCTATTCTGGGCGTTTTTCTTCATATTTGTCAGTCATTTGTGTGTGTGTTTTTTAATCTTTATTATTGAAAGAAAAACATGCTATTATTTAAAAAATATATATATATATACATATATATATATGTATATATATATATATACATATATATATATATTATTGATATCAAAGAGGAAGGGAGATGGAGAGAAAGAAACATCAGTGATGAGAGAGAATAATGAGAGAGAATCGTGGACCGGCCGCCTCCTGCACGCCCCCTACTGGGGATGGAGCCCACAACCTGGGCCTGTGCCCTTGACCGGGAGTCGAACCCTGACCTCCTGGTTCACAGGTGGACGCTCAAACACTGAGCCACGCCGGCCGGGCTTCGTCTACGCTTTTGTTCCCGGATTCGGATCCTCGAGTCCCTTGGAGCTACGTTGGACTGTTTTGTTTGGGAGCTTTGTCACCAACGGAGTCGGTTGAACAAAAACAGGCGTGTGTGTGTGCACACGTGTGTGTGTGTGTGTGCGCGTGTGTGTGCACACGTGTGTGTGTGTGTGTGTGTGTGTGTGTGCATTCGAACATAGACACCTGTTTCGGTTCCGTGACGACCAGGAACTCGGTGCTCACAGGTTCCTTCTTATGAAAGGGTCACTGGGACCAGGTTGTATCTGAAGAGGCCTGGCCGGTGTGGCTCAGTGGATAGAGCCTCGGCCTGAGGACCCAAGGGTCCCGGGTTCGATTCCAGTCAAGGGCATGTACCTCGGTTGCGGGTACATCCCCGGCCCGGTTGCTGGTCGGGGCGCGTGCAGGAGGCAACCCATTGATGTGTTTCTCTCACATCGATGTTTCTCTCTGTCTTTCCCTCGCTCTTCCACTCTCTCTCTAAAAATAAATGGGGAAAAAATAAAATAAAATAACAAAGTAAAATAAATATATAAAATAAAATAAAATAAAATAAAATTAAATAAAGTAAAATTAAATAAAACAAAATAAATTAAAGTAAATAAAATAAATAAATAAAACTAAATAAATAAAATTAAATAAATAAGTAAAATTATATAAATATAAATAAAATTAAATAAATAAATAAAATTAAATAAGTAAATAAAATAAAATAAAAATCTATGGGAAAATATGTCTGGGTGAGGATTAACAAACAAACAAACACAGGTGGATCTGAGGGACATAAATTCAATATACACGTGGCTACACAATCATTGAACATATAAGTAAAACATTAAATTATTGCTCGGCCAGTGTGGCTCCGTGGTTGAGCGTTTAATATGCTAAGTGTCTGGTCGTCCAGTTGACATTTCAACCAATCAGAGCATAATATGCTAATGATATGCTAAGGTCACTCAACCGCTCGCTATGATGTGCACTGACCACCAGGGGGCAGACGCTCCGACCGGTAGGTGAGCTTGCTGCTGGGGTCCGGCCGATCGGGACTGAGCGAGACGGGCCGGACACACCCTGGAGCCCTCCCACGGTCCCTCCCCGGCCCCAATCGTCCACCGGTGGGGTCCCTCGGCCTGGCCTGCGCCCTCTCGCAATCCGGGACCCCTCGGGGGATGTCGGAGAGCCGGTTTCAGCCCGATCCCGCAGACCAGGCTGAGGGACCCCACTGGTGCACGAATTCGTGCACCGGGCCTCTAGTAAAAATACATTAAGAAAAAACATGCACACATGTAAGGCCCTGGAGCAGTGACACGCCCATTGTATGGATTGCTAAACTGAGGCTCGGGGCGCTGAGGGCCCCCATTCGGAGCCAGCAGAGGGTCCCCCATGGCCTAGCTGGGCCCCCTCTTCTCACTGGTGGTTCTACTCATCCACGTCACCTCGTCCCTCGGTTCGATGCCTCAGGACGATTGAACCCATTCATTCACAAAGCGTTCCCGGGACCACGAGGGGGGAGAAAGTCCCGTCTCTTCTTGTTCGACAAGAAGAGGAAATTGAGGTTCACTCATGAGGTCACCGTGTGGCCTGGGTCACCCACGCAGACACGGCTGGGGATGGTTCAGGCCTCCAAGTATATGTCAGAGGCAGAAGGCACGCCAGGCCCCACCGCAAAGCCCTGCCCGCCTCCTCGGGGGGGATGCCTGACCTTGCACGGCCCACATCACCATCCTCACGGTGACCTTGTGGTCGTGACCTCCCCCCTCCAGACCTCACCCAGGACCACAGGCTGTGTGTGTGTGTGTGTGTGGGGGGGGGGGGGGGGGGGCCTGATCCTACGTCATCACGGAGCCCCCGAACAGACACGCTGTGGGTTTGGGGGAACAGCCAAGGGCTGGCCCGGCCGGCATGGGTCAGTGGTTGAGCCTCGAACTATGAACCAGGAGGTCAGGGTTCGATTCCCGGTCAAGGGCACAGGCCCGGGTTGCAGGCTGGATCCCCAGTAGGGGGCGTGCAGGAGGCAGCCGATCCATGATTCTCTCTCCTCATGGATGTTTCTCTCTCTCTCTTTCTCTCTCTCCCTTCCTCTCTGAAATCAATAAAATTGCATTTTAAATTAAAAAAATTGTATTGTATGCAATACCTTAATAAAGAAATTTTTTAAAAATCTGGGGGAAAAAAAGAAAGAAAAAAAATAATATTGAATGTAAATTGCCATTGAAAAACATTTTTGGCCCCGGCTGGTTTGGCTCAGTGGATAGAGTGTCGGCCTGCGGACTGAAGTGTCCCGGGTTCGATTCACGGTCAAGGACACATGCCCGGGTTGTGGGCTCGATCCCCAGTCAGGGGCGTGCAGGATGCAGCCGGCCCGTGATTCTCTCTCATCATGGATGTTTCTCTCTCTCTCTCTCTCTCCCTTCTTCTCTGAAATCAATTTTAAAAAATTAAAATATATATATATATCCACTGAGCGGCCAGGTTATGATGATCTCTGAACGCATAATCATCTGGCCGCTCAGTGTACTTCTCATGAGTTCCTCATTGATTTGATATCAAAGATACTATACATCGTGCACCTGATTAGTTTTCCCCTTTGCACTGGGTGATAGAAAGCTCAGGGCAAATAGGCGGTTGATCTCCAGCAAAAGTCTAGAATACTTTTGGGACCCATTTGAGATACAAATATACTGAGTGTCCAGGTTATTATGCTTTCAGAGATCATCATAATCTGGCCACTCAGTGTATATATATATAAAAACCAACAAGCCAAGGGCTGGTGTAGGTGGATTGGGTCTAACACACCCAACGTTGATTTTCTGGTCAATATTCTTGGGAGTTTCCCAACATGGTAAGACATCCCCGGGTTCCTCAAAACTCTGGGTGGTCAGCCAATGAGGTGCAGCCAAAGCCGTTTAACCAGGCTGAGGAATAGCCAAGGCATTTCAATGCTGGGGCCTCCCAGGGACACTCGGCAATGTCTGGAGTCGTTTCTGGTTGTCACAACTGGAAAGGGGGGGGGGTGCTCCTGCTATTTGGTGAGTGGAGACCAGGGAGTCTGCTCAACACCCTTTGGGGTACAGGACACCCCACATCAGAGAGTCATCCAGCCCTCCCCCCCCCCCCCAGATGTCAGTAGGGCTGAGGTTGAGAAACAGAGTTAAACATGACAGAGTCTATCATCTTTGTCTGTCTGTCTCTTGCCTTCTTTCATCCATCTATGTACCTAACTATGTAGGTACGTACCCATGTATGAATCTATGCATCCAACCATCTATTCATGTATGTATCCATCCATTACCTATCATCTATCTATCCATCCATCACCTTTCTTTTTTAAAAAAAAAAATACATGGAGTGGCCAGATTATGATGATCTCTGAACGCATAATAATCTGCCCTCTCAGTGTATATATATACATACATATATATATATATATATATATATATATATATATATATATATATATATATATATATATATATATATATATATATATATATATATATATATAGAGGCCCGGTGCATGAATTCGTGCATGGGTGGGATCTGGCCAGCCTGGCCAGGGGGAGGGGACATGGGCGGTTGGCCGGCCTGCCTGCTGGTCGAACTCCTGGTCGAGGGGACCATTTGCACATTAGCCTTTTATTCTATAGGATCGACACGGAGCGGCCAGATGATTATGCGTTCAGAGATCACCATCATCTGGCCACTCAGTGTATTTTTTGATTGACTTCACAGAGGAAGGGAGATAGAGATAGAGATAGAGATAGAGATAGAGATAGAGATAGAGATAGAGATAGAGGTAGAGATAGAGGTAGAGATAGAGGTAGAGATAGAGGTAGAGATAGAGGTAGAGATAGAGGTAGAGATAGAGGTAGAGATAGAAAAACATCAATGATGAGAGAATCATGGATCGGCTGCCTCCTGCACGCCCCACACTGGGGATGGAGCCCACAACCCGGGCATGTGCCCTTGACCGGGAATCGAACCTTGATCTCCTGGTTCATAGGTCGACGCTCAACCACTGAGCCACGCCAGCCGGGAGAGTCTGGCTTTAGGTCGGAGCCACCAGCATGCATGGGACCGGAAATGCAAGCCACCAGGTTGTGTCTGTCTGCAGGGAGGTGGGCTGCCCAGGGCCCCACACGCACCAACCTGGCACTCCTGTCTCTCTCATTTGCATGGATTGTTTAGAAATGGCAACGGCAGGTGCGCCGTGTTTATTTAGAAGGCTGTCACGCTTGGTGGACGAACACCTTGCGATGTGTTCTTTTAAAAAATATATACACCGAGTGGCCAGATGAGGATGATCTCTGAACGCATAATCATCTGACCACTCCGTGTACATCCTATAGAATAAAAGGCTAATATGCAAATGGTCCCCTCGACCGGGAGTTCGACCAGCAGGCAGGCCGGCCAACCACCCATGTCCCCTCCCCCTGGCCAGGCTGGCCGGACCCCACCCATGCACAAATTCATGCACCAGGACTCTAATATATATATATATATACACACACACTGAGTGGCCAGGTTATTATGCGTTCAGAGATCATCATAATCTGGCCACTCAGTGTATTTTTATTGATTTCAGAGGGGAATGGAGAGGGCGAGAGAGAGATAGAAACCTTGATGAGGAGAGAGAATCATGGATCGGCCGCCTCCTGCACGCCCCCTACTGGGGATCGAGCCCACAACCTGGGCATGTGCCCTTGACCGGAAATCGAACCCGAGACCCTCCAATCCGCAGGCTGACGCTCTGTCCACTGAGCCACACCAGCTAGGGCCTCCTCTCTGACTTCTTACTTACTTATGTATTTATATTCATCCTCACCCGAGGACATTTTCCCATTGATTTTCAGAGAGAGTGGAAGAGAGAGGGAGAGACAGAGGGAAACATCGATGTGAGAGAAACGCATCGACGGGTTGCCTCCTGCACGCGCCCCCCGATCAGGGCCCTGGCCGGGGACTTTCCACGTCCCCCCACATTTAGCTTTAACCAGTTGTCAGATAGGCTGCTCAGCATCCCCGTGCATGGACTAATCACCGTCATCGTCATCATCATCATGGCGTCCTAGCTAGTTTGGCTCAGTGGATAGAGCGCCGGCCTGTGGATGGAAGGATCCTGGGCTCAATTCTGGGTCAAGGGCGCATGCCCAGGTTGTGGGCTCGACCCCCAGTAGGGGGCGTGCAGGAGGCAGTGGGTCGATGGTTTTTTACTTGAGAGTTAAGCACGAAGAACGAGGAATCATTCAGCCCACCTACCCATCCACTCATCCACTCATGTACCTATCCAATCATAAACCACCCATCCATCCATCTGTCAACCCAACCACTCATCCATTGATCCATCGATGCATTCATCCATCCATCCATCCATCCATCCATCCATCCATCCATCCATCTATCCATACATTCATCCACCCATATACTCATCCATCCATCTATCCATCCATATAGCCACCCACCCATATACTCATCCATCCATCCATCATCCATCCATCCATATATCCATCTATCCATCCATCCATCCATCCATCCATCCAACGACATACACATCCATCCATCTATCCATCCATATACCCACCCACCCATATACTCATCCATCCATCCATCCATCCATCTATCCCTATACCCATCCATCCATCCATCCATCCATCCATCCATCCATCTACCCATCCATATACCATCCACCCATATACTCATCCATCCATCGATCCATCCACCCACCCATTCATCCACCCATATACCCATCCATTTATTCATCTATATACCCACCCACCCTATCCACCCATCCACCCATCCACCCATCTATCCATCCATCACTCACCCACTCATTCATCCATCCATTCACTCATATATCCATCATTATATCCACCAATTAACCCATATATTCATCCATCATCCATCCATCCATACATCCATCCATATACCCATGTACCCATCTATTCATCCATCCATTCATCCACCCACTCACCCATCCATCCATCTATCAACCCAACCACTCATTAATTGATCCATCGATCCATCCACCCATCCATCCACCCATCTATCCACCCATCACTCACCCACTCATCCATCCATCCATCAACTCATATATCTATCCATCCATCCATCCATCCATCCATCCATCCATCCACCCACCCATCCATCCATCCATCCATCCATCCATCCATCCATCCACCCACCCATCCATCCATCCATCCATATACCCACCCACCCATATACCCATCCATCCATCCATCCATCCATCCATCCATCCATCCATCCATCCATTCACCCATATACCCATGTACCCATCTATTTATCCATCCACCCATCCATCCATCTATCAACCCAAACAGTCATCCATCAATCCATCGATCCATCAATCCATCAATCCACCGATCCATCCATCCATCCATTCATCCACCCATATACCCATCCATATACCCACCCACCCATATACCCATTCATCCATCCATATACCCACCCACCCATGTACCCATCCATCCATCCATCCATCCATCCATCCATCCATCCATATACCCACCCACCCATATACCCATCCATCCATCCATCCATCCATCCATCCATCCATCCATCCATCCATCCACCCACCCACCCACCCATCCATCCATCCATATACCCACCCACCCATATATCCATTCATCCATCCATCCATCCATCCATCCATCCATCCATCCATCCATCCATTCATCCATCCATCCATCGATCCATCCATCCATCTACCCATCCATATACGCCCCCACCCATCCATCCATCCATCCACCCACCCACCCACCCACCCATCCATCCATCCATCCACCCACCCACCCATCCACCCATCTATCCATCCATCCACCCACCCATCTATCCATCCATCCACCCATCCATCCATCCATCCATCCATCCATCCACCCACCCATCCACCCATCCACCTGCCCCCACCCATGATAGTACCTCCCCTCCTGCATCAGGGCGCGCTGGGACCACGCACAGTTCCAACCACGTCCAGGGCAGAACACAAAACCAAACCGAAAACAAAACACACAACTCCCCTGTTCTGTTTGAAAACAGAAGCAGCCGCTCCTGTGGTTCCTGCTCACGGAACCGGACCCAAACCGCGGGCGACTGCCGCCTCGTTTGCGCCTTAGCGGGAATTCCCAAGGGCCCCCCGCCCCCCGAATCCCCAGCCAGCGCCACTCCCAAGCTAGCTCACCCCCACGCCCCCTTCTCCAAACTCCTCTGGAGACGGTTTGGAAAATGGACCCGAAAGCGGGCTTTGTAGGCGAATCGCGTGCCAACGGGGCCGGCCGGGGTCTCACGCGTGCGGGTGCGCAGCAGCGGGATGGATGGATTGACACAGACTCGCTACCCCCCTCTGTCGGCGGGTGAAGGGAAACCCCTAGCCAGATGCCTCTCACTAAGGGATTTTTTTTTAAAAAAAACATATATTTTATGGATTTTTTTACAGAGAGGAAGGGAGAGGGAGAGAGAGTCAGAAACATCGATGAGAGAGAATCATCCATCAGCTGCCTCCTGCACGCCCCCCACTGGGGATGTGCCCGCAACCAAAGTCCATGCCCTTGACCGGGAATCGAACCCGGGACCCTTCCATCCGCAGGCCGACGCTCTATCCGCTGAGCCACACCGGCCAGGGCTCCATTGATTATTATTTTTTAAATATATTTTATTGATTTTTTTACAGAGAGGAAGGGAGAAGGAGAGGGATAGTCAGAAACATCGATGAGAGAGAAACACTGATTCAGCTGCCTCCTGCGCACCCCCCACTGGGGATGTGCCCGCAACCGAGGTCCATGCCCTTGACCGGAATCGAACCCGGGACCCTTCCGTCCACTGAGCCACACCTGTTAGGCCTCCATTGATTATTTTAGAGCGATTGGAAGGGAGGGGGAGAGACACACATCGATTGGTTGCCTTCCCACGCGCGCCCCCAAGCTCCCCCCACGCGCGCCCACGCGCGCCCCCACTGTCCCCAACCAGGGCTGGGGATCCGGGCCTGCAAACCGAGCTACGCGCGCGCCCTTGACTTGGGGACCCTTCAGCCCTCGGGCCCCGACGCTCTCTCCACTGACCCAACCCGGCCAGGGCCCCCCCCACACACACACACCCTCTCCTCGGATCCCTGAGCGCGCGCGCGCTTAGGAAGAAAAGAAAAAAACAAACCAAGAAACGGAGACCTCACTCACCGGGGTGTTGAGCGCCTGCGAACCTGCGCGGGTCCGGGACTCAGGGCGCAGCCGGGGGCGGGGGGGCTGGGATCCGGGGTCTCAGGAAACCGGGGCTCCCGGTGCGAGCCGGCTGCCCGGGCTGCCCGTCCTCCTGTCTGTCTGCGCGGCGCGTCTGCATCAGCCCGCTCCGTGCGCCCTGGGTCGTGCGCCCCCGCCCTGGGTCGTGCGCCCCGGCTGGTTGCAAACTCTGCATGGTGCGCGCGCGCCCCGAATGCAAATGTTCAAAGCGCACCAGCCAGCCAGGCCCGCCTCCCCCCCATGCCCCCCCCCCCCAGAGGTGCAGAGGCCGCGAGAGGGGTGGGGAGGTAGGTGGAGAGGAAACCCGTCTTGAATTTCCTGTGTAACTGTCTGCTTGCGCTTGGGGAGGCCAAACCTGCAAAGGGGGAAGGAGGTAGAAGTGGGAGAGGCAGCGGGAGGGGGAGTGGGGGTGTGGGACACTCCCCTGCTCTTTGCACAGCTCAGCCGGGGAGGAGGTACCCGCTAAGGCGTCCGCAACCCTCCAAGGAGCCAGAGTCCTGTGGGAAGGTCAAGGGGACTCCCTCTCGGCCAGGAGGAAGGGTCTGGGGGTGCCTAACCCCCCCCCCCCCCCTTTTTTGTAAAAATATATGTTTACTGATGTCAGAGAGGAAGGGAGAGAGAGAGAGAGAGAGAAACATCCATGAGGAGAGAGAATCACGCATCAGCTGCCTCCTGCTCGCCCCCTACTGGGGATGGAGTGGGCAACCCCAGGCATGTGCCCTGATGGGGAATCGAACTCGGGACCCTTCAGGGCGCAGGCCGAAGCTCTACCCACTGAGCCACACCAGCCAGGACTCAACAATAAAGATTTTTGTTTAAAAAAATTTATAGATTTCAGAGAGAGAGAGAGAGAGAGAGAGAGAGAGAGAGACATCAATGATGAG
>JAJQQW010000001.1:2959904-2962404 GCA_025583905.1 Ia io
CCCAGGATGTGCCCACATGCCCTTGACCGGAATCGAACCCGGGACCCTTCGGTCCGCAGGCCGACGCTCTAGCCACTGAGCCACACCGGTTAGGGCCCCACTTTCTGTCTCTGTGTGGATTTGCCTGTTGTGAACGTTTCACATAAATGGAATCGCCCTCCATGTGACCTTGAATGTTTGGCTTGTCTCTACATAGCGATATACCTGTCAGATGACTATCTATATCTGTCTATCTATCCATCATCAGCTATCATGTATCTATCTATCATCTATCTATCTATCTATCTATCTATTTATCTATCTATCTATCCATCCTTATCTATCTCTCTGAGCATCCTGTGTTCAAGGCCCATCCACGTTGTAGCCTCTGGTTATGTTCTAAACATCGCCCAGCCTGGCCAGTGTGGATCAGTGGTTGAGCATCGACCTATGAACTAGGAGGTCACGGTTTGATTCGAGGTCAAGGGCACATGCCCAGGTTGCAGGCTCCATCCCCAGTAGGGGCCGTGCAGGAGGCAGCTGATCCATGATTCTTTCTTATCATGGGTGTTCCTCTCTCTCTCTCCCTCTCTCTTTCTCTCTGAAATCAATAAAAGAATAAAAATAAAAGTTGCTGGGATCGTGATTTAGCGAATATTGACCCAGGAAATCCATGACTGTCCAGCTGTCTCCATTGCACAGACGGTATATGTATCTCTATGTGGCTATTATCTACCTAGTGATCATTTATTACAGTCTATATACTACCTATCATTAATCTAGAGCTATCACCTATCTATTATCTGTAATCTATATCCAGCTGTATTTCATCTATCATCTGTATCTATCTATACATCCATCATATCTATCCATCTCTATCTATCTATCTATCATTTATCTATCATCTACTATTATCTACTACCTATATCCATTCATCCTCCATCCACCCATCCATCATCCACCTACCCATCCATCATTTATCCATCCACCCACCCATTCATCCATTTATCCATCCATCCATCCATTTATCCATCCATCCATCCATCCATCCATCCATCCACCCACCCATCCATCATTTATCCATCCACCCACCCATTCATCCATTTATCCATCCATCCATCTATCACTCGTCCATCCATCCACCCACCATCCATCCACCATCCACCCATCCATCAGCTATTCATCCATCCATCCATCCACCCACTTATCCATCCATCCATCCATCCATCCATCCATCCATCCATCCATCCATCAGCATTCCATCCATCCATCCATCTACCCACTTATCCATCCATCCATCCATCCATCCATCCATCCATCCATCCATCCATCCATCCATCCATCCATCCATCCATCCATCCATCCATCCATCCATCCATCCAGCCCTCCATCCATCCATCCATCCATCCATCCATCCATCCATCCATCCATCCATCCAACCATCCATCCATCCATCATATCTATCATATCTATCTATCTATCTATCTATCTATCTATCTATCTATCTATCTATCTATCTATATCTATCATCTATCTATCATCTATCTCCCTATATCACTCCTTTTCATGACTGCATACTATTCCACTGCATGGGTGGACCCCATTCTGTTTACCCGTCCCCCCAGCTGATGGACTGTTTCTACCTTTATTTCAGCTACCACGAATGCTGCTATAAACATGTATGGATATGGGACTTGGGTTTGAATGTCTTTTTTTCTTTCTTTCTTCAATCCTCTTGGGCATATATGCAGGAGTAAAATCTCTGGCTCATATGGTTTAACATTTTGAGGAATTGCCGGTTTATTTTTCCAAAGTGGCCTGGCCTCAGGATTCAGAGAGGGAGAGAGAGAGAGAGAGAGAGAGAGAGAGAGAGAGAGAGAGAGAGAGAGAGAGAGAGAGAGAGAGAGGGGGAGAGGGAGAAACATCAATGATGAGAGAGAATCATGGATCAGCTTCCTCCTGCATGCCCCCTACTGGGGATCGGGCCTGCAACCTGGGCATGTGCCCTGGCTGGGAACCAAACTGTGACCTCCTGGTTCATAGGTCAACACTCAACCACTGAGCCACACCGGCCAGGCAGGAGGTGTTAATTTTGTGTTGCTTGCATCTCCTCGCCAAACTGTTCGTGCCGGGTGTTCCCACCAGTGTTGCTCACAACAACAAAAGGCGGAAGCAACCCTGTATTTGTGGAAGGATGGATGGATGATGGATGGATGGATGGATGGATGGATGGATGAATGGATGTATGAATGTGTGGGTGGGTGGATGGATGGATGAATGGATGGATGGATAGATGGAGGGGTGGGTGGATGGATGGATGGATGGATGGATGGATGGATGGATAGCTGATGGATGGGTGGATGGATGATGGATGGATGGATGGATGGATGGATGGATGGATGATGCGTGGATGGATGGATGCGTGGATGGATGGATGGAAGGGTGGGTGGATGGATGGATGGATAGCTGATGGATGGGTGGATGGATGATGGATGGATGCATAGATAGCTGATGGATGCGT
>JAJQQW010000001.1:2964904-2989904 GCA_025583905.1 Ia io
ATATCCTTACTCACATCTGCCCTTGATCTGATACACTTGTTCCCCCCAATGGACCAATATCCTTACCAACATCTGATCTTGGTCTGATACATGTTACCATCAATGGAACAGGGGATGACTATCATCTATCTATTATATCTATCTATCTATCTATCTATCTATCTATCTATCTATCTATCTATCTATCTATCTATCTATCTATCTATCTATCTATCTATCTATCTATCTTCTACCATATATCTATCAATGTATTTCTCCCTCTCCCTCTCTCTCTCCCTCTCCCTCTCTCTCTCTCTCTCTGAATGTCTGCTACCTGCAATTAATTCTGCAAGGCTGAGTGACTAAGATGGGATAGGCACCCAGTTGCTGAGGGGAAAAAACAAACACAAAACAAAACAGAAACTGTCTCCTGACATCTCCCAGGGGAGGCAATAAAAATATGTGCCCCAAACTCATTCACCAACATAATGATGATCATCTCATACAATGTTCAAAAAAATCATTTTTATTGATTTTTTTTTTAGAGATAGAAGAAGGGAGAGGGATAGAGAGATAGAAACATCAATGATGAGAGAGAAACATCGATTCGCTGCCTCCTACATGCCCCACACTGGGGATGGAGCCCACACCCTGGGCATGTGCCCTGATCGGGAATCGAACTGTGACCTCCTGGTTCATAGGTCGATGGTCAACCACTGAGCCACACTGGCCGGATGATCTTCTCTCTGAAAACAGTAGACATTGATGCAAATATCCATGATAAACAAAACATTACTCTTTTAAATAAGGCCAGGACACGTGAGTGGGAGTTAATGAAACATGATGAAAGGTCACTTGGTCAGGAGAAATTGGGGAATATGGATAGTCTCTCAGTTGGAAATGAGGTGGTAAAGAAGGAGAGTTTGAGAATGGTTTTGGGAAGCACACTTCCATTGAAGTCAGGAGAGGAGAAATATGAAAAAGATGGCTGGTTGAATGGGTGGATGGATCGATAATGGATGGATGGATAGGTGAATGCATGGATGGATGGAGGAAGGGAGGGAGGGATCAATGAGCAGATAGATGGATCGATGGATAGATGAATGGATGGATGGATGGTTGAAGGTGTGGGTAAATGGATGGGTAGATTAATGGTTGTGAGGGTGGATAGATGGATCAGTGGGTAGATAGATGGTTGGGTGGATGGATAGATGGATGGTAGATGGATGGATATGTGTTTAGGTAGATGGATGGATGGATAGATGGGCGGATGAAGGGAAGGGTAGATGGATAGCTGGATGGATGAGTGGATGGATGAATGGATGGATGGATGATGGATGGATAAATGGGTAGATGGATGGATGCCTGGGTAGGTGGATGGATGATGGATGTATGTATGTATGGGTGGATGAATGTATGGATGGATGATGGATGGATAAATGAGTAGATGGATGGATGTGTGGGAGGATGGATGGATGATGGATGGATGGATGGATGGATGGATGGATGGCTGGCTGAAGGTGTGAATGGAAGGGTAGATAGGTTGATGCCTGAGTAGCTGGATGAATGATGGATGGATGGATGGATGGGTGGATGGGTGGATGGATGGATGGATGGATGATAAATGGATGGATAGATGATGGATGGATGATGGATGGATAAATTGGTAGATGGATGAATGTGTGGGAGGATGGATGGATGGATGGATGGATGGATGGATGGATGAGGGATCGATGGATGTGTGGAGGGATGGATGGATGGCTGAAGGTGTGAATGGATGGGTAGTTAGATGGAGGTGTAGATAGGTGGATGGATGAGGGATGGATGGATGGATGGATGATGGATGGATAAGTGAGTATATGGATGGATGGATGTGGGGGTGGATGGATGGATGGATGGATGGATGGATGGATGGATGGATGGTGGGTGGATGGATGGATGGATGGATGGATGGATGGATGGATGGATGGATGGATGGACGGATGGATGAGGGATGGATGGATGAGGGATGGATGGATGGATGGATGGATGGATGTGTGGGTGGATGGATGGATGGATGGATGGATGATGGATGGATGATGGATGGTTAAATGGGTAGATGGATGAATGTGTGTGAGGATGGATGGATGGATGGATGGATGGATGAGGGATGGATGGATGTGTGGATGGATGGATGGATGGCTGAAGGTGTGAATGGATGGGTAGTTAGATGAAGGTGTGGATAGGTGGATGGATGAGGGATGAATGGATGTGTGGATGGATGGATGGATGGATGGATGGATGGATGGATGGGTGGGTGGATAAATGGATGGATGGATGGCTGAATGTGTGAATGGAAGGGTAGATAAACAGATGCCTGGGTAGCTGGCTGGATGATGGATGGATGGATGTGTGGGTGGATGGATGGGTGGATGATGGATGGATAAGTGAGTATATGGATGGATGGATGGATGGATGGATGGATGGATGATGGATGGATAAGTGAGTATATGGATGGATGGATGGATGGATGATGGATGGATGGGTGGATGGATGAATGGATGGTTGGATAAATGATGGATGGATTGATGGATGGATGGATGGATGTGTGGGTGGATGTATGGATGGATGATGGATGGATAAGTGAGTATATGGATGGATGGATGGATGAGGGATGAATGGGTGGATGGATGGATGGATGGATGGGTAGATGACTGAAGGTGTGAATGAAAGGGTAGTTAGATGGAGGTGTGGATAGGTGGGTGGATGAGGGATGGATGGACGGAGAGACAGACGGAGAGGACAGAGGCCGCCAGCCAGTGCTGTGACCCTGGGTCCTCGTGCACTTCCCTGGTCACGGGGATTCTGGCCACACCTTCCCTCCTTCCCTCCCAGCTCAGGACCCGGCTGTAGGAGGTGAGCCTTCCATCTGTGGGCATGAGGCCTTTACTTACGGACGTCCCAGGACCGCCCACAAGTCTCTCTGCTGGGCCTCGCTCGATGGGGGCCTCCTATGGGGACCCCAGTTCTAGGCCTGGTTCTGATCACTCTGGTTGGTTGGGCACCTTAGCATCTATTTTTTTAAATTAATTTCAGAGAGGAAAGGAGAAGGAGAGAGAACTAGACAGAAACATCCATGATGAGAGAAACATCGACCAGCTGCCTCCTGCACGCCCCCCACCTGGGGATGTGCCCGCAACCAAGGTACATGCCCTTGACCGGGAATCGAACCTGGGACCCTTCAAGTCCACAGGCTGATGCTCTACCCACTGAGCCACACCAGCCAGGGCTCAGCGTCTCTTCTTATACCTCCGTGACTCCAACCAGCAAAGGGAAGGCCCGTGAGTGAGTCACGAGTCTACTATGATGACATCGCCCGTCCCCAGGGTGGGGCCCCCTCTTAATCTCGGTTTTTGTATCTGTGCCTTCTGTGCTTTGATCTGATCCTCACGCGACTGATTCCCGACTCTTCGCATAGGAAATAACAACGCCTCGCCCTTCCCCTCACCCCGCCCGCCCCCAGATGTGTCTGTTGAAAATAGCATCTACTACCCTGGCCGGTGTGGCTCAGTGGGTAGACCGTCGGCCTGCAGACTGAAGGGTCCCGGGTTCGATTCCCAGTCAAGGGCACATGCCTGGGTTGGGGGCTCGATCCCCAGTAGGGGGCGTGCAGGAGGCAGCCGGTCCATGATTCTCTCTTCTCAATGATGTTTCTAGCTCTCTCTCCCTCTCCCTTCCTCTCTGACATCAATAAATAATATATATATTTTTAAAAAAGAAATAGTGTAAATGGAACGCCTCCATTCCAGACCCCCAAAGGAGTCCCTGCTTTAACCTTTCTTATCTACAGGGCATGTCTAATGTACTGTTTCATCTATACATGAGCACTTTACAAACAAGAAGGAGGGGGCGGGCTGGAGGTGGTCAATGGGTGGAATAAGGGGGCACATGTAACACTGTCGACAATAAAGATTTATTTAAAACATAAATAAAAACAAAAAGGACATGAGCCCTCCTGGTTCATGGGTTGATGCTGACCGGGCATACAGAGCTCCTAATTTCTTATTCTACCCTCACCACACACACACACACACACACACACACACACGCACATGCACACACACACACACACATATATATATACTAGAGGCCCGGTGCATGAAATTCGTGCACGGATTGGGTCCCTAGGTTGGCCAGGGCCTCCCTTCATGCCGCGCCACCACCTGGTGGTCAACACGCGTCATAGCGAGGGATCTTACTCCCGGTCTCCCGGTCGAACTCCCGAGGGGACACTTTGCATATTAGCCTTTTATATAGATAGATAGATATTCTATAAGGATATCGATACCCTATATCAGTGGTCGGCAAACTCATTAGCCAACAGAGCCAAATACCAACGGGACAACGATTGACATTCCTTTGGAGAGCCACATTTTTTAAACTTAAACGTCTTCGAACGCCACTTCTTCCACATAGACTCGCCCAGGCCGTGGCGTTTTGTGGAAGAGCCACACTCAAGGGGCCAGAGAGCCACCTGTGGCTCGCGAGCCATGGTTTGCTGACCACGGGCCTATATAATAAAAGGCTAATATGCAAAGTGTCCCCTCACCTGGGAGTTGGACTGGGAGTTCAACTGGGGGTTTGGCGGGGGCGGGGCCGGCCCACCAACCGCCTGTGGCCCCGCCCCCCTGGCCTAATTGGCCCTGATCGGGGTGGGCCGGCCAGACCCCACCCATGCATGAATTTGTGTACCGGGCCTCTAGTATATATATAAAAGCCTAAGCGACCGTCTGACCATTCGACTGTCTGACCTGTAGCTATGACGCACACCGACCACCAGGGGGCGGACGCTCTGACTGGTAGCTGTGACATATACTGACCACCAGGGGGCAGATGCTCCAACCGGTAACTATGACGCACACTGACCACCAGGGGGCAGACGCTCTGATGCACACTGACCACAGGGGGCAGGCGCTCCGTCCAATCAGTAGCTCTGACGCACACTGACCACCAGGGGGCAGACGCTCCGACCGGTAGCTGTGACGCGCACCGACCACCAGGGGGCAGATGCTCCGTCCAATTGGTAGCTGTGACGCGCACTGACCTCCAGGGGGCAGACGCTCCATCCAATTGGTAGCTATGACATGCACTGACCACCAGGGGGCGGACGCTCCATCCAATTGGTAGCTATGACGTTCACTGACCACCCGGGGGCAGATGCTCAACGCAGTAGCTGCCGAGCTGAGGTGACTTGGCAGGTGCAGTTCTTGGGTGATGCACCCGAAACCAGAGAGGAGGGACCCCGATTCCGGGGTGCATCCCCCAAGAACCGCCATCTCGCAATCTGGGACCCCTCTGGGGGATGTCGGAGAGCCGGTTTCGGCCCAACCCCGCAGGCCAGGCCGAGGGACCCCACCTTTGCACGAATCCGTGCACCAGGTCTCTAGTACTATATAAACATAAAATTACATTGAGTATTATATGTAAAATGTAACATATTTTTAAGTTTTATGTTATTAAAAACAAATACCGTATAGAATATGACAACATAAAACATTTAAAACAGCAAATATTTATATTATATTATGGACGCATATATAATCACATCTATATATATAGAAGCCTAATATGCAAATTGTCCCCTCGGGAGTTTGACCAGGAGACTGGGAATTCGATTGGTCGCTATGACATGCACTGACCACCAGGGGGCAGCACAGAATGAAGGAAGGCCCCGGCCAGCCGGCACCTGGAAGGCCCTGATTGCCCCTGATCGCCGGCCAGGCCTAGGGACCCCACCCATGCACAAATTTCATGCACCGGGTCTCTAGTAACAATATAATGTAATGTGGGGGGAAGTGTCCAATATAGACAATCAAGACGTAATAAACAGCCCTGGCCAGTGTGGCTCAGTGGATAGAGCATCGGCCTGCGGACTGAAGGGTCCTGGGTTCGATTCCAGTCAGGGACTCATATCCCAGTTGCAGGCTCCTCCCCTGCCCAGGCCCTAGTCAGGGCTCATGCAGGAGGCAACCAATCGATGTGTTTCTCTCACATTGATATTTTTCTGTCTTTCCCTCTCTCTGAAAAGCAACTGAAAAATATCCTGGGGTGAGGGTTATCTATCTATCTATCTATCTATCTATCTATCTATCTACCTACCTATCTATATTTAGGCATTTATATATATATATATATATATATATAGATGTGATTATATATACGTCCATAATATAATATAAATATATGCTATTTTAAGTGTTTTATGTTGTCATATTCTATACGTTGTTTTTAATAACAGTTTATAAATTATATATGTATAATTTATAGACTATGACAATACGAAACATTTAAAATAGCATATATTTATATAATATTATGTACCTATATACAATCACATAAGAATATAATGTAACCTGGAGGGAAGTGTCTAATCTAGACGATAATAAATGAAGCAATTAAGTAATTCATAAATGCTTGGGTAGATAATAATGTAAAGGTAAATTCTATTGCTTATTATCGACAATGTATAATTAGGGAACAAACAGAATAAATGAGATAACTCATACATGCATGATTAGGTAACAAATATTTACAATGAAACTTTTATAACCGAATCGTATGGCTATATTATCTAGGATGTATAGCAATAAATATTTATAATTGGGTATTCCTAATTAAATTGCATCGCTACATTATCTAGGCTATATAGTCATACATATGCATAATTAAATATTTATAATTCAATGGCATAGCTCTACTATCTAGGATGTATGGTAATAGACATTTATAATTAAATATTCATATTTATATTCAATGGCATAGCTCTACTATCTAGGATGTATGGTAACAGACATTTATAATTAAATATTCATATTTATATTCAATTGCACATAGCTCTATTCTCTAGGATGTGTAGTCACAAACGTTTATAATTAAATATTTATATTTATAATCAATTGCACATAGCTCTATTCTCTAGGATGTGTAGTCACAAACGTTTATAATTAAATGTTTATATTTATAATCAATTGCACATAGCTCTATTCTGTAGGATGTGTAGTCACAAACGTTTATAATTAAATATTTATATTTATAATCAATTGCACATAGCTCTATTCTCTAGGATGTGTAGTCACAAACGTTTATAATTAAATGTTTATATTTATAATCAATTGCACATAGCTCTATTCTCTAGGATGTGTAGTCACAAACGTTTATAATTAAATATTTATATTTATAATCAATTGCACATAGCTCTATTCTGTAGGATGTGTAGTCACAAACGTTTATAATTAAATATTTATATTTATAATCAATTGCGCATACGTGTATTCTCTAGGATGCACACATAATATAATAATAAATGAATGATTAGATAATCAATAATTTATAATGAATGTGCATGGCTATATTATATGTGATTATCACAGAAATCTAGGCGCGAACGCCAGACCCTTGCATCTTAAAGGGGCCGCGTGCCCACCCTGGCCCGCAGGTGAGCCACCTGCACCGACTGGGTGGGGGCGGCGCGAGTCCGCGCACGCGCAGTGCGGAGCCGGGTCCGGCCCCGCCCCGCGCCGCGGCCCTCGCCGGAAGTCCCGCCTTTGGGGGCGGGGCCGGGCTCGGGCGGCGAAACCTGGAGCCGCCGCGCGGCCGCTGCCGCCGGCCCGGGCGCCGGAAGCGGAAGTGCGTCACAGGGGTGGGCAAACGGCGTCCCGTCGGGGGCACTTCCGGCGGACGGTGGAGGCGCCGGGCGGGAGGCCGCGCTTGCCGGGGGCGTCGGCGGACGGCGGCGAGCGGGGTCCAGGGCGCGGCGGCGGGGGACGCGGGCGGAGCGCCAGGCCGGTGAGCGCCGCCCGCACCCGCCTCCTCCGCGGGGTCACCGGGCCGCGGGGCGGGGGCCGGGGGTCGGGCCGGGGGCGGCGGGGCCGGAGGGGAGGGGTCGGGGGTCACCGGGCCGCGGGGCGGGGGTCCCCGGGCCGCGGGGAGCGGGGGTCGGGGGTCGGGGTCGCGGGGTCACCGGACGGCGGGTCGGGGGTCACCGGGCCGCGGGGCGGGGGTCGGGGGGGTCGGGGTCGCGGGGTCACCGGACGGCGGGTCGGGTCGCGGCGGGGACGCGGGCCGGGCCCGGGGCTGCGGGTCTCGGGGTCCCGGGGTCCCGGGGTCTCGGGGTCCCGGGGGTTCCCCGCGCTGTGGGTGTCGTGGGTTCTGGGTCTTGGGGGACAGGGGTCCTCGGGCCGTCGGGGGCCTGAATGACTGGCATCCGGGGTACTGAGGGCCTTGAGGGGTCCAGGGGTCCTGAGGGTCTTGGGGGGCCTGGTATGGGGGTCTGTGCATAATGTGGGTTCTGGGGGCCGGGGGTACTGAGGTCCCGGGGGTACTGAGGGCCTTGAGGGGTTCAGGGGTCCTGAGGGTCTTGGGCTGGAGGTACAGAGGGTCGGGGGTTTAGGGGTACTGAGATTTAGGAGGGTTGGGGTGCTGAGGGTCTAGGGGGGTTTAGGGGGTTCAGGGTGCCTGAGGGTTAGGGGGTGCTGAGGGTCTAGGGAGGGTTGGGGTGCTGAGGGTGGGGGGTTAGGGGTGCTGAGGGTTTGGGGGGTCTGGGAGTTTAGGGGGTGCTGGGCAGTCGGGGAGCCTGGGTCCAGGGGTTGCCGGGGGGGGCGGAGGTTCTGGGGGGTCGGGGGGTCGGGGGCTGAGGTCTGGGGGGGCACCGGCGCTGACCTGGCGGGGGGGGGGGCTGCCGTGGGGTTGCCATGGAGACCGAGCGGGGCGCCGGCTGTGAGGAGGCGGCCAGGGCCCCGGGGCTGGAGAAGCGGGTCCTGGGGGTCCCGGGGGCGCCCCGACGGCAGGGGAGCAGTTGGGGGGCAGAGCTGCCCCGGAGGCTGCTGGGGGTGGGGGAGGGATCAGGGTGCACCCCGGGGCCTGGGGTGCCCGGGGGTTCCGCGGCAGCCTCGGGGCTGGGCGGGGCCGTGGGCTGCTCGGGGCCTGGGGGTCCTGGGGGGGGGGGGGTCCTGGGGGGGGGGGGGTCCGGGGGGGCCTGGGGGCCCGGGGTCCTGGGGGGCCGGGGGGTCCTGGGGGGGCCAGGGGGTCCGGGGGGGGGGGGGGGGCCCGGGGTCCTGGGGGGCCGGGGGTCCTGGGGGGGGGGGGGGGGGGGGGGGGGGGCCTGGGGGCCCAGGGGGGTCCTGGGGGGGGGGGGCCGGGGGTCCGGGGGGGCCAGGGGGGGGGGGGGGGCCGGGGGGCCCGGGCAGCCTGGGGGGGGGGGGGGGTCCTGGGGGGCCAGGGGGTCCGGGGGGGCCTGGGGGCCCGGGGGGGGGGGCCCCGGGGGGGGGGGGGGGGGGGGGGGGGGGGGGGGGCCGGGGGGGGGGGGGGGGGGGGCCTGGGGGGGGGGGGGGGGCCGGGGGGCCTGGGGGGCCAGGGGGTCGGGGGGGGGCCTGGGGGGGGGGGGGGGGGGGGGGCCGGGGGGGGGGGCCTGGGGGGGGGCCGGGGGGCCTGGGTCTCAGCCCCGGTGCAGCCCCCGCTCCGCTCGGACTCCCCTGCTTTGGGGCCCGCCCTCCGCCTGCGCCCCAGGCCCGGCGCCTCGGGGCCTGTCACCCCCCCCAACGGGGGGGCTGGGGGGGGGGGGGTGGGGGGGGGGGGGGGGGGGGGGGGGGGGGGGGGGGGGGGGGGGGGGGGGGGGGGGGGGGGGGGGGGGGGGGGGGGGGGGGGGGGGGGGGGGGGGGGGGGGGGGGGGGGGGGAGGGGGGGGGGGGGGGGGGGGGGGGGGGGGGGGGGGGGGGGGGGGGGGGGGGGGGGGGGGGGGGGGGGGGGGGGGGGGGGGGGGGGGGGGGGGGGGGGGGGGGGGGGGGGGGGGGGGGGGGGGGGGGGGGGGGGGGGGGGGGGGGGGGGGGGGGGGGGGGGGGGGGGGGGGGGGGGGGGGGGGGGGGGGGGGGGGGGGGGGGGGGGGGGGGGGGGGGGGGGGGGGGGGGGGGGGGGGGGGGGGGGGGGGGGGGGGGGGGGGGGGGGGGGGGGGGGGGGGGGGGGGGGGGGGGGGGGGGGGGGGGGGGGGGGGGGGGGGGGGGGGGGGGGGGGGGGGGGGGGGGGGGGGGGGGGGGGGGGGGGGGGGGGGGGGGGGGGGGGGGGGGGGGGGGGGGGGGGGGGGGGGGGGGGGGGGGGGGGGGGGGGGGGGGGGGGGTGGGGGGGGGGGGGGGGGGGGGGGGGGGGGGGGGGGGGGGGGGGGGGGGGGGGGGGGGTGGGGGGGGGGGGGGGGGGGGGGGGGGGGGGGGGGGGGGGGGGGGGGGGGGGGGGGGGGGGGGGGGGGGGGGGGGGGGGGGGGGCCCCCCCCCCCCAGGCATGAGCCCAACCCGGGCCTGTGCCCTGACCTCGGAGGGACCCTCCGTCCGCAGGCCGACGCTCTGTCCACTGAGCCACACCGGCCAGGCCTTTGTGTGTTTTTCGGTTTTGTTTTCGGTTAATCCTCAGCGGAGGGTGTTTTCCGGTTGATGTTTAGAGGGAGTGGAGGGAGGGGAGGGACCGAGAGAGACGTGAAGTGAGAGGGAGACATCGCTGGGCTGCCTCCCGCATGCACCCGACCAGGGCTCGGCATCGAGCCCGCAACCACGGTCCGTGCCCTGGACCCTGGACCCTTGTCCAGAACAGAACCCGGGACCCTTTGGTCCGGCTCAGGCCGACGCTCTTATCCGCTGAGCCAAACCGGCCGCGGCGAGAGGGTGGTTTATCAGCACCAAACGTCTGTCCCGTGGGTGCCAACCCCCGGGGCTCCTGCCACCCTCCCCGGGCCGGAGCCGAGCCGAGTCCCTTCTCCAGCCAGTTTCCAGCACCTTCCGGGGAGCGGAGCGGCGGCTCTCGCGTCTCTGCCCACGCCCGGCTGCTCGGAGGCCGGGCGCTGGCCCCGGACGGCTGCTGCTGGGTCCTGGGCCCAGGTCGGCGTGGACGCTGGGCTGTGGCTCTTACCAGCCGTGGCTGGCGTGGCTCAGTGTGCAGAGCATCGGCCCGAACCCAGGGGTCTCGGGTTCAATACCAAACAGGCGCGTGTGGGGGGCAGCGACTGATGTGTCTCGCACGTCGATGTTTCTCTCCTCTCTGCCCTCCCTTCCCTTTCCCTCTAGAATCAGTGGGAGGAATGTCCTCCCCCGAGGATTAACAACAACCAGCATAGTAACAGTCCTTGTCAGCGCAGGTGTATCTCCCCTCTCGCGTGATCCGACGACTTAGTCTACGGCGCTGAGGCCTTTATTGGGGCCCACACCCCTTTCTCGGGCAAGCTAGAGACACGGTCTTTTTTTTTTTTTTTTTTTTTTTTTTTAATTGATTTTTTACAGGGAGAGGGATAGAGAGTCAGAAACATCGATGAGAGAGAAACATCCATCAGCTGCCTCCTGCACGCCCCCGACTGGGGATGTGCCGGCAACTGAGCCACACTGGCTAGGGCCACAGCGGTCAGCTGCCAAGGCCAGGGAGGAGAACCAAGACCACTGCCCCAACCGGTTTGGCTCAATGGATAGAGCGTCGGCCTGTGGACGGAAGGGTCCCGGGTTCGATTCCGGTCAGGGCACATGCGCAGGTTGCAGGCTGGATCCCCAGTCGGGGGCGTGCAGGAGGCAGCCGGTCCAGGATTCTCTCTCCTCGTGAACGTTTCTGTCTCCCTTTCTCTTTCTCTCTGAAATCAATAAAAATATATATTAAACACACACACACACACACACACAGGAAACTGACCGCGTTGTCTGTTTCAGGCCCCAGGTCCCGGGAGGCTATGGCCGCGGCCACCATCGTGCACGACACGTCGGAGGCGGTGGAGCTGTGCCCGGCGTACGGCCTCTACCTGAAGCCCATCACCAAGATGACCATCAGCGTGGCCCTCCCGCAGCTGAAGCAGCCGGGCAAGTCCATCTCCAACTGGGAGGTGATGGAGCGGCTCAAGGGCATGGTGCACCACCACCAGTTCTCCACGCTGCGCATTTCCAAGAGCACCATGGACTTCATCCGCTTCGAGGGCGAGGTGGAGAACCGCAGCATGGTCAAGGCCTTCCTCGCCTGCCTGGACGGCAAGACCATCAAGCTCAGCGGCTTCTCGGACATCCTCAAGGTGCGGGCCGCCGAGTTCAAGATCGACTTCCCCACCCGGCACGACTGGGACTCCTTCTTCCGCGACGCCAAGGACATGAACGAGACGCTGCCCGGCGAGCGGCCCGACACCATCCACCTGGAGGGGCTGCCCTGCAAGTGGTTCGCGCGGAGGGAGGCGGGCTCCGAGAAGCCCAGCGAGGACGTGCTGGTGCGCGTGTTCGAGAAGTTCGGGGAGATCCGCAACGTGGACATCCCCATGCTGGACCCCTACCGGGAGGAGATGACGGGGCGCAACTTCCACACCTTCAGCTTCGGGGGCCACCTCAACTTCGAGGCCTACGTGCAGTACCGCGAGTACGCCGGCTTCATCCAGGCCATGAGCGCCCTGCGCGGCATGAAGCTCATGTACAAGGGCGAGGACGGCAAGGCCGTGGCCTGCAACATCAAGGTGAGCCGGCCGCCGCGCCCGGCCGTGCCTGCGCCCTGGCCGTGCGGGGCCTGGGGCAGAGAGAGGCGGGCGGAATCTCCTGCTCCCGTAGCCTGCACCCCGTAACCATGGGCGCAGACCCGGGGTGGGCGGGTCCTGGGAATGGGCAGCGGGGTGGGGGGGCCCTTAGGGGCAGAAGCAGAAAATTGTTTTGTAAAAGGAGCAACTTCTTTAAAAACTGTATCTTGATTTCAGAGAGGGAGGGAGAAGGAGAGAGAGAGGAACATCAATGAGAGAACCATGGATCGGCTGCCTCCTGCATGCCCCACACTGGGGATCGAACCCACAACCCGGGCCTGTCCCCTGACTGGGGCTCGAACCCACAACCCGGGCCTGTGCCCTGACTGGGGCTCGAACCCACAACCCGGGCCTGTGCCCTGACTGGGGTTTGAACCCACAACCCGGGCCTGTGCCCTGACTGGGGCTCGAACCCACAACCCGGGCCTGTGCCCTGACTGGGGTTTGAACCCACAACCCGGGCCTGTGCCCTGACTGGGGCTCGAACCCACAACCCGGGCCTGTGCCCTGACTGGGGCTCGAACCCGCCACCTTTTGGACGATGCTCAACCACTGAGCCGCGCCCGCTGGGCCGGGCAGCTTTCTGACGCTTAGTGAGCGGCGAAGGCCGGTGACCGTCTCGGGGAGAGTTCATCCTCCCCCGTTGACGGGACTTGACGGGGTTGGGGCTCAATCTGGAGCCAGAAACGGCGGTTCCGGCCCAGGTCCCGGGTCGGCTGGCTCCCGCGTGGCGAGCGCCCGTCGCTCTGGTTGGGGGAAGGGGTGGGCGCACCTGCGTGTACGGGCCATGCCCCTCACGTGAGCCCGGGCTGCCGGCTCCCCCCCGACGCCTGTTCTCCCCGAAGGTCTCCTTTGATTCGACCAAACACCTGAGCGACGCCTCCATCAAGAAGCGGCAGCTGGAGCGGCAGAAGCTGCAGGAGCTGGAGCAGCAGCGGGAGGAGCAGAAGCGGCGGGAGAAGGAGGCCGAGGAGCGGCAGCGGGCGGAGGAGAGGTAGGCCGGGCGCTCGCCCCGAGCCGCGCACGTGTGTGTGGGCATCCGCGCTCGTGTATGTGCCTCTGCGCGTGTGTGGGCATCTGCGTGTAGGTGGGCATCCGTGTGCGGGTGCTCGCATACACGGCTGCGGGGACTCCGTACAGGGTGCGCGAGCCTGGTCCTCCCCCAAACCCAGGCCCGCGGCGTCAGGCTCGTGTGAGGCCCGTGTGGGTCCCGTGATCGGCCTGCCCTCCCAGCGTGTCCCTCACGTGCCTCCGGGTGTCCCTCCGGAGCCGTGTCCCGGCCGTGGGACGTCCCGGTGAGGTGTCCCCGTCACAGCACAGGGGAGAGACCGAGGGAGGGCGGGGCCGGATCTCAGTTCGAATCGGGTTCAGGTGAGCGGACCGCCTCCCCTCCCGCCGGAGAGCCGAGGGGCCGCTTGGGCCCAGCGTACCCGTGTGTGGGCGTGGCCGTCACAGAAACCCCATGGCCCACGCGGTCCCTCGTTCTGGGGAAGCAGGGAAATGGTGCACCTTCCACCCCTGCCGCGGCCGTCGGGGGAGCGTGTGGCGTGTGTGTGGTTCTGTCTCGGACACGGGATGGGGGGTCGGGGGGAGTTGGGGGGAGCCCTTCCTGACCGGCCTGTCAGCTGGTTTGTCCATGGAGCCCCGTCCAGGTTGTGGTGCAGACCCAGCCTGCGTCCTTGAGCGAGCCCCACGCCGTGGTCTGGGGGGCCGTGGTCTGGGGGGCCGGGTGGGCAGGCAGCGGGGGAGGGGAGGGGAGGGGAAGGGAGGGGGTGGGGCCAGGTAGGAGAGGCCCTGAGCCGTCCCGTCTGAGCCGTGAGCCCGGCCATCGCACACAGAGCGGGTGCCTGGGCGCTCCGCCCGTCCCTGGTGGGGGCCCCCTTGGGGCCCAGGGCGAGGCGGGTGCTCACTGGGTGGAGCGCCAGCTCTGGGGCACGGCGGCGGGGAAGCCGAGGCTGAACGCAGTCGGAGGAGGCGGGTCCTGTAGCGAGGGGACCAGCCCGGCCTGTGACCCCAGGTCCCTGAGACCCCACGTATGTGTCCACCTCCCACGTGGCCCGGCGTCTTGGGGGGGGGGGGGGGGTGAGGACAGAGGGTTCAGGCCCCGGCACTACTGGGCCCTGGGGGCGGGAAACAGGCCTGAGCTTCCTGCTGGGGGGGTTGAGGGGGAGCAGGGGGGGTGGGGGGGGTGCTCAGGTCTGGTGCAGGGCTGTGGCCCGGCCAGGATGACCCTGCCTGTCTCGGCGGAGCCCAGGGCCCCCGCGTCTGCCGCGTCCCAGGTGTGGGTGGTGGTGTGGGTGGTGCGGTTAATGGGAACAGGGAGCACCTGCAGCTGTTCCGGGCGACAGGCCTGGGCTCGGGCTGTGACAGGGCAGGGGCGGCCTTCCTCCTGCTGGGGCCGCCGGGACACACATAACGGCGCTCAGGCCGTGCAAAGGGTCCACGTGTCAGCTCTGTGGGATCAGGCGTTGACCCCCCACCTCACGCCTCGGCAGGGACAGGCCAGGTGGTTGCGCTGCCTCTCACAGCCCCCGGGTGGCCCCACACAGCCCCTGCTGACCTCACACACCCCTGGGTGCCTCACACGGCCCCTGATGACTTCACACAGCCCTGGGTGCCTCACACGGCCCCCCGGCGGCCCCACACAGCACCCAATGACCTCACACAGCCCCTGATGACCTCACACAGCCCCGGGTGGCCCCACACACCCCCTGGGTGCCTCACACAGCCCCAGGCGGCCTCACACAGCCCCTGATGACATCACACGGCCCCGGGCGGCCTCACACAGCCCCTGATGACCTCACACAGCTCCTGATGACCTCACACAGCCCCTGGGCGGCCCCCCACAGCCCCTGGGTGGCCCCGCACTGCCCCAGGCGGCCCCACACGGCCCTGGGCGGCCCCGCATGGCCCCGCACGGTCCTGCATGGCCCCTGATACCTCACACGGCCCTGGGCGGCCCCGCACGGCCCCTGATGACCTCACACAGCCCCTGGGCGGCCCCACACTGCCCCGGGTGGCCCCACACGGCCCCTGATGACCTCACACAGCCCCCGGGCGGCCTCGCACGGCCCCTGATGACCTCACACAGTCCCGGGTGGCCCCCCCACACCCTTGGGTGGCCCCGCACAGCCCCCTGGCGGCCTCACACAGCCCCGGTGGCCGTCCGCCGCAGGCTCCAGCCCAGTGACCCGCTCTCCCTCCCCTGTGGGCCCTCGTGGGTGGGATCCTGTGCGGGCCTCCACTCTGCCCGCTCCTTCCTGGTCCTCGGGTTTGGCTCCCACGCCCTCACCCGTGCTGATCCCTGCGTGGCAGCTCTCGGGACTCCCTGTGCCCGGTCCGCCGGGAGCACCTCCGTCTCGTCACCGTGTCCCCCGACTGTAGGACAGTCTCGCCACCGAGGAGCGAGGCAGTGCTGTGTAAATGCCTGCCGGACCGACCTTCCCGGGTCTAGGCAGTGCGGCTGCCTCGGGTGCTCGTGTGCGTGATCCCTTCGCCCAGCGCGTGGCTGGAGCTGCGGGTTTATGTCAAACACGGTCACCACCTCCAGGTAGCCCCCCGGGATTTCCCTGAGACACGGGCTCTCCTGGTGCCGCACTCAGGGCACCCCCCCCCCCCCGGCTTTCCGTCATGGTGGTGCGTGTTCCTGTGCGCTCGATATTTCCCCTGCTGGAAGGCTTCCAGAATGTTCCTGCAGCTGGAAGGAATGTGTGCATGGCGGGTGTCATTCCTTCTCTCCACCTGCGGTTCCATGGTGCCACGCGGCCTCTGAGAGCCCGGGATGGGGAGTGTGTCCCCCCGGGGGTGCTCTGGCATTTTAGGGGACCTTCCTTTCCAGGTGGGAGCCTGTGGCCCCCCCCCCACCTCCCCCCCCAGGTGTGTCTTGTTCAGCCAACACCTTCACGGTGTCAGCCCACAGCTCCCCCTGCAGGGCGTCGGGTTTGGGTCACGTAGCAAGACGGACTGTCCCTGGAGGGACGAAGGAGCCTCCCGTGTGCGCGCGGCTTCCCGGTCCCTGGGCGGCTGAAGGATTGGGGGGCAAGAGCTGACCCGGTGAATCACATGAGCCTCCGAGCTCGGCTGTCCCGCTGGCTTTCTGTTCTGTGAGTCCTCCCTGAGGACATTTCCCAGGAATTTCAGGGAGAGAGGAGGGAGGGGAGGGAGAGAGAAAGGGGATGGGAGAGGGAGACGGCCATCGGCTGCTGACCGACCGGGTCGGGTGGAGCCTGCAGCCCAGGCACCTGCTCTGCAGCCCCTGGTCAGGGCCGAGGTCCACCTGCCCCGGCCGCGCCTGACGGCCTGCGTGTCCCGCCTCCCACGGCCCGCGTGTCTCCGCCCGCAGGAAGCAGAAGGAGCTGGAGGAGATGGAGCGGGAGCGGCGGCGGGAGGAGAAGCTGCGGCGGCGGGAGCAGAGGCAGCGGGACCGCGAGCTGCGCCGCAGCCAGAAGAAGCTGGAGAAGCTGCAGGCGGAGGAGCAGCGGCAGCTGCAGGAGAGGGTCCGGCTGGAGGAGCGGCGGCTGCTGCTGGCCCAGCGCAACCTGCAGTCCCTGCGGCTGCTCACCGAGCTGCTGGGCCGCGCCAAGGTACCCGCCGGGCTGCTCGCAGGGCGCCTCCGGGGTGCTCGCCGCCTGTGCCACCCCGAGTCTGGGCCACGGGCAGCCACGGGCAGGAGGAATAGGTTCCCACAGAGGGTGACCCTCCCCCCCACCTGCTGTGTGGGCTCCTGCCTCGTTCGGTTCCAGCCTCAGGAGCCGACGGAGCTCCGAGTCCGTGTCTCCCGCATTCAGGCCTCCGGGTGAGGCCAGGCGGCCTGGGGTGGCCAGAGCCAGGCTCACTGTGAGCCGGAGACAGGGAGCCATGCGGGCGCGCAGTCCCTCCGGCCCGCGGCCGTGCTGCCGGGGACACAGCGCCCAGGCCTGTCGGGCCACCCGGCCCCGCCCTGACCCCTCCGGTCAGCAGCCCCGGGCGGGGCCGAGGCCGGAGCCTGGTGCCCAGGGAACGCACCTGGCCGCCCGCCCCTCCTCCAGAGCTCCGGGCAGAGAGGGGCGCCTCCTGGAGGCCCGTCCCTCCGGAGCTGGGTCCGCCGCGGACGCACAGACGAGCCCAGGCCGCCGCGCGCCCGCCCACCCGGCTCGGGGCGCCCCCCTAACCTGTTGTCTAATTACAGTGTTGATAAGGCCCGGGAGTTGAGGACAAGGCAGGCCGCTGAGACTGGCAGCTCAGTTCTAATTTCATGGTGAATATTGAAGACACGGACCCAGCCAGGCCCGGCGCCACCCGCGGCCTGGGCGGCCTGTGTCTGCGTCGCCGGCTCCCGGTTGTGGCGAGCACGCGGGGGCCTGGGCCGCCCCGAGACGCCTGCCCGGGGCCGTGCCGAGCAGCTTTGCCGTGGGGTGTGCAGCTCGCCGGGGCGGACGCATGACCGCCGGGCGTGGCGGGACGGGTGTCGCGTCCGGCACCCCAGGCCTCGGGGGTCTGCGAGCCCCGCGCCGCCCCGCGCGTGGGGCGGGTCCGGGCCCCGCTGAGGCGCCCCTCTCCCCGCAGGCGGCGAAGCTGCAGGAGCAGGAGCAGCGGGAGCAGGACCTGCGGCGGCAGCAGCTGGAGGAGCGGCGGCGGCTGCAGGAGGCGGAGCTGCGGCGCGTGGAGGAGGAGAAGGAGCGCGCGCTGGGCCTGCAGCGCAAGGAGCGGCAGCTGCGGCAGCGCCTGCTGAGCATCCTGCTGAGCCGCAAGGTGGACGACCCGCAGGCGCCCGCCGAGCTGGGCGTGGCGCCCGCCGACCTGCTGCAGCCCGTGCTGGACATCCTGCAGTCGGTGTCGGCCGGCTGCGTGAGCGCCGCCGCCCAGCTGCTCCCCGGCGCCGCGAAGGAGGGCCCGCGGCGGCCGGAGGCGGAGGCCGCGCCCAGGAGCGTGAACGGCAGTGCGGCCGAGGACCAGGACCGGCCGCCCTCGCGCCCGGCCGCCCCCGACCACGCCTCGCCGGAGAAGCGGTGCCCGGCCGTGCTCTCCTGCATCCCCGACAACAACCAGCAGCCCAAGGGCGCGCCCCCCGCCTGCGAGCTGGGCGCGCCCCGCAAGGACGCCCTGTCGGAGCTGGACAAGTGCAACCGCGAGCCCGGCGCGGGCGAGGGCCGGGCCCGCGGGGACCCGGGCGGCCAGGACAGGCGCGCCCGGGAGGAGCGCAGCGGGTCGCGGCGGGCGGGCAGCCGGGAGGACGGGCGGCCGCGCAAGGAGCGCAGGTCCCACAAGAAGCGCTCGCACCAGGACGGCAGCCCCCGCCGGCGCAGCGCCAGCCCCGCCCACGCGCGCCCGCGCAAGTCGCACAGCAAGGACCGCGCCGGCCACCGCGAGAGGAGCCGCGACCGCCGGGGCAGCTCGGGCCGGAAGCGCAGCCGCCACCGCCGCAGCCAGCGGTCCCGCTCCGGCTCCCCCCGGTCCCCGGGCCAGCACCGCAGCACCTGGGACAGGTAATGCCGGTGGCTGCCCGCCCGCCCGCCCGCTCGCCCGGGAAGATCGGGACCCACGGGGCCGCCCGCCGCTCTCGCTGCCGCGGAAGCGCGTCCCAGGAGCCGCGGAGGAGGACGGCGCCAGCAGCCGCTCACCCACGACCGGCCGTCACGCCCTTAGTTCGCTGGAGACTTGACGGGCGGCCCTCACCTGGCCGGGCCTCCGCCTGCAGGGACCGTCCGAGCCACGCTGACCCCACGGCCGGCAGCCTCCCAGCACGGCCCTGACCCCCACCCGCCCGGGCAGGGCTGGGGTGAGAGGTCACCGCGGGAAGAGAAGGCCTCGCCCCGCTGGCTTCTGTTCTTGTTTCCGTCACGTTCTCACCGGGCGGCGCCGCGGCTGGGACAGCGGAGGAGCCGGTGACTCCGGCGGAGGAAGCCGCTGCGGACGCGGGGAGGCCCGCCCGGCCCGCTCGGCCCGGACTCAGCCGCCCGGCCGGCCCGCAGCTGTGGGCCGGCTCCCGCCGCCTCCCCTGAGAAGCATTCGTTTCCCACCGATTCCGGGAAAGGTGGGAGAGGCTGTTGGTCACAGGCGTGGGCTCCTAGTCAAGGTTCGCGTGTGTGTGTGTTTTTGTTATTTTTTCGTTTTTTTAAAGAAGCCGTTTTTGCTAAATTATTTTTACTCTGAAACGTTTCGCACACACTCGAGGCCGCCAACTTGTTACACTTTTATAATCGTCGGCTTCTCCAGGGGGAGCGCGCAGATCCTCGGACGTGGCTGTTCCGTTTGAGTTTGGAGAGAGGGTGTTTGCGTTTTTATGGTGAAATAAAATCCTTTTCCAATGAACCGCTGTTTTGCTTGCTTTGTTGGGAGTTTGTTGAGCTGAACCTAGTTCAGTGTCTTTGAAACGGATAGAAATCACTTGCTTTTCCTAGAAGCACTAATTCACTGGGGTGCCCCCCCCCCAAATATATTTACACTAGAGGCCCAGTGCTCGAAATTAGTGCGGGGAAGGGTCCCTCAGCCTGGCCTGCACCCTCTTGCGATCCAGGACCCCTTGGGGGGTGTCTGACTGCCGGTTTAGGCCCAGAGGGATGGGGCCTACACCGGCAGTCGGACAGCCCTCTCGCAATCCGGGAAGGCTTGCTCCTTACCATTGGCCTGCCTGCCTGCCTGATCACCCCTAACCACTCACCTGCCTGTCTGATGGCCCCTGTTTGCCTGCCTGCATGAGCACCCCTATCTGCTCGCCTGCCTGCCTGATCGCCCCTCACCACTCTGTCTGCCTGCCTGATTGCCCCTAACCACTCACCTGCCTGCCTGATGGCTCCTAAGCACTCGCCTGCCTGCCTGATCACCCCTAACCACTCACCTGCCTGTCTGATGGCCCCTGTTTGCCTGCCTGCATGAGCACCCCTATCTGCTCGCCTGCCTGCCTGATCGCCCCTCACCACTCTGTCTGCCTGCCTGATCACCCCTAACCACCTTGCCTGCCTGCCTGGTTGCCCCTAACTGCTCACCTGCCTGCCTGATCACCCCTCACCACTCGCCTGCCTGCCTGATCACCCCTAACCACCTTGCCTGCCTGCCTGATGGCTCCTAACCACTCGCCTGCCTGCCTGGTTGCTCCTAACCGCCTCTGCCTTCCTGCCTGATCGCCCCTAACTGCTCACCTGCCTGTCTGATGGCCCCTAACTGTTTGCCTGCCTGCATGAGCACCCCTACCTGCTCACCTGCCTGCCTGATCACCCCTAACCACTCGCCTGCCTGCCTGATCACCCCTAACCACCTTGCCTGCCTGCCTGGTTGCTCCTAACCACCTCTGCCTTCCTGCCTGATCGCCCCTAACTGCTTGCCTACCTGCCTGCCTGCCTGCCTGATTACCCTTAACTGCCTCTGCCTTGGCCCTGCCACCGTGGCTTCGTCCGGAGGGACATCCGGAATGACATCTGGAAGGTCGTTCAGCTGTCCGGTCTAATTAGCATATTAATGCTTTTATTATTATAGATTGACTTCAGAGAAAGGAAAGGAGAGAGAGAAACATCCATGATGAAGGACAATCATGGACCGGCTGCCTCCCGCATGCCCCCTACTGGGACTCGAGCCTGCAGACCCAGCATGTGCCCTTGACCAGGAATCGAACCCTGACCTCCTGGTTCACAGGTCCACGCCCAACCACCGAGCCACGCCTGCTGGGCCGGGTCTGTTTTTAAAGAGCTCTCTGCCGCGTACGTTCTTTTCTGTTTGAAAAACCCGTGGGTTCTCGTCCGTCACGAAGGCCTCTTGCTTTCTCTTTGTCTTGGAGCCTCTGCCTGGGGAAGGGGGGATCCAGGCCCCGACCTGGGTTTTCACGCCTCAGGTCCCGTCTTGGAACGAGTGTGTCCCGGCCCTTCTCACACTCCATCTCATTAGCAGAGTCATCGCCTTAATGGGAGATTTCATGGGTCTCCCGAAGCCGGGGGATTTGGCCGACTTAAGAAAAGCTGCTTACAGTTTAATCAAGCAAACTCGAATCGATCGGGGGCCAGTCTGTAAGACGATCCCAAAGATTCTCTTTTCTTTCTTATTTTTTAAATGTATTTTTATTGATCAGAGAGGAAGGGAGATGGGGAGAGAGACATCCATGATGAGGGAGAATCATGGATCAGCTGCCTCCTGCCCGCCCCCTGCTGGTTGTGGATGGAATCTGCAACCCGGGCATGTGCCCTTGACCAGGAATCGAACCTTGACCTCCTGATTCCTAGGTCGATGCTCAACCACTGAGCCACACCGGCCGGGGGAAACATGCTATTCTTTTTTTTTTTAATATTTGTCATTTAAAAAAATCTATTATTGAAAGAAAAACATGCTATTGTTTTTAAATATATATATATATTTTTAAATATATTTTTGTTGATTTCAGAGAGGAAGGGAGATGGGGAGAGATAGAAACATCCATGATGAGAGAGAATCATGGATCAGCTGCCTCCTGCACGCCCCCGACTGGGGATCGAGCCCGCAACCCTAGCACCCGCCCTGACTGGGAATCGAACCCTGACCTCCTGGTTCGTAGGTGGCCACCCCTGGAGCCACGCCAGCCAGGTCGTTCAGGATCATTTCAATCAAGACGGCAGGGAGACTTGACAGGAATATATTAAATAAATAAGAAAATAGCCACAAATCATTTTTTAAAACATTTTTATTTTATTGTTATTGATTTCAGAGAGGAAGAGAGAGAAACATCCATGAGGAGAGAGAATCATGGATCGGCTGCCTCCTGCACGCCCCCGACTGGGGATCGATCCCGCAACCCAGGCATGTGCCCTTGACCGGGAATCGAACCCGGGACCCTTCAGTCCGCAGGCTGATACTCTATCCACAGAGCCACACTAGCCTGGGCCACAAATCATTTTTTTAAAAAATAAAAACTTAAACGTGAACTCATAAGATTTGACAATTACGTAATAAGTTATTGTGGTGGCCTGGATACCTCAGGGGCAGCACGCGTGAGCTGAACGCCAGCGGGAACGTATAAGCCGTGTCATCCCTTTAATAAAGCTCATGCGATTATTTTCTTTGTTGTTAATCCCCATTTGAGGATATTTTTTTTCTATTGCCTTCCCCTCCCCACCCCAGAGTGGGAGGGATGAGAGAGAGAGAGAGAGAGAGAGAGAGGAAGAAACACCAATGTGAGAGAGAGACACATCCACCAGTTGTGCCCGGCAGACACCCAGCCCCGGGCCAGCGGGGAGCGAACTTGCAACCCAGGTACGTGCCCTTGACCTCGAATCGAACCTGCGACCTTTCCCTGTGCAGGCCGACCGACACTCTAACCACTGAGCCACGCCGGCCGGGGGCCCCCTCCTGGGACTTTTCTGTCGGGACCGTCTTGATAACAGCCCCCCCCCCCCCCCCACTCCCTGCAGCGTGGACAACCAGGAACCCCCAAAGCCGGAAGGAAATGAGTTTGCCTGAGGGGCACCCCAACCTGGGTCTCCTGGACCAGTACTCGCAGGGGTTCATGGTGTCCCAGGTAGGAGCCTCTGGAATAAGGTGCCAGGGGGCCCGATCGGATGCCCTGGGTGGGGAGAGAGGGTAGGGGATGGGGAGGAGCTGCTTCATGGGTGGGGGTCTCCTTGCGGGGTGACCCCAAGATTCTGGAACTCTAGGAAGCCTCGGGGCAGATGCCTGGCCATTGGGACATGGGGACCCCTTCTTGGGGGTTTCGGGGTACCCATGGACCCCCCCATCTCAGAATGAGGTTTTCATTTTATTTATTTACAATTTTTTATTTTTTATTTTATTTTTTAAATATATTTTTATTGATTTTAGGGAGGAAGGGAGAGAGAGAGAGAGAGAAACATCCGTGATGAGAGAGAATCATGGATCGGCTGCCTCCTGCACACCCTCTACTGGGATCAAGCCCCCAACCCGGGCCTGTGCCCTTGACCGGGAATCGAACCCGGGATCCTTCAGTCCGCAGGCTGATGCTCAACCACTGAGCCACACCAGCCGGGCTATTTATAATTTTATATATATATATATTTAATTTTTATTTTTAATGTTTTTATTTTTCAAATTCTTTTTTTTTTAAATATGTATTTTATTGATTTTTTACAGAGAGGAAGGGAGAGCCAGAAACATCGATGAGAGAGAAACATCGATCAGCTGCCTCCTGCACACCCCCCACTGGGGATGTGCCCGCAACCAAGGTACATGCCCTTGACCGGAATCGAACCCGGGACCCTTCAGTCCGCAGCCCGACGCTCTATCCACTGAGCCACACCGGTTAGGGCTCAATTTCTTTATTATTATTTTTATTATTACTTTCCTTATTTATTTTTCTTTTTTCTTTATTTTTTTTTAGTATTTTTTAAAATTTATTGATTAAGGTATTACATACGTGTCCTTATCCCTCCATTGCCCACCACCCCCCCACTCATGCCCTCACCCCCCTGGTGTCTGTGTCCACTGGTTAGGCTTATATGCATGCATACAAGTCCTTTGGTTGATCTCTCCCCCTTATTTTTACTTATTTAAATATATTTTTATTGATTTCAGAGAGGAAGGGAGAGGGAGGGAGAGAGAGAGAGAGAAACATCCATGATGAGAGAGAGAGAATCATGGATCGCCTGCCTCCTGCACGCCCGGCCGGGCTTCAAGTCCCTGCTGACGCTCTGTCCACATTGAACATCACTGCCCAACCCCTCCCCCAGGCCCTGGCACCCACCCTCGAATTTGTCTCTGTGACTCTGTGACTCTAGGGACGGCCTCATCTAAGTAGAATTCCACAGGATCCGTCCTTCCGTGTCTGGCTTATGTCACTTGGTGACCTCAAGGTCCATCCGTGTTGTAGCAGGTGCCAGAATGCCGTTCCTTTTTCACGGCTGCGTAGTACTCCACTCTGGGTGGGCCCTGAATGGTTCACCCGTCGTGGCCACTTGGGTGGCCCCCGCCTCTGTGCTGCCATGAGCCACGCTGACAACGATCATTTGTTAACGACCATCCCTCTGAGTCCCCACTCTCAATTCTTCCGAGGTGCTCTTTGCTGCCTGCGAGCTGGGAGTGTTCGACGTCCTCGCCGAGGCCCCGGGGCCGCTGGGCTTGGATGCAGTGGCCACTCGTCTGGGCGCCAGCTCCCGGGGGACGGAGCTGCTGTTGGACGTCTGCGTGTCCCTCAAGCTCCTTCAGATGCAAGTGAGGGGAGGAAAAGGTAAGAGCACTTTGAAAATAGTGTTTTTTATTGATTTCAGAGGGAGAGAAAGAGAGAGGGGGGAGGGAGGGGAGGGAGAGAGAGAGAGAGAGGGAGAGAGAGGGAGAGAGAGAGAGAGAGAGAGAGGGAAAGAAGAAGGAGGAGGCGGAGGAGGAGGAGGAGGAGGGAGAGGGAGGGGGAGAGAGAGAGAGAGAGAGAAAGAGAGAGAGAGAGAGAAACATCCATGATGAGAGAGAATCATGGGCCGGCTGCCTCCTGCACGCCCCCTACTGGGGATCGAGCCCACAACCCGGGCCTGTGCCCTTGACCGGGAATCAAACCGTGACCCCCTGGTTCATA
>JAJQQW010000001.1:2994904-3129904 GCA_025583905.1 Ia io
AGAGAGAAACATTGATCAGAGAGAAATATTGACTGTCACCTGCATGTGTTGATGTGCAACTACTGAGCCGCACCGGCTGGGAAGACACTCTTTCTATTACATTTCATTCCCCCTTTGCCCACATCAGAGAACTGAGCTGGTAGGGGACCCTGCAGGCCTGAACACGCGTGTCTTTTGCCCTGGAAACGAAAGCATGAGTGTGTTTCACCCCTCCGTTACGCTTCCTGCGTGTCCCATCTGGGATCGAAGGGGAGGATGGGTGACCACCTCTGTGGATTAATTGACCAATTAAGGAATCTCCCAGCCTTCCTTCCTCCCTGATTTCAGAGAAGGAAAGAACCAGTATCTGACGGCCTTTGGGGTTCCCTCAGACCAGCTCTTTGCCGCCATCTACAGGTAACGCAAAGTCCTTACTCTCATAGATTTATGCTTATTATTGTTTTTTAGGTGATGCAGTATTTTATTTATTTTTATTGTTTTAAATTTTTTAAGTCTGTCTTTGTTTGTTTGTTTTTAAATAATTTTATTGATTTCAGAGAGGAAGGAAGAGGGAGAAAAGAGAAACATGAATGAAGAGAGAGAGTCATGGATCGGCTGCCTCCTGCACGCCCCCTACTGGGGATGGAGCCCACAACCCGGGCACGTGCCCTTGACCGGGAATCGAACCGTGACCTTCTGGTTCATAGGTTGACGCTCAACAACTGAGCCACACTGGCTGGGCAATGTGGAACTCTATTGATCGATTAGGCAATGTACACTTCTGTTGATTGATTGATTGATTTGATTTGATTTCAGAGAAGAAGAGAGAAAAAGAGAAACATCCGTGATGAGAGAGAATCATGGGTCGGCTGCCTCCTGCACGCCCCCTACTGGGGATGGAGCCCGCAACCCGGGCCTGTGCCCTGACGGGGAATCGAACCGTGACCTCCTGGTTTATAGGCTGATGCTCAACCGCTGAGCCACACAGGCCGAGCTATTTATTTTTATCTTTACATTTTTTTATTGACATTTTTTTTCAATTAGAGTTTACATTTAATGTTGTTTTAGATTAGCTTCAGATGTACAGTGTAGTGGTTAGACTATCATGTCGTTTATAAACTGTCCCCTTCTCCGGGCTCAACAATTGTGTCCAAATAGGGCAAAACACATCGACGTCGATGTTTAATTTAAAATTAAAAAACCAAACAGATTTTGCTGTTCTAATGTCCGGGTAGATCAATGATCTGATTAGATGTAGAATTTGCCCTTGTCTTAGGCTGACTTTGTGCAAACCCAATTTATTATTATTTTTTTTACTTTATTGAAAAATTATAGAGATTGCCCTGACCGGTTTGGTTCCGTGGATAGAGCGTCGGCCTGCAGACTGAAGGGTCCCGGGTTCGATTCCAGTCAAGGGCATGTGCCTTGGTTGCGGGCACATCCCCAGTGGGGGGGCGTGCAGGAGGCAGCTGATGGATGTTTCTCTCTAATCGATGTTTTTAACTCTCTCTCCCTCTCCCTTCCTCTCTGTAAAAAATCAATAGAATATATTTTAAAAAATATATAGAGAGATAAATGTTTTATTTTTAAAACTTTTTTTAAGATATATTTTTATTGATTTTAGAGAGGGAGAGAGAGAAACATCGATGATGAGAGAGAATCATGGACCGGCTGCCTCCTGCACAACCCCTCCTGGGGATGGAGCCCACAACCCAGGTACGTGCCCTTGACCGGAATCGAACCCGGGACCCTTCAGTCCGCAGGCTGACGCTCTATCCACTGAGCCACACCGGCCAGGGCTATTTTTTATTTGTTTTTTAAAGTGTATTTTTATTTATTTCAGAGAGGAAGGGAGAGGGAGAGAGATGAGAGGGAATCATGGACCGGCTGCCTCCTGCACGCCCCCTACTGGGGATTGAGCCCACGACCCGGGCGTGTGCCCTTGACCAGGAATCGAACCCGGGACCTCCTGGTTCATAGGCTGCCTGGTTTTGACGAGTTTGGATTCCCGGGGTTTCCCACGCCAGGTCCGAGGGGGAGCGGCTGCTGTTCATGCGGGCCCTGCAGGACGTCTGGAGCGTCCAGGGGAGCAGCGTGCTGTCTGCCTTTGACCTCTCACCCTTCCCTCTCATCTGCGACCTCGGGGGTGAGCTTCCTGTCCACATGTTCAAAGTTCTATGGGGAGTGTCTGGACCCTTATATTTTGTGCATTTTAAAAATATATATATTTTTTATTGATTTCAGAGAGGAAAGGAGAGGGAGAGAGATAGAAACATCCACGATGAGAGAGAATCATGGACCGGCCGCCTCCTGCACGCCCCCGACTGGGGATGGAGCCCGCAACCCGGGCCTGTGCCCTTGACCGGGAATCGAACCGTGACCTCCTAGTTCATACTTAGGTTGACGCTCAACCGCTAAGGCCCGGCCAGCTAGGTCCTCGTGTGTGTGTGTCTGTGTTTAATCCTCACTCAAGGACTGGTGATATTTTTTCCATTGCTTTTTAGAGAAAGTGGAAGGGAGGGAGGGAGGGAGGGGGAGACAGAGAAAGAGAGACAAACGTTGATGTGAGAGAGACACGTCGATTGGTTGCCCCCCATACCCACCCTGACTGGGGGCCCGGGAATCAAACCTGCAACCCAGGGACGTGCCCTTGACCAGAATCGAACCTGGGTCCCTTCTGTCCAGGAGCCACTGTTCTAACCACTGAGCTACATCTTCTAGGGCCTTATTAATTTTTGTTAAATATGTTTTTATTGATTTCAGAGAGAGGAAGGGAGAGGGAGGGAGGGAGAGAGAGAGAGAGAGAGAGAGAGAGAGAGACATCAATGAGGAGAGAGAATCACGGATCGGCTGCCTCCAGCACGTCCCCTACTGGGGATCGAGCGCACCACCCGGGCGTGTGCCCTTGACCGGGAATCGAACCATGACCTCCTGGTTCATAGGTCGATGCTCCACCACTGAGCCACACTCGCTGGGCAATGTGGAACTCTATTGATTGATTTGTCAATGTAGACTTCTATTGATTGATTGATTTCAGAGAGGGAGAGAGAGAAACATCCATGAGGAGAGAGAATCACGGATCGGCTGCCTCCTGCACTCCCCCTACTGGGGATGGAGCCCGCAACCCGGGCGTGTGCCCTTGACCGGGAATCGAACCCGTGACCTCCTGGTTCCTAGGTCGATGCTCAACCCCTGAGCGCGAATCCGAGTTTCTGACAACCTCCCGGGCTGTGGCCGGTCCATGGGCCACACCGGCATCGTCACGGGCGTCTCTCAGCCTCCGAGTGGATGCTTTAGTCCGAGATGTCATCCTGTCCCCTCCCCCAGGGGCTGGGAGGCAAACCCCAGGGGAGGCCTCCCATCCCCTCAGGGGCTTAGGGGGGCTGCTCGGACCTTCCCCTCTGCCCGCCCCCCTCTGTGTCCACTGCCAGGCTGCTCTGGGGCTCTGGCCAAGGAGTGCGTGGCTCTGTACCCGGGCTGTCGGGTCACCGTTTTCGACATCCCAGCCGTGGTGCAGACGGCAAAGAGACACTTCCTGTCCCCCGAGGAAGGGCGCATCGGCTTCCAGGAAGGTGGGTGTTCGCCTGCTGTCTGTGTCCGGGGGCAACGTGGGTGCGTCCCCGAGGATGGGAGAGGCCAACGGTGGAGGGTCCGAGTGACCCCTCCACCCTCCAAGGACCCGCCCTCAACGTAGAACTTAAAAAAATAAAATAAAAATAAATATATATATATTGATTTCAGAGAGGAAGGGAGCGAGAAAGAGAGGGAGAGAGAGAGAGAAACATCCATGATGAGAGAGAATCATGGATCAGCTGCCTCCTGCACGCCCCCCACTGGGGATGGAGCCCGCAACCCGGGTACATGCCCTTGACCGGGAATCGAACCCTGACCTCCTGGTTCCTAGGTGGACGCTCCACCCCTGAGCCACGCTGGCCATGTAATGTAGAACTCTATCTATCTATCTATCTATCTATCTATCTATCTATCTATCTATCTATCTATCATCTATCTATCTATCTATATCTATCTATCTATCTATCTATCTATCTATCTATCTATCTATCTATCTATCTATCTATCTATCTATCATCTATCTATCTATCTATCTATCTATCTATCTATCTATCTATCTATCTATCATCTATCTATCTACCTATCTATCTATCATCTATCTATCTATCTACCTACCTACCTATCTATCTATCATCTATCTATCTATCATCTATCTATCTATCTATCAATCAATCAATCTATCTATCTAATTTATTTTAATTTATTTCGGAGAGGAAGGGAGAGAGAGAGATAGAAACATCCATGATGAGAGAGAATCATGGATCGGCTGCCTCCTGCACGCCCCCTACTGGGGATGGAGCCCAGAACCCGGGCATGTGCCCTGATCAGGAATCGAACCGTGACCTCCTGGTTCATAGGTTGACGCTCAACCACTGAGCCATGCTGACCAGGCAATGTAGAACTCTATCTATCATATCTATCTATCTATCTATCTATATCTATCTATCTATCTATCTATCTATCTATCATCTATCTATCTATCTATCTATCTATCTCTCTATCTATCTATCTATCTATCTCTATCATCTATCAATCTATCTATCTATCTATCTATCTATCTATCTATCATCAATCTATCTATCTATCATCTATCTAATTTATTTTAATTTATTTCAGAGAGGAAGGGAGAGAGCGAGAGAAACATCCATGATGAGAGAGAATCATGGATCGGCTGCCTCCTGCACGCCCCCTACTGGGGATGGAGCCCAGAACCCGGGCATGTGCCCTGATCAGGAATCGAACCGTGACCTCCTGGTTCATAGGTTGATGCTCAACCACTGAGCCACGCTGACCAGGCAATGTAGAACTCTATGTATCTGTCTGTCTGTCTATCTACCATCTATCTATCTATCTATCTATCTATCTATCTATCTATCTATCTATCTATCTATCTACCTATCTATCTATCATCTACCTATCTATCATCAATCAATCTATCTAATTTATTTTAATTTATTTCAGAGAGGGAGAGAGAGATAGAAACATCAATGATGAGAGAGAATCATGGACGGGCTGCCCCCTGCATACCCCCTACTGGGGATCCATCCCGAAACCCGGGCATGTGCCCTTGACCAGGAATCGAACCGTGACCTCCTGGTTCATTGGTCAACGCTCAACCAACTGACCCACCCCGGCTGGGCCCAGGTGACCTTTCCTTTGGTCCGGTCCAATGGGATTGGATTGAGGGCTGACCCTGGGCCCCCTCCTTCCCCTGTGTTCCAGGCGATTTCTTCGAAGACCCCCTCCCGGAGGCCGATCTGTACATCCTGGCCCGCGTCCTACACGACTGGACCGATGAGAAATGCTCTCAGCTGCTGGCGAGAATCCATGAGGCCTGCAAGCCAGGTAGGCGGTGGGATGGGGCCACGGTCCCAGCTGTCCTGTGAGGTCCAATCATCCATCTGAAGACCCATGAGGCCTTGGGGCAGCCTGTGGGTGAGATGGGGACCCTCCCCCTGACGGTCCCCTGATGTCCACTCATCCTGAAGTCCATGAAGATGTGGAAACTGTTAGGGTCGCCAAAGGAGGAACCGACGAGGCCAACAGGGGTTAAAGAATTATGAATGGGCCCTGGCCGGTGTGGCTCAGTGGATAGAGCGTCAGCCTGTGGACTGAAAGGTCCTGGGTTCGATCCCGCTCAAGGGCACATGCCTGGGGTTGTGGGCTTGATCCCCACTAGGGGGCGTACTGGAGGAAGCCGATCCATGATTCTCTCTCATCATGGACTAGAGGCCTGGTGCCCGGATTCGTGCAACTGTGGGGTCCCTCAGCCTGGCCTGCGCCCTCTTGCAATCCAGGACCCCTCGGGGGATGTCGGACTTCCGGTTTTGGCCCGATGCCCGCAGGCCAGTCCGACATCCCCCGAGGGATGTAGTCATGCCGGAAGTGGCAGGTGGCCGAGGGTTAGGGTTAGAGCTGCCGTGGAGGTGAGAGAGGATCACGCCACCGCAGCTGCACTCGCCAGCCGTGAGCCCGGCATCTGGTGCCCAACGGTCAGCTGAGCGGCGCTCCCAGTGCACTGACCACCAGGGGGCAGCTCCTGCATTGAGCGTCTGCCCCCTGGTGGTCAGGGGGAGCGGCTGCTGTTCATGCGGGCCCTGCAGGACGTCTGGAGCGTCCAGGGGAGCAGCGTGCTGTCTGCCTTTGACCTCTCACCCTTCCCTCTCATCTGCGACCTCGGGGGTGAGCTTCCTGTCCACATGTTCAAAGTTCTATGGGGAGTGTCTGGACCCTTATATTTTGTGCATTTTAAAAATATATATATATTTTTTATTGATTTCAGAGAGGAAAGGAGAGGGAGAGAGATAGAAACATCCATGATGAGAGAGAATCATGGACCGGCCGCCTCCTGCACGCCCCCGACTGGGGATGGAGCCCGCAACCCGGGCCTGTGCCCTTGACCGGGAATTGAACCCTGACCTCCTGGTTCATACTTAGGTTGACGCTCAACCGCTAAGGCCCGGCCAGCTAGGTCCTCGTGTGTGTGTGTCTGTGTTTAATCCTCACTCAAGGACTGGTGATATTTTTTCCATTGCTTTTTAGAGAAAGTGGAAGGGAGGGAGGGAGGGAGGGGGAGACAGAGAAAGAGAGACAAACGTTGATGTGAGAGAGACACGTCGATTGGTTGCCCCCCATACCCACCCTGACTGGGGGCCCGGGAATGAAACCTGCAACCCAGGGACGTGCCCTTGACCAGAATCGAACCTGGGTCCCTTCTGTCCAGGAGCCACTGTTCTAACCACTGAGCTACATCTTCTAGGGCCTTATTAATTTTTGTTAAATATGTTTTTATTGATTTCAGAGAGAGGAAGGGAGAGGGAGGGAGGGAGAGAGAGAGAGAGAGAGAGAGAGAGAGAGACATCAATGAGGAGAGAGAATCACGGATCGGCTGCCTCCAGCACGTCCCCTACTGGGGATCGAGCGCGCACCACCCGGGCGTGTGCCCTTGACCGGGAATCGAACCATGACCTCCTGGTTCATAGGTCGATGCTCCACCACTGAGCCACACTCGCTGGGCAATGTGGAACTCTATTGATTGATTTGTCAATGTAGACTTCTATTGATTGATTGATTTCAGAGAGGGAGAGAGAGAAACATCCATGAGGAGAGAGAATCACGGATCGGCTGCCTCCTGCACTCCCCCTACTGGGGATGGAGCCCGCAACCCGGGCGTGTGCCCTTGACCGGGAATCGAACCCGTGACCTCCTGGTTCCTAGGTCGATGCTCAACCCCTGAGCGCGAATCCGAGTTTCTGACAACCTCCCGGGCTGTGGCCGGTCCATGGGCCACACCGGCATCGTCACGGGCGTCTCTCAGCCTCCGAGTGGATGCTTTAGTCCGAGATGTCATCCTGTCCCCTCCCCCAGGGGCTGGGAGGCAAACCCCAGGGGAGGCCTCCCATCCCCTCAGGGGCTTAGGGGGGCTGCTCGGACCTTCCCCTCTGCCCGCCCCCCTCTGTGTCCACTGCCAGGCTGCTCTGGGGCTCTGGCCAAGGAGTGCGTGGCTCTGTACCCGGGCTGTCGGGTCACCGTTTTCGACATCCCAGCCGTGGTGCAGACAGCAAAGAGACACTTCCTGTCCCCCGAGGAAGGGCGCATCGGCTTCCAGGAAGGTGGGTGTTCGCCTGCTGTCTGTGTCCGGGGGCAACGTGGGTGCGTCCCCGAGGATGGGAGAGGCCAACGGTGGAGGGTCCGAGTGACCCCTCCACCCTCCAAGGACCCGCCCTCAACGTAGAACTTAAAAAAATAAAATAAAAATAAATATATATATATTGATTTCAGAGAGGAAGGGAGAGGGAGAGAGGGAGAGAGAGAGAGAAACATCCATGAGGAGAGAGAATCATGGATCGGCTGCCTCCTGCACGCCCCCTACTGGAGGGGATGGAGCCCGCAACCCGGGTACATGCCCTTGACCGGGAATCGAACCCTGACCTCCTGGTTCCTAGGTGGACGCTCCACCCCTGAGCCACGCTGGCCATGTAATGTAGAACTCTATCTATCTATCTATCTATCTATCTATCTATCTATCTATCTATCTATCTATCTATCATCTATCTATCTATCTATCTATCTATCTATCATCTATCTATCTATCTATCTATCTATCTATCTATCAATCATCTATCTATCTATCATCTATCTATCTATCATCTATCTATCTATCTATCTATCTATCTATCTATCATCTATCTATCTACCTATCTATCTATCATCTATCTATCTATCTACCTACCTACCTACCTATCTATCTCTATCATCTATCTCTATCTATCATCTATCAATCAATCAATCTATCTATCTAATTTATTTTAATTTATTTCGGAGAGGAAGGGAGAGAGAGAGATAGAAACATCCATGATGAGAGAGAATCATGGATCGGCTGCCTCCTGCACGCCCCCGACTGGGGATGGAGCCCACAACCTGGACATGTGCCCTGAGCAGGAATCGAACCGTGACCTCCTGGTTCATAGGTTGACGCTCAACCGCTGAGCCATGCTGACCAGGCAATGTAGAACTCTATCTATCATATCTATCTATCTATCTATCTATCATCTATCTATCTATCTATCATCTATCTATCTATCATCTATCTATCATCTATCTATCTATCTATCTATCTATCTATCTATCTATCTATCTATCTCTATCATCTATCAATCTATCTATCTATCTATCTATCTATCTATCTATCTATCTATCTATCATCTATCTAATTTATTTTAATTTATTTCAGAGAGGAAGGGAGAGAGCGAGAGAAACATCCATGATGAGAGAGAATCATGGATCGGCTGCCTCCTGCACGCCCCCTACTGGGGATGGAGCCCAGAACCCGGGCATGTGCCCTGATCAGGAATCGAACCGTGACCTCCTGGTTCATAGGTTGATGCTCAACCACTGAGCCACGCTGACCAGGCAATGTAGAACTCTATGTATCTGTCTGTCTGTCTCTCTATCTATCTATCATCTATCTATCTATCTATCTATCTATCTATCTATCTATCATCTATCTATCTATCATCAATCAATCTATCTAATTTATTTTAATTTATTTCAGAGAGGGAGAGAGAGATAGAAACATCAATGATGAGAGAGAATCATGGACGGGCTGCCCCCTGCATACCCCCTACTGGGGATCCATCCCGAAACCCGGGCATGTGCCCTTGACCAGGAATCGAACCGTGACCTCCTGGTTCATTGGTCAACGCTCAACCAACTGACCCACCCCGGCTGGGCCCAGGTGACCTTTCCTTTGGTCCGGTCCAATGGGATTGGATTGAGGGCTGACCCTGGGCCCCCTCCTTCCCCTGTGTTCCAGGCGATTTCTTCGAAGACCCCCTCCCGGAGGCCGATCTGTACATCCTGGCCCGCGTCCTACACGACTGGACCGATGAGAAATGCTCTCAGCTGCTGGCGAGAATCCATGAGGCCTGCAAGCCAGGTAGGCGGTGGGATGGGGCCACGGTCCCAGCTGTCCTGTGAGGTCCAATTATCCATCTGAAGACCCATGAGGCCTTGGGGCAGCCTGTGGGTGAGATGGGGACCCTCCCCATGACGGTCCCCTGATGTCCACTCATCCTGAAGTCCATGAAGATGTGGAAACTGTTAGGGTCGCCAAAGGAGGAACCGACGAGGCCAACAGGGGTTAAAGAATTATGAATGGGCCCTGGCCGGTGTTGCTCAGTGGATAGAGCGTCAGCCTGTGGACTGAAAGGTCCTGGGTTCGATCCCGCTCAAGGGCACATGCCTGGGTTGTGGGCTTGATCCCCACTAGGGGGCGTACTGGAGGAAGCCGATCCATGATTCTCTCTCATCATGGACTAGAGGCCTGGTGCCCGGATTCGTGCAACTGTGGGGTCCCTCAGCCTGGCCTGCGCCCTCTTGCAATCCAGGACCCCTCGGGGGATGTCGGACTTCCGGTTTTGGCCCGATGCCCGCAGGCCAGTCCGACATCCCCCGAGGGATGTAGTCATGCCGGAAGTGGCAGGTGGCCGAGGGTTAGGGTTAGAGCTGCCGTGGAGGTGAGAGAGGATCACGCCACCGCAGCTGCACTCGCCAGCCGTGAGCCCGGCATCTGGTGCCCAATGGTCAGCTGAGCGGCGCTCCCAGTGCACTGACCACCAGGGGGCAGCTCCTGCATTGAGCGTCTGCCCCCTGGTGGTCAGTGTGCATCATAGCGACTGGTGAGCCGGTCATTCGGTTGTTCGGTTGCTTAGGCTTTTATATACATAGATGTTTCTCTCTCTCCCCCTTCCTCTCTCTGAAAGCAATAAAAAATACACACACGGAGTGGCCAGAGGATGATGATCACTGGACGCATAATCATCCGGCCACTCTGTGTCTATCCTATAGAATAAAAGGCTAATATGCAAATGGTCCCCTCGACCAGGAGTTCGACCAGCAGGCAGGCCGGCCGACCGCCCATGTCCCCTCCCCCTGGCCAGGCTGGCCGGACCCCACCCATGCACGGATTCATGCACCGGGCCTCTAATACATATACACTGAGTGGCCAGGTTATCATGCGTTCAGAGATCATCATCATCTGGCCCCTCAGTGTATAATTTTTTAAAATATATTTTTATTGCTTTCAGAGAGGAAGAGAGAGATAGAAACATCCATGAGGAGACTGAATCATTGATTGACTGCCTCCCACACGTCCCCAACTGGGGATCGAGCCCGCAACCCAGGCCTGTGCCCTTGACCGGGAATCGAACCCTGACCTCCTGGTTCCTAGGTCGATGCTCAACCCCTGAGACACGCTGGCCAGGCAATGTAGAACTCTATCTATGTACCTAAAATAATTTATTTTAATTTATTTCAGAGAGGAAGGGAGAGAGAGAGAGAGAGAAACATCCATGATGAGAAAGAATCATGGACCGGCTGCCTCCTACACGCCACCTAATGGGGATGGAGCCCACAACCCGGGCCTGTGCCCTTGACCGGGAATCGAACCCTGACCTCCTGGTTCCTAGGTCGATGCTCAACCACATTGCCTGGGACCCTTGAGTTCGCAGGCCGGTGCTCTATCCACTGAGCCACACCGGCCAGGGCTAAAATAAATATTTTTTAAAAAAGAAAAGAAAGGGATCAACCGAAGGACTTATATGCGTGCATGGAAGTATAACCAACAGACACAAGACACTGGGCGTGGGGAGGGGAGGGCATGTGCCGGAGGATAGGGGAGGCCGGGGGGAGGTCAATGGGGAAAAAAGGGAGACATATGTACTACTATTGGTCATAGTTTAAACAATAAAATAAAATTAAAAAAAAATAAAAAGAGCCCTAACCGGTGTGGCTCAGTGGATAGAGCGTCAGCCTGCGGACGGAAGGGTCCCGGGTTCGATTCCGGTCAAGGGCATGGACCTTGGTTGCGGGCACATCCCCAGTCGGGGGCGTGCAGGAGGCAGCTGATCGATGTTTCTCTCTCATCGATGTTTCTAACTCTCTCTCCCTCTCCCTTCCTCTCTGTAAAAAAATCAATAAAATATTTAATAAATAAATAAAAATGAAAGAACGGGAACGGGGAGCAGGAGGCTGTGGGTCCGCTGTCCTGCTGGGGTGCTCATCCTGCCTCCCCCTGTCCTGTCGCAGGTGGAGGGGCCCTGGTCATTGAGAGCCTCCTGGACGCCGACGGGCGGGGCCCGCTGACCACCCAGCTGTACTCGCTGAACATGCTGGTGCAGACGGAAGGCCGGGAGCGGACGCCCGCCCAGTACCGGGCGCTCCTGGCCGCGGCCGGCTTCGGGGACGCCCAGTGTAAGAGGACCCTGCTGGGCACGTACGGCGCCATCCTGGCCCGGAAGTAGCGCCCCCTACGGGTCGGCTGCTGCTACTGACACACGGAAATAGTCACGGCGTGGCTCCGTGGTGGGTTGAGCATCGACCTGTGAACCAGGAGGTTCCGGGTTCGATTCCCGGTCAAGGGCACACGCCCGGGTCGTGGCCTGCATCCCCAGTAGGAGGCGTGCAGGAGGCAGCCGATCCATGATTCTCTCTCTCTCTCTCCCCCTTCATCTCTGAAATCAATAAAAAATAGTTTTAAAAAATAGTCCATTAGCCCTGGCTGGTGTGGCTCAGTGGATAGAGTATCCGCCTGCGGACTGAAGGGTCCCGGGTTCGATTCCGGTCAAGGGCACAGGCCCGGGTTGTGAGCTTGATCCCCAGTCGGGGGCGTGCAGGAGGCAGCCGGTCCGTGATTCTCTCTCATCGTGGATGTTTCTATCTCTCTCTCTCCCTCTCTCTTCCTCTCTGAAATCAATAAATATATTTAAAAATAATAGTCAGTAGACTGATGGCTTTGGCTAAAGGTCTTGTTTTTTGCACGCTTGTCTAGCTAGTGACTTGGAGTTTCTGTGGACAGTTGCTTCACGTTGTGGGTTTTGTCTTATTTTGTTTTATTTATTCATTATTTTTTAATTGATTCATTTTTTAAAAATACATTTTATTGATTTTTTTTACAGTGAGGAAGGGAGAGGGGGAGAGAGTTAGAAACATCGATGAGAGAGAAACATCCATCAGCTGCCTCCTGCACGCCCCCCATCAGGGATGTGCCCGCAACCAAGGTCCATGCCCTTGACCGGGAATCGAACCCGGGACCCTTCAGTCTGCAGGCCGACGCTCTGTCCACTGAGCCGCACCGGCCGGGGCTGATTCATTATTTTTTTATTGATTTCAGAGAGGAAAGGAGAGGGAGAGACAGAGAAACATGAATGGTGAGAGACAATCACAGATCGGCTGCCTCCCGCTCGCCCCCTCCTGGGGACGGAGCCCACAACCCGGGCCTGTGCCCTTGACCGGGAATCGAACCCTGACCTCCTGGATCCTAGGTCCATGCTCCACCACTGAGCCACACCGGCCGGCTTGTTTCCTTTTTGAAAACATTGGTTTTATCTCCTTCCATTTCACAGCACTTCCCTCTATTCTATTGTCTTGTGTCTCCCACACGGGGAGTAGGACGTGGGCGTCTCGGGGGACCTGGTTCCGTCTCCCCTCAGGGAGCGCTCTCTGAAATGGGCCTCTTTGTCCGTGGCCCCCTCGTCCCCTGCCCCCTGTGCCCCTCACATCCCAGCCCAGGTGACCAGGTGTGAATGAACAATTCCAAGCGCAGACAGCAGAGGGCACTGGTGCTCCATCGTCTCCTCGGCCAGCTGGTCAACCAGCCTTCTCTTTGAAAACTCATTTTCTCTTTTTTCTTTCTTTTTTTTCTCTTTTTTTTTTTGAAACACGTGTTGCTTGCAAGAGAGGTGACATTTTGGCAGCCCCCCCGTCCCCTTTGAAAAAGAAAACAAAAAAACAAAACAAAAAAAAACCTATACTAGCCCTAACCGGTGTGGCTCAGTGGACAGAGCGTCGGCCTGCAGTCTGAAGGGTCCCGGGTTCGATTCCGGTCAAGGGCGTGTACCTTGGTTGCGGGCACATCCCCAGTGGGGGGCGTGCAGGAGGCAGCTGATCGATGTTTCTCTCTCATCCATGTTTCTAACTCTCTGTCCCTCTCCCTTCCTCTCTGTAAAAAAATCAATTTAAAAAACTATGCTAAGGGTTTACAAAGCAGACCTAGCAGGTGTGGCTCAGTGGATAGAGCGTCGGCCTGCGGACTGAAGGGTCCCTGGTTCGATTCCGGTCAAGGGCACATGCCCGGGTGTGCAGGTCAGATCCCCAGTAGGGGGCGTGCAGGAGGCCGCCGATCCATGATTCTCATCATGGATCTCTCTCTCTCTCTTTCCCCCTCCCCTCACCCCTCTCTCTCCCCTCTCTCTGAAATCAATTAAAATCTATTTTAAAAAGATATACAAAACCACACTGGACGATTGCATTGGTAGATAATATACACGGAGTGGCCAGATGACGAGGATCTCTGAACGCATAACCATCTGGCCACTCCATGTCCGTCCTATAGAATAAAAGGCTAATATGCAAATGGTCCCCTCGACCGGGAGTTCGACCAGCAGGCAGGCCGGCCAACCACCCATGTCCCCTCCCCCTGGCCAGGCTGGCCGGACCCCACCCATGCACGAATTCATGCACCGGGCCTCTATATATATATATACACACACGGAGTGGCCAGATTATTATGTGTTCAGAGATCATCATCATCTGGCCCCTCCGTGTAGACATTTCTAGAAATTCCATGCACATCTGGACAGTGCTATCGGCTTAAGGCTGGGGAGAGGGGAGGAGGTCCCTCGGGGACGGATGTTCACTGGGGGGGGGGGCGTTTTCTCCGTTCCCCATTTCCTGGGACAGACTCTGGGGGTGGCCAGTCCCACCCACGCTTTTGAAATCTTTTTAACTCAAAGGCCGTGACCTTCGCTGACCTTCCACGGGAGAGATCAAAGCGGTGAAACTGGGCCGTGTCTGTGTAATTGAGGGTCTGTGAGCAGAGCGGGTGTTTGCGATCTTGACCTTTGATGAAACGCATCTCCTGCCTCCTCGTTAATCTCCTCATTAACCTCCTCGTTAACCTTCTCATTAGCCTCCTCATTAGACGTGGCCTCCCTTTCATGGGGCCCGAGGGGGGTCCCCGTTCATTGTCAGCCTCGGCGATGAGGCTTAATGAGTGGGGGACGCTTCCCCAGCTCAGTCCTGGGGTCCTGGGGGGCCGACAGGTACACATCTGTCGCTGCCCCAGGGGAATGGCTCCCTGGTCCACCTCCCACATCCGTGCTCTGGGGTTGAAAACATTTTATTTAAATATATTTTTAATAAATTTCAGAGAAGAAGGGAGAGAAAGAGAGAGAGAGAGAGAGAGAAACATCCACGAGGAGAGAGAATCATGGATCAGCTGCCTCCTGCACGCCCCCTACTGGGGATCGAGCCCACAACCCGGGCCTGTGCCCTTGACCGGGAGTCGAACCCGGGACCCCTCAGTCCGCAGCCCGAGGGTCTACCCACTGAGCCACACTGGCCGGGGGCCCCCACCCCCGTGTTCAGACGTGGACGTTGCCGGCTCTGTCCTCCTCACAGAAGGAGTTCCCGCTGGAGGCAGCCCATCCCGGCGGGCCGTGTTCGTCCCGAGTCCTCCGGTTTATTTATATACAGAGATGCCAGGCCCTGTGATTTGGAAAAAGAACACGGATGACCTCAGACAACACCTTTGGGAATTTATAGAAACCAGCAGGCACGAGTCACTTGGGGAGACCGGCCGAGACAGAGGTGTCCTGACCTGGGGGAGGTGTGTGTGTGTGTGTGTGTGCGCGTGTGTGTGTGTGTGTGTATGCGTGTGTGTGCGTGTGTGTGCGTGTGTATGCGGGGGGTCTGGGGGTGTGTGCACGGCAGGAATATGTCTCTTCCCTCTGACATGGGAAGCTCAGATGAAGCCTATTAGGCCCGTGGTCGGCAAACTCATCCGTCCACAGGGCCAAACATCAACAGGACGACGATTGGAATTCCTTTGGAGAGCCACATTTTTTAAAACGTAAACGTCTTCGAACGCCACGCCTTCAACACGGACGCGCCCAGGCCGTGGTGTTTTGTGGAAGAGCCACCCTCCAGGGGCCAGAGAGCCGCCTGTGGCTCGCGAGCCGCGGTTTGCCGGCCACGGTCAGTCAGCCTGTTCTCGGTCAGCGCAGAAATGCATGCCCGGCTCGTGGGCTCAGCGTTCTGGCTGCTGTAGAGACGCTCATGACCGCCCGGCTCACTCACGGGTGGATTCCACGCTGATCGATGCCCCCCCCCCCCAAAAAAAAAAAAAGATATTTCCTCGTCCTGACCCCCAGAATCTGGGGACGGGACCTTGTTTGGAAACGGGGTCTTTGCAGACGGGATGGAGTGAAGGGTCGGAGACGAGGTCGTCCGGGGACAGGGGGGCCCTCCCTCCGAGGACCGGGTCCTTGTCAGACACCGAAGAGGCCCCGGCTGGTGTGGCTCAGTGGTTAGAGCGCTGGGCTGTGGACTGAAGGGTCCTGGGTTCGATTCCCGGTCAAGGGCACAGGCCCGGGTTGCGGGCTCGACCCCCAGTCGGGGGCGTGCAGGAGGCGGCTGATCCATGATTCTCTCTCCTCATGGATGTTTCTCTCTCTCTCTCCCTCTCCCTTCCTCTCTGAAATCAATCCTATGTAATAAAAGCCTAATATGCTAAGTGTCCGGTTGTCCATTCAACCAATCAAAGCATAATATGCTAATGATATGCTAATGCTGAGCAACCGCTCGCTATGACGTGCACTGACCACCAGGGGGCAGACGCTCTGACCGGCAGGTTAGCTTGCTGCTGGGGTCCGGCCAATCGGGACTGAGCGAGACGGGCCGGACACGCCCTGGAGCCCTCCCGCGGTCCCTCCCCGGCTGGCCGACCTCCCCCGTCCCTCCCCAGCCCCGATCGTGCACCCATGGGGTCCCTCAGCCTGGCCTGCGCCCTCTCGCAATCCGGGACCCCTCGGGGGATGTCAGAGAGCCGGTTTCAGCCCGATCCCACAGGCCTGGCCGAGGGACCCCAGTGGTGCACGAATTCATGCTCCGGGCCTCTAGTAAAAATGTATATATTTTAAAATTAAAAAGAAAACACAAAATGACCAGGAAATGATGGGGAGACTTGTACCCGGATGAGATTGTGTGTGAGCTTTAGCTAAGGTTCTGGAGGAGGTAGGGCCAGCCGGACGCTGTTCTATAAATCACCCCGGATGGGGGCCCGTTCTCCCCCTACAGGCACCCACCTGCATGGGTACGGGGACCTCAGATTCAGCATCGACTCCCTGACACAGCCCCACCCGTCTCTCGGGGGCGAACACGAGCAGGACCAGCCCCCAAACCCACAGCTGGGAGGGTGGCTCGAGGAACCCATATAACAGCCATTCACCCTCTCTCTGTCCTGCAGACCAGGCGTCTGAGATCCAGGGGTCCCAGGCCCGGGCCCCCTCCGTCCAGAGACCCCAAGGAGGGTCCCTGCTGCCTCTCCCAGCTCGTGGGGTTCCAGGAAGCCCTGGGCAGGTGGCCGCCTCCCCCCACCCCCCCAACTCTGTCTGACACATAGGAGACACTTGAACGATCTGAGCAACCGTTTTTTAAAATTCACCACTTATTTTTTTAATATATTTTTATTGATGTCAGAGAGACAGGAAGAGGAGAGGGAGAGAGAGACGGAAACATCCATGACGAGAGAGAATCACGGATTGGCTGCCTCCTGCACGCCCCCCACTGGGGGCCGAGCCTGCAACCCGGGCCTGCGCCCTTGACCGGGAATCGAACCCGGGACCCTTCAGTCCGCAGGCCGAGGCTCTATCCACTGAGCCACACCGGCCAGGGCTCTTTTATATTTTTGACGTCCTGCATATTCGGATGAAAAGAACACGAGACATCTCAGAAATCACACACACACACACACACACACACACACACACACACACACACACAATGAGGCGTTTTCAGAAATAAACCCCCGCACACGCTCCCAATTAAGCCCCGACGAGGCGCCTTTGTTAAGTCGGATGCAAATCCCTTCGCAATTAGCTGCTCATTGGCAAACACGCGTCTTGTGCAAATGGGAAAATGTCCTGTTTTGGAGGCTTTAATTCCTGCAAGATCCGCTCGGAGGGGGCGGGGAGAGGCATCGAGGTTGGATAAGGCCTTGGGAGTCTGCCCCACGTCCCACGGCGTAGATTTGGGTCCTTTTCTATTTTCTTTTTTTTTTTTTAATTTAAATCATTTATTGGGCCCGAGCCGGTAAATCATGGATATTGGGCCCGAGCCGGGTTGACTGGCTCAGTGGACCTAGTTGCGGGCTCGTCCCCTCGGGGGCGGACGGAAGCCGATCCCTGATTCCTCTCATCACGGGTTCGAGCTCTCTTCCAAGAAAGGAAGTTTTTGTGTGTTTTTTTTTTTTTTTTTTAAGAGAAATTGATCCTCATGTGGTGCAGCTTCAATTCGGGGCATGGACCTTGGTTGCGGGGCCTGCACATCCCCAGTGGGGGGACCTTGGTTGCAGGCACATCCCCAGTGGGGGGCGTGCAGGAGGCGGCTGATGGATGTGTCTCTCTCCTCGATGTTTCTCTCTCTCTCTCCCTCTCCCTTCCTCTCTGGAAAAAAATCAATAAAATATATTTTTTACAAAAAAGCACTATTGCTCCAGATGCTGGCTGCCTGCCCGAGCTAATCCTCATGCACCATCCAAACTCCATGTGCCCTGCAAACAGCCCCTCCCCCCCCTCCCTCCCCCTCCCCCCCAGCCCCCGGGCACACGCCGAACCCTCCTTGCCAACCACTCGCCACTCAGCTCAGCCAGCTCCGTAATCCGATTTGCTTTTGATCCGGGCCGGGAAGGGATCAAAGCAGCGACCTTACAGGACAGACCTGAATGAAACCATCCAGGTCAAAGCTTGGGGGGTGCCTGTCCGTGTGGAAAACTATGAAAAATAATCGCCCGGCCGGCGTGGCTCAGGGGTTGAGCGTCGACCTAGGAACCAGGAGGTCATGGGTTCGATTCCCGGTCAAGGGCACAGGCCCGGGTTGCGGGCTCCATCCCCAGTCGGGGGCGTGCAGGAGGCAGCCGGTCCGTGATTCCCTCTCATCATGAATATTTCTCTCTCTCTCTCTCTCTCTCTCTCTCTCTCCTTTTTTAAAATCCTCACCCAAGGATATTTATCCCACTTTTTTTTTTTTTTGAGAGAGAGAGTGGAAAGGAGGGGGAAAAAGAGAAACATCGATGTGAGAGGGACACATCCAATGGTGGCCTCCTGCACGCGCCCCAACCCGGGGCCTGGGATGGAGCCTGCAACCCAGGTCCATGCCCTTGACCGGGATCGAACCCGGGACCCTTCGGTCTGAGGGCTGTTGCTCTAAACACTGAGCCAATCTGGTTGGGGCTGAATTTTCTCTTCTTCATGCTCATCCAAGAATATATTTTTACGAGAGGCCCGGGGCATGAATTCGTGCACCAGTGGGGTCCCTCAGCCTGGCCTGCAGGATCTGGCCAAAACCGGCTCTCCGCCATCCCCCGAGGGGTCCCGGATTGCGAGAGGGCGCAGGCCAGGCCGAGGGACCCCACCGGTGCACGATCGGGGCCGGGGAGGGACGCGGGAGGTTGGCCAACCGGGGAGGGACCGCGGGAGGGCTCCAGGGCGTGTCCGGCCCGTCTTGCTCAGTCCCAATCGGTCAGACCCCAGCAGCAAGCTAACCTGCCGGTTGGAGCGTCTGCCCCCTGGTGGTCAGTGCACGTCATAGCGAGCGGTTGAGCGGCCTTTAGCATATCATTAGCATATTACGCTTTGATTGGTTGAACGGACGACTGGACGACCGGACGACCAGACACTAACATATTAGGCTTTTATCCTATAAGATTGATTCTAGAGACAGAGGAAGAGAGAGAAAGAGAGAAACACGATGTGAGAGAGAAACATTGATCAGTGCCCGCCCCCCCCGCTCCCATAGATGCCCCGACCAGGAATCGAACCCGTAACCCCGGCATGTGCCCTGACCGGGAATCGAACCATGACCTCCTGGTTCATGGGTCAACAACGCTCCACCCCTGAGCTGCGCCTGAGAAAACGCTCCGGACAGAGATGAACACGGACGCTGCCCCATCGCAAGGAATCCGTGTCAAACGGGTTCCTCGCGGCAACGTCTGTACCTGCCAGAAAGATTACTTTGTCCCACAGTGAGGGCCAGCGGCTCCCTCTCGCCTTCGGCCTCTGACCTTTCCGTGGCGTCCTCACGGGCTCAGACAGCGGGACGCATGGGGAGGCCCTCTCAGATGATGATGACGGAATTAAACAGAAATGGACAGGCATTCACGCCGGGCGGTGATGGGAGAAATGCATGGTGGTCTTTATCCCGTGGCTAGTGACCACGGGGCCGTTACAATATCAGGAGTAAAAGCATCCTATAGAGTAAAAGCCTAATATGCTACGTGTCCGGGTGTCCGGTCAGCCGTTCAACCAATCAAAGCATAATATGCTAATGATATGCTAAGGCTGCTCAACCGCTCGCTATGACGTGCACTGACCAGCAGGGGGCAGACGCTCCAACTGGTAGGTGAACTTGCTGCTGGGGTCTGGCCGATCGGGACTGAGCGAAACGGGCCGGACACGCTCTGGAGCCCTCCCACGTCCCTCCCCGGCTGGCCAACCTCCCGCGTCCCTCCCCGGCCCCGATCGTGCACCGGTGGGGTCCCTCGGCCTGGCCTGCGCCCTCTCGCAATCCGGGACCCCTCGGGGGATGTCGGAGAGCTGGTTTAGGCCCAATCCCACAGGCCAGGCTGAGGGTCACCTCCCCACGCCCATGCACAAATTTTGTGCATCGAGCCACTGGTACATATGTATGTATATATATGTAACTGTATATATATATAAATATATATGTATTTTTTATTGATTTCAGAGGGGAAGGGAGAGGGAGAGAGAGAAACGTCCATGAGGAGAGAGAAAATCATGGACCGGCTGCCTCCTGCACGCCCCCTCCTGGGGATGGAGCCCGCAACCCGGGCCTGTGCCCTTGACCGGGAATCGAACCCGGGACCCCCTGGTTCCTAGGTCGATGCTCAACCTCTGAGCTCTGCAGGCCGGGCTGTGGGTCCCATGTTTAGATGCTAAAACTGAGCAAAATAATTTTAAAGAGCCAGGGATGGTTTCCCTAGAGGCCCGGCTTGTAGACCAAGTTGTAAAACGAATCCCACAGCCCGGGCTGGTGCGGCCCAGTGGATAGAGCGTCGGCCTGCGGACTGAAGGGTCCCGGGTTCGATTCCCGGTCAAGGGCACATGCCCTCTCCCTTCCTCTCTGACATCAATTAAAAAAATATACATATTGAAACGAACACCCCAGGCAACAGACTTGGTGCGTGACGCCCGGCGGCCCACGGGTGGTCGGGGTGCAGAAATAGCGCCGAACCCCATCCTTCCGTTCCCGCCTCCAACCTGGGTTCAAGGCACCACTGCTTCCTTCCCCCAGGGGAGCGAGGATGGTGGCAGCTGTAACGATGGGTTGTCACAGCCCGGTGGGGTGGGTCCTGTCTCACGTTCCCTCCTTGGAACCCAGAAAGAGGCGTGTGCACACATCATCCCGGGGATTTATCTCGGCCAATCATCGGCCCCAGAGCCGCCGGGGGCAGAACCTATGGGCAGGGGTAGTGTGTGTCACGGAATTCGCGATTTTCTCCTCATCTGGCCCAGAAACGATCTCACGTTTATTTATTTTTTTTTTAAATTACATACACGGAGCGGCCTGATGACGATGATCTCTGAACGCATCCTCCTCTGGCCGCTCCGTGTCCGTCCTATAGAATAAAAGGCTAATAGGCAAATGGTCCCCTCGACCGGGAGTTCGACCAGCAGGCAGGCCGGCCGACCGCCCACGTCCCCTCCCCCTGGCCAGGCTGGCCGGACCCCACCCACGCACGGATTCATGCACCGGTGCATGAATTTGTGTGATTATTATGATCTCTGGATGCATAATAACCTGGCCACTCAGTGTGTGTGTGTGTGTGCATGCACGAATTCACATAATATATATATATATTAGAGGCCTGGTGCATGAACTCGTGCATGCACACACACACACACACACACACACACACACACACACACACTGAGTGGCCAGGTTATTATGCATCCAGAGATCATAATAATCACACAAATTCATGCACCGGTGCATGAATTCGTGCATGGGTGGGGTCCGGCCAGCCCGGCCAGGGGGAGGGGACGTGGGCGGTTGGCCGGCCTGCCTGCTGGTCGAACTCCCGGTCGAGGGGACCATTTGCCTATTAGCCTTTTATTCTATAGGACGGACACGGAGCGGCCAGAGGAGGATGCGTTCAGAGATCCTCATCGTCTGGCCGCTCCGTGTATTTCTTATTTTTGTGAGTCCTCAGCTAAGGATATTTTCCGTTGATTTGTAGGGAGAGAGACACATCTCCATCATCACTATCCCCACCTTCTCCATCATCACCGTGACTCCCATCAGCAGCATTACCATCGCCATCATCCTCGTGATCCGTGATCACCACCATCTTCATCATCAGCCCCATCCTCCTCCTCCTCCTCCTCCTCCTCCTCCTCCTCCTCCTCCTCATCCCTGAGAACCCCAACCCCCCGTGGGGAGTCAGCCGACCTCCCACTGGGATTCTGAGGCCAGCCTGGCCAGGAAGGACTGTTCCCCTCTCTTTCCCTCTCTTCCTCATCCCTGAAAGCCACTGATCTGACTAATGCTCTTTTTGGGGGGGCACGTGGGGAAGGAGGGGGTGCTCTGGAGCATTCTCGGTGGCCCAGAAACAAGGAACAGTGAGGATCAAACCTCCTCCTGGGACAGCCTGTGAGGGGACCGATGACACAAGGGTCGGGCCGGAGCCTCCGAAGGACGTTCCGTCCCGCACATCGTCTGTCTATGGAGCTGTCACTCTGGGGGATACAGAAAGGAGCCTGAACGGGAACGTGGTCTCTTCCTCTCCGTTCAGCTTCCCGTCAGCAAGCGGGGGGGCCCCGTCTCTCTGGAGGCAGCTCCTGTCCTGAACCGGTTTGCAGCTTAGAAAACGCTCATTTCTGTCACTTTCGCCCTTCTCGGGACAAAAATAAAAAAATAAAATAAAATAAAATAAAATAAAATAAAAAAAATAAAATAAAATAAAACAAAATAAAATAAAATAATAAAATAAAATAATAAAATAAAATAAAATAAAATAAAATAAAATAATAAAATAAAATAATAAAATAAAATAAAATAAAAAAATAAAATAAAATAAAAAATAAAATAAAATAAATAAAAAAATAAAATATAAAATAAAATAAGATAATATAATATAAAATAAAATAAGATAAAATAAAATAAAAATTAAATTAAATTAAATATAAAATAAAATTAAATATAAAATAAAATAAAATATAAAATAAGATAAAATAAATAAAATAAATTAAATTAAATTAAATATAAAATAAAATTAAATATAAAATAAAATTAAATTAAATTAAAATTAAATATAAAATTAAATATAAAATAAATAAATAAAAAAAATTAAATATAAAATTAAATAATAAAATATAAAATAAAATATGAAAATAAATAAATAAAATAAAAATTAAAATAAAATAAAAAAATAAAAAATAAAATTAAATATGAAATTAAATAAATAAAATAAAATAAAAATTAAAATAAAATAAAATAAAATTAAATTAAATTAAACAAAAATAACAGAAGTAAGACAAGAGCCATCTGGAAGTGAACACACTCACGTGGCCCCGTGGACTCATTTGGAAATAATGGCTTTGGCCAGGGGGTGAGTGATTGTGAGATTAAACTCAGAAATGTCAGAGAAGGACCCCCCCCGACGCCCCCAATAAAAAGCTGTGCTGGAGAAATACCCTAGGGGAAAAAAGGTGGAAGCAAAAATGAAAAGCAATACTGTTCATCCCGGCCGGCGCGGCTCCGTGGTCGAGCGTCGACCTGTGAACCAGGAGGTCAGGGTTCGATTCCCGGCCAAGGGCACAGGCCCGGGTGGTGGGCTCGATCCCCAGGAGGGGGCGTGCGGGAGGCAGCCGGTCCGTGATTCCCTCTCATCATTGATGTTTCTATCTCTGTCTCCTTCTCTAAAATCAATAAAAATATATTATATATAAAAATAAAAATAGTGTTCATATGCCCATCTGTGCCTGACCAGTGTGGCTCAGCGGTTGAGCATCGACCTGTGAACCAGGAGGTCAGGGTTCGATTCCCGGTCAGGACACCTGCCAGTCGGGGGCGTGCAGGAGGCAGCCGATCCATGATTCTCTCTCCTCATGGATGTTTCTCTCTCTTCGTCTCTGTCTCCCTTCCTCTCTGAAATCCATACAAATATATCCTATATCAGTGGTCGGCAAACCGCGGCTCGCGAGCCACAGGCGGCTCTCTGGCCCCTGGAGGGTGGCTCTTCCACAAAACACCACGGCCTGGGCGCGTCCGTGTTGAAGACGTGACGTTCGAAGACGTTTAAGTTTAAAAAATGTGGCTCTCCAAAGAGATGTCCATCGTTGTCCTGTTGGTATTTGGCCCTGTTGAATCGCAAGCTGCCTGGGCGACCAGGCCGGCAGGAGGGGCAGTGAGGGGCGACCAGGCTGGTGGGGGGGTCAGTTGAGGGCAACCAGGCCGGCGGGGGGAGGGGGGCAGTGAGGGGTGACCAGGCTGGCAGGGAGAGGGAAGTTGGGGGCGACCAGGCTGGCAGGCAGGTGAGCAGTTAGAAGCCAGCGGTCCTGGATTGTGAGAGGGATGTCCGAGTGACGGTTTAGGCCTGCTCCCACAGGGATCGGGCCTAAACCGGCAGTCGGACATCCCCCGAGGGGTCCCAGATTGCAGAGGGTGCAGGCTGGGCCGAGGGACGGCCCCCCCCCCATGCACGAATTTCGTGCACCGGGCCTCTAGTTATCTATCTATATAAAAGCCTAAGCGACTGTTGCAACCAAAACAACTAAACGGACAACTGAACAGGCTGCGTGGGGTGACCAGGCCGGTGAGGGGGTTAGTGAGGGACGACCAAACGACTGAACAGCAGGCTGTGTGGGGCAACCAGGCCAGTAGGGGGGACAGTGAGAGGAGACCAGGCCAGCAGGGGGGGGCAGTGAGGGGTGACCAGGTCGGCAGGGGGGACAGTGAGGGGAGACCAGGCCGGAAGAGGGGGCAGTGAGGGGTGACCAGGCTGGCAGGGGGGGCAGTGAGGGGAGACCAGGCTGGAAGAGGGGGCAGTAAGGGGTGACCAGGCAGGCGGGGGGGGGGGGGGCAATTGGGCATGACCAGGCAGGTGAGGGGGGGGGGGGGCCAACCAGGCCAGTGAGGGGACAGTGAGGGGTGCTGGCAGGGGGGCAGGAGGGGCGACCAGGCCAGCAGATGGGGGCCGTGAAGGGCAACCAGGCTGGTCGGGGGGAGAGTTACGGATGACCAGGCTGGCGGGGGGGGGGGGGGTGAAGGGTGACCAGGCCCGCAGATGGGAGCAGTGAGGGGCGACCAGGCTGGCAGGGGGGCAGGAGGGGCGACCAGGCCAGCAGATGGGGGCTGTGAGGGGCAACCAGGCTGGTGGGGGGGAGAGTTACGGGTGACCAGACTGGCGGGGGGCGGGGTGAGGGGTGACCAGGCCTGCAGATGGGAGCAGTGAGGGGCGACCAGGCTGGCAGGGGGGCCAGTTGGGGGTGACCAGGCAGGCAGGGGGGGCAGTGAGGGGTGACCAGGCCGGAAGAGGGGGCAATGAGGGGTGACCAGGCAGGCGGGGGAGGGCAATTGGGCATGACCAGGCAGGTGAGGGGTGCAGTTGGGGCCGACCAGGCCAGTGAGGGGGCAGTGAGGGGTGATCAGGCTGGCAGGGGGGCAGGAGGGGCAACCAGGCCAGCAGATGGGGGCCGTGAGGGGCAACCAGGCTGGTGGGGGGGAGAGTTACAGGTGACCAGGCTGGCGGGGGGGGGGTGAGGGGTGACCAGGCCAGCAGATGGGGGCCGTGAGGGGCAACCAGGCTGGTGGGGGGGAGAGTTACGGGTGACCAGGCTGGCGGGGGGGGTGAGGGTTGACCAGGCCCGCAGATGGGAGCAGTGAGGGGCGACCAGGCTGGCAGGGGAGCCAGTTGGGGGTCACCAGGCAGGCAGGGGGGGCAGTGAGGGGTGACCAGGCCAGCAGGGGGCAGCAGTGAGGGGTGACCAGGCTGGCGGGTGGGCAATTGGGCGTGACCAGGCAGGTGAGGGGGGGGCAGTTGGGGCTGACCAGGCCAGTGAGGGGGCAGTGAGGGGCATCCAGGCTGGCAGAGCAGGGCAGTTAGGGGTGATCAGGCAGGCAGGCAGGCAGGTGAGCAGTTAGGAGCCAGTGGTCCCGGATTGTGAGAGGGTACAGGCTGGGCTGAGGGACCCCCCCCGCCCCGTCCGTGCACAAATTTCATGCACCGGGCCTCTAGTTCCATATACGAGACGTCTTCGTCTCCTGGGGAACGTTGCTCCCCAAACCCCCGTGTCCGCTCTGGGCCAGACAAAGAGAACCAACCGCATGGCCAGGAGGAAGAGTTTCATCGTTCATGGCACCTGTCACCATTTGACACGTCGTCATCACAAGATTTAAGGCAGGAGCCCTCGGCTCGGGGGGGGGGGGGGGGGGGGGGGGGGGGGGGGGGGGGGGGGGGGGGGGGGGGGGGGGGGGGGGGGGGGGGGGGGGGGGGGGGGGACGACCCCCAATGTGTCTCTGGCGGCGTGACTTCCCGTAAAGACACCCCCTCCCTCCTAAGCTTTTGGGGAACAGAACCCCGAGATCGGGCGGGTGTCACACATGCAGCCCCGAGATCCCTCCCAGGCCCTGCCCCCCACAAAGTCCGTCGATGGGGGGTGGGCGCGGGGGGGGGGCAGCTATTCCGAGAAGGTGTCCCCGGTCTGGTCATGGATGCCCGTCATCCGGCAACTTCGGGCCCAGAGTTGGTGCTGCAGGTGTTGGTCGTAGGTGAGGGCCAGCGACCGGGTCTCTCTCTCGTTGTACAGGTAGCGCCCACCCACGCCCTCCAGCTCGGGGGCGACCGCGGCGTAGACGGAGGTCCAGGCGCCTTCGTCGGGGGTCTGTGGGGAGGAGGAAGGGAGAGTATGACCCATCAGCGCTCAGAGCAGAAATGGGGGTTCTCAGCTCACGTTCTTGCCTATCTATCTGTCTATCTATTGATCTATCCATCTATCATCTATCTATCTATCATCCATCATCTATCTATCTATCATCTATCTATCTATCTATCTATCTATCTATCTATCTATCTATCATCTATCTATCTATCATCTCTATTATCTGTCTATCCATCCATCCATCCATCCATCCATCCATCCATCCATCATCTATCTATATATTTATCTATCTATCTATCTATCTATCTATCTATCTATCTATCTATCTATCTATCTATCTATCTATCATCCATCCATCCATCCATCGGCTGCCTCCACCTATCTATCTCTATTATCTATCTGTCTATCCATCCATCTATCTCTATCTATCTATCTATCTATCTATCTATCTATCTATCTATCTATCTATCTATCTATCTATCTATCTATCTATCATCTATCTATCTATCTATCTCTATCTATCATCCATCCATCCATCCATCCATCCATCCATCCATCCATCCATCCATCGGCTGCCTCCTGCACGCCCCCTACTGGTTGGGGAAGGAGGTGGGTAAGACATAGCAGCGTCCTTGGTCCACAGACCCACATGGGAGGCTTGGGGTGGGCCACCTCGCCGACCCTCACGCCCAGGATGGTTTTTTTTATTTTTATTTTTTAGATATTTTTAAATGGATTTCAGAGAGGAAAGGAGAGAGAGAGAGAGAGAAAGAGAGAGAGAGAGAGAGAGAGAGAGAGAGAGAGAGAGAGAGAGAGAGAGAGAGAGAAACATCCATGAGGAGAGAGAAGCATGGATCAGCTGCCTCCTGCACACACCCTACTGGGGACCCGAGGATATTTTTCTATTCATTTTTATTTATTTAATATTTTAAGGTATTTTTAAAATTGATTTCAGAGAGGGAGGGAGGGAGAGAGAGAGAGAAACATCCATGAGGAGAGAGAATCATGGACCGGCTGCCTCCTGTATGCCCCCTACTGGGGACCCGAGGATATCTTCCCATTCATTTTTATTTATTTAATTTTTAAAAATAATTTTATTAATTTCAGAGAGGAAGAGAGAGAGAGGGAGAGAGAGAAACATCAATGAGGAGAATCATGGATTGGCTGCCTCCTGCACGCCCCCTACTGGGGATCGAGCCCGCAACCCGGGCATGTGCCCTTGACCTGGAATCGAACCCTGACCTCCTGGTTCCTAGGTCGATGCTCAACCACTGAGCTACACCAGCCCGGCTGTTCATTTTGATAAACTGATCCATATACGGAAAAATCGCTGATGGAGCCAGAGGGCCCAGCAGTAGGTGCGTGGATAAGAAAGCTGTAGGATGCCTAGTTGGTGTGGCTCAGTGGATAGAGCATCAGCCTGTGGACTGGAAGGTCCCGGGTTTGATTCCCAGTCAAGGGCACATGCCCGGGTTGCGGGCTCCATCCCCAACCAGTCGGGGGTGTGCTGGAGGCAGCCGATCCATGATTCTCTCTCATCACGGATGTTTCTCTCTCTCTCCCTCTCCTTCCTCTCAATTAAAAATCTACCTAATAAAAGAGGAACATGCTAATGGACCTTACCTTCGCGACACCCACCAGCCAATCAGGAGTGAGTATGCAAATTAACTCAACAAAGATGGCGGGTTAATTTGCATACTAAGGTGCCGAGTGGCCGGGAGCAGGGCGGGACACTTGCATTCCCTGTCACCCAGCTGCTCCGGGCCTCTGGGCAGCGTGGGAAGGCAGGAAGGTGGCTCCGGCCAGAGCGAAGGCGGTGCCGGCCACCAGGGGAAGGAAGGCCCATTCTTGCACAAATCTTCGTGCATCAGGCCTCTAGTCCTATCTAATAAAAGAGAAACATGCAAATTGACCATCACTCCAACACACAAGATGGCTGCCCCCATGTGGACACAAGATGGCCGCCACAAGATGGCCACAAGATGGCCGCCACAAGATGGCCAGCAGGGGAGGGCAGTTGGGAGGGACCAGGCCTGCAAGGGAGGGCAGTTGGGGGTGATCAAGCCTGCAGGGGAGAGCAGTTGAAGGGGACCAGGCCTGCAGGGGAGGGCAGTTAGGGGGGACCAGGCCTGCAGGGGAGGGCAGTTGGGGGGGGACCAGGCCTGCAGGGGAGGGCAGTTAGGGGGGACCAGGCCTGCAGGGGAGGGCAGTTAGGGGGGACCAGGCCTGCAGGGGAGGGCAGTTGGGGGGGACCAGGCCTGCAGGGGAGGGCAGTTAGGGGCAACCAGGTGGGCAGGGGAGCAGTTAGGCATCAATCAGGCTGGAAGGGGAGTGGTTACGGGGTGACCAGGCTGTCAGGCAGAGGCGGTTAGGGGCTATCAGGAAGGAAGGCAGGCGAGCAGTTGGGAGCCAGCAGTCCTGGATTGTGAGAGGGATGTCTGACTGCCCGTTTAGGCCCAATCCTACCAGGATCGGGCCTAAACGGGCAGTCAGACATCCCTCGAGGGGTCCCAGATTGGAGAGGGTGCAGGCTGGGCTGAGGGACACACACCCCCACCCCCGTGCATGAATTATGTGCACCGGGCCTCTAGTCTACACTCATAAAAGAGAAACATGCAAATTGACCGTCCCTCTGCTACGCCCACCAGCCAATCAGGGGCGAGTATGCAAATGAACACAACAAAGAGGGCCAGTTAATTTGCATACGCAGGCAGGCATGGAGCGAAGACTGAAGACAGTGGTGCAGAAGGTTTTGAAGCGGCGGAGAAGGGAGCAAGGCCGCGGAGACGGTAGCAAGCGAGGCTGCGGTGACTTTGCTCAGGCCGCAGGGAGCCCCATTCTTGCAGGAATCTCCGTGCATCGGGCCTCTCGTAAAGAAACAAAGACACGTCGGAGGTTCACCTTGAAGAACCACCAGCCGAACAGCTTCTTGACCAGACGGGTGCCCCAGAAGACATGCTTGTAGAGGTCCGTGTTGACCACGCCGGGGTCGGCCACATTGGCGGTCACGTGGCTGCCCTGGGCGGCCAGCAGTGCCTGCAGGTGGTAGGTGAAGAGGACCAGGGCCAGCTTGCTCTGGGCGTAGGCGCCGTGCGGGGAGTAGCCGCCCCTACGAGAGGAAAAGGGGGAGGCCCTGTGGGATCAGATCCTGTCCAAGTCTGAATGCTTCCCTCCATCCCACATCCCTTTCCCCCACCCCATGCCCATGTGCAACCACCTCCTGCATTCCCCAGAGGCGTGTCTTGTCCTTTAATTTTTTATTTTTAATACTAGAGGTCCGGTGCATGAAATGTGTGCACTCGCGGGGGGCGGGGTTCCCTCAGCCCGGATTGTGAGAGGGTGCAGGCGAGGCCGAGGGACCCCACCATGCACGATGGGGGCTGGGAGGGACGCAATAGGGTCCCAGAGCATGTCCGGCCCGTCTCGCTCAGTCCCGATCGGCCGGACCCCAGCAGCAAGCTCACCTAAAGGTCGGAGCGTCTGCCCCCTGGTGGTCAGTGCACGTCATAGCGAGCAGTGGAGCGGCCTTAGCATATCATTAGCATATTACGCTTTGATTGGTTGAACGGCCGACCGAAAGACCGGGCACTTAGCATATTAGGCTTTTATTCTATAGGATATTATTATTGATTTTGGAGAGAGAGAGGAAGGGAGAGGAAGAGAGAGAGAAACATCCATGAGGAGAGAGAATCATGGATCGGCCGCCTCCTGCACGCCCCCGACTGGGGATGGAGCCCGCAACCCGGGCCTGTGCCCTTGACCGGGAATCGAACCCTGACCTCCTGGTTCATTGGTCGACGCTCAACCACTGAGCTATGCCGGCCGGGCTGAGCCAATTTCTTAAAATTAATTGCTCACTCTCTCTCCATCTCACTATCTCTATCATTGTCTCTCTCACATATACATATTCCAGTATATTCTACATTTTTATACATACAGTACATATATATATACTGTATGTGTGTATATATATATATATATATATATATATATATATATTAATTATACGGATGTATAATGTAGTGAATCATGTATAGCTTTTTTTGCCTCGTCTCCCCCAATCTACAACTTACACTTTATTCGTTCTATGAATCCTCACCCGAGGATATTTTCCCATTGATTTTTTTAGAGAGAGAATTGAAGAGAGAGGGAAAGACAGAGAGAAACATCGATGCGAGAGAGAGACACATCGACGGGTTGCCTCCTGCACGCACCCCAAGACCAGGGCCCGGGCCGGGGAGGAGCCTGCTACCGAGATATGTGGAATCCGTGACCAGGAATCGAACCCGGGACCCTCCAGTCCGCAGGCCGACGCTCTATCCACTGAGCCACACTGGCTAGGGCTCCCATTGATTTTTTAAGAGACAGTGGTAGAGGAGAGAGAGAGAGAAACATCAATGTGAGAGAGAGGCATTGAGGGCTGGAGCTCCAACCATTGAGCAACACCATCCACAGACTAGGATTCTTTTTTTTCTTCTTTTTTTTTCTAAACAAAGCCACTCATTGCCCTGACTGGTGTGGCTCAGTGGATAGAGCGTCGGCCTGCGGACTGAAGGGTCCCGGGTTCGATTCCCGGTCAAGGGCATGGACCTGGGTTGCGGGCACATCCCCAGGTGGGGGGCGTGCAGGAGGCGGCTGATGGATGTGTCTCTCTCATCGATGTTTCTAGCTCTCTCTCCCTCTCCCTTCCTCTCTGTAAAAAATCAATAAAACATATTTAAAAAATAAAAATAAAAACAAGCAAAGCCACTCACTCCGTCATAAGCCCATTGGACCGATGACCCACATTTTTCAACACATTCCGCCCACTTTTTTCTTTTTTCTTTTTTTTCCCCTCCTGTTGGAACCTATCCCAGCAGAGGGAGGTTCGAAAAGATGCCCAGATTTCTGGCCCCGGGTTCCGACTCTGATTTATGCTTTTCCAAGAAGGCTCGATGCCCACGCCAGCCGGTCCCTCTGCCAACGCCACGGGCATTACAACTGCTGTTTGCCAGCCGAGAGCCAACTCTTATTTTTTAATTTATTTTTATTTTTATTTTTTTTTGGTTAATCCTCACCTGCGGATAGGTTTCCCACTGCTTTTCTTGTTTGTTATTTTTATTCTTTAAAAAAATATATTTTATTGATTTTTTTTTACAGAGAGGGAGGGAGAGTGAGAAACATCGATGATGAGAGAGAAACATCCATCAGCCTGCCTCCTGCCCGCCCCCCACCTGGGGATGTGCCCGCAACCCAGGTGCATGCCCTTGACCGGGAATCGAACCCGGGACCCTTCAGTCCGCAGGCCGACGCTCTATCCACTGAGCCACACCGGTGAGGGCTGCTTTTCTTTTTTTAAAAAATATTTTAAATCTTACTTATCTATTTTATTATTTTTTAATACACTTTTATTGATTGCAGAGAGGAAGGGAGAGGGGGAGAGAGAGAGAGAGAGAGAGAAACATCCATGAGGAGAGAGAATCATGGATCGGCTGCCTCCTGCACGCCCCCTACTGGGGATCGAGCCCACAACCCGGGCCTGTGCCCTTGACCGGAATCGAACCCGGGACCCTTCAGTCTGCTGGCCGACGCTCTATCCACTGAGCCACACCAGCTGGGGCCCAACTCATTCTTTTCTGTTTGTTTAATCCTCACGTGAGGCTATATTCTCCATTGCTTTTCTTTAAAAAAATAATTTTTAATATTTGTTTTTTAATATTTTTTTTTATATCATTTTTTAATACATTTTTATTGAATTCAGAGAGATGAAGAAAGAGGGAGAGAGAGCTTGAAACATCAATAGATCAGCTGCCTCCTGCACGCCCCCTACTGGTTAGGGATGGAGCCCACAACCCGGGCGTGTGCCCTTGACCGGGAGTCGAACCCGTGACCTCCTGGTTCCCAGGTCGACGCTCAACCACGGAGCCTCACCGGCCGGGGAACAGGTGAATGAATTCTTAAGCGATCCTGCCGTCCCATTTCCTGGGCTGTGTGGGCGATGGCCCAGCAGCTTTCGGAAGATGCTCCTCTCTCTCCCTCCCCAAAGCAAAACCTAGTTTTCAACGCCCGCCGAGGGTGAAAAGACGGTGATTATTGATTACCGTTATTTATCTGCAGTAAGACTCTCTAGGACGGATGAACCGGCCGCTGTGGGCAATGAGCTTCAACGTGGGATTGGGGGCGGGGGGGGACAGCAGCAAGCCATTAGCAGGTGCAGTCACTATAATTATCGCCCAGGAGACGGGTTCGAAAAAAAAAAAAAACGGGTGGGGCGCCCGGGCTGGTGTGGTTCAGTGGTTAGAGCACCCGCCCACGCACCACGGGGCCGTGGGTTCGAATGCCCCAATACGGGCACGTGCCTGGGCTGCAGGTTCGATCCCCGCTCGTGGTCAGAGTGCGTGCAGGGGGCCACGGATGGGTGTGTCTCTCACATCGATGTCTCTCTCTCTCTCTCTCTCTCTTTTTTCTTTCTCCTCCACTCCCTCTAAAAAGGAACAGAGCCCTGGCCGGTGTGGCTCAGTGGATAGAGCGTCGGCCTGCGGACAGAAGGGTCCCAGATTCGATTCCGGTCAAGGGCATGGACCTTGGTTGCGGGCACATCCCCAGGTGGGGGGGCATGCAGGAGGCAGCCGATAGATGTTTCTCTCTCATCGATGTTTCTCACTCTCTCTCCCTCTCCCTTCCTCTCTGTAAAAAAATCAATAAAATATATTTTTAAAAAAAGAAAGGTCGCAATGCGAGAACGATCGTTGATCTGGTGGGGAGGGCGCTGCCTGGCGTGTCCGAGCGCCTGGAGGAGCAGGTGACCTTGAACCAGACGCCTCGCTGTCACCTACCTGCTCTGAAGGTCGTCCAGGGCCAGCTCGCCGACGTAGTGCGTGGCCGAGGACAGGGTCACGACCCTGGCCTCGCACCCGGGGCGTCCCGACCGCCTCAGCGTGTCCAGGAGCAGGTTGGTGAGCAGAAAGTGCCCCAGGTAGTTCAGGCCGAAGTGTTCCTCGAACCCGTCCTCCGTCTCCCTCTGCGGCACCATCATCACACCGGCTGGGGACACAGGGAATGGGGGGTGGGGGGAGCGTGAGAGGAGGTGGGGTGGGGAAGGCCTGTCCCACACGGGGGCGGCGACAGCCCTGAGTTTCAGGAGAACAAGACGGACTATGGTCCTGAGACACTGGCTTCATCTGGAAGGTCTCCCGGAAGGACGTCCGGTCTAATTAGCACCTGAAAGGTCGCCCGGAAGGACGTCCAGTCGCCCGGAAGGACATCTGGTCTAATTAGCATATTACACTTCATCTGGAAGGTCGCCCGGAAGGACGTCCGGTCTAATTAGCACATTACGCTTCATCCGTGAGGTCGCCCTGAAGGATGTCCAGTCTAATTAGCATATTATGCTTCATCTGGAAGGACATCCGGTCTAATTAGCACATAATGCTTCATCTGAAAGGTCGCCCGGAAGGATGTCCGGTCTAATTACCACATTATGCTTCATCCGGGAGGTCGCCCGGAAGGACGTCCAGTCTAATTAGCATATTACACTTCATCTGGAAGGACGTCCGGTCTAATTAGCACATAATGCTTCATCTGGAAGGTCGCCCGGAAGGATGTCTGGTCTAATTAGCATATTACACTTCATCTGGAAGGTCGCCCGGAAGGACTTCCTGTCTAATTAGCACATTACGCTTCATCCGGAAGGTCGCCCGGAAGGACATCCGGTCCAATTAGCATATTACACTTCATCTGGAAGGTCGCCCGAAAGGACGTCCGGTCTAATTAGCACATTACGCTTCATCTGTTAGGTCGGCCGGAAGGACATCCCGTCTAATTAGCATATTACGCTTCATCCGGAAGGTCACCCGGAAGGACGTCCGGTCTAATTAGCATATTATGCTTCATTCGGAAGGTCGCCCGGAAGGACGTCCAGTCTAACTAGCACATTACGCTTCATCCGGGAGGTTGCCCGGAAGGATGTCCGGTCTAATTAGCATATTATGCTTTTATTACTATAGATGACTAGAGGCCCGTTGCATGAAGATTCGTGCTAGAACAGGCCTTCCTTCCCCTGGCTTCAGTCCTGGCCGCCCGGGAGCCTTCAAGTCCTCGCTCCCGGCCGGAGAGCCACTCCTGTAACTCCCTCCACTCCCCACCCTGCCCCCCCATAGCAGGCATCCTGCCCCACCCGGCCGCTCCGCGCCTGCGTATGTAAATTAACCCGCCATCTTTGTTGGGTTAATTTGCATACTCACACCTGATTGGCTGGTTGGCGTCACGGAGGTACAGTCAATTTGCATATTTCTCTTTTATTCGTGTAGGTTAGAGGCCCAGTGAACGGATTCATGCACCAGTGGGATCCCTCGGCCTGGCCTGCACCCTCTCGCTATCCTGGACCCCTCGGGGGATGTCGGAGAGGGGTTTCTGGCCTGATCCCCCCGGCCAGGCCGAGGGACCCCACTGGTGCACAAATTTGTGCACCGGGCCTCTAGTTTTTCATATATTTTTATTGATTTCAGAGAGGAAGTGAGAGGGAGAGAGAGAAAGAGAAACATCCATGAGGAGAGAGAATCATGTGTCGGCTGCCTCCTGCACGCCCCCTACTGGGGATTGAGCCCACGACCCGGGCCTGTGCCCTTGACCGGGAATGGAACCCGGGACCCTTCAGTCCACAGGCCGACGCTCTATCCACTGAGCCAAACCGGCGAGGGCCCAAGGATATTTTTTCCATTGATTTTTAGAGAGAGTGGAAGGGGGAGGGAGAGAGACAGAGAGAAACATTGATGTGAGAGAGACACATCGATGGTTTGCCTCCCACATGTGCTCTTAAGCCTGCAACTGAGGCACGTGCCCTTGACCGGAATCGAACCCAGGACCCTTCCGTCCGAGGGCTGATGCTCTATCCACTGAGCCACACCAGCTGGGGTGCTTACTCTTTTGTATATTATTTTAAGGGAATGCTTAGCCCCTTAATATTGCTCAGCAGTTGAGTGTCAACCTATGAACCGGAAGGTCAGGGTTCGATTCCCAGTCAGGGCACATACCCGGATTGTGGGCTCGATCCTCAGTAGGGGGCGTGCAGGAGGCAGCTGATCTCGCTCTCTCTCTCTCTCTCTCTCTCTCTCTCTCTCTCTCTCTCTTTCTCTCTTCCTCCCTGAAATCAATAAAAATATATTTTTAAAAAATCCTATATAGCCCTAACCAGTTTGGCTCAGTGGATAGAGCATCGGCCTGCGGACTCAAAGGTCCCGGGTTCGATTCCGGTCAAGGGACATGTACCTTGGTTGTGGGCACATCCCCAGTAGGGGGTGTGCAGGAGGCAGCTGATCGATGTGTCTCTCTCTGGTGTTTCTAGCTCTCTGTCCCTCTCCCTTCCTCTCTGCAAAAAAATCAATAAAATATATATATATATTTTTAAAAAATCCTATATAATAAAAGGCTAAAATGCAAATTGTCCCCTCCACCGGGAGTTTGACCAGGAGTTCGACCAGGGGGCGGGGCTGGCCAGCCAACCGCCCACAGCCCCGCCCCATTGGCCCAATTGGGGCGGGCCGGCTGGACCACCCCTCCCGTGCACGAATTCGTGCACCGGGCCGCTAGTCAATAATCAATAAAACAAAAAATCGACCTCTGGGATTCATCGGAACTCACCGTTGTTGACCAGCACGTGGAGAGGCAATTTCTTCTCCTTGAACTTGAGGACGAACTCCCGGACGGACCGCATGGAGGCCAGGTCGCAGTAGGAAAACTCCACTGGAAAAGACGGGAACGCCCGGTGAACTTCCCAGCATCCCCTGAGGCCAAGACAGTGTCTACACGAATTCACTTACACCCCCACCTGGGAAGGAACAGGGGGTGAGAGAAAGGAGGGAGGGGCAACATGGGGAGTGAACCCCAACAGGACCCTCAGGGACTTATCACCGGGCATGAGCCCCCTCCCTGGGTGTGTGGGGGCGGGGAGAAGAGAGGGGGAACCTGGGGCTTCCTCTATCCACGGAGCCACACCAGACAGGCCTAATGGACTATTTTTAAAATATTTTTTTATTGATTTCAGAGATGAAGGGAGAGAGAGGGAATCATGGATCGGCTGCCTCCTGCACGCATCCCTACTGGGGATCGAGCCCGCAACCCGGGCACGTGCCCCTGACGGGGAATCGAACCCGGGACCCTTCAGTCTGCAGGCCGACGCTCTATCCACTGAGCCACACCGGCCAGGGACAGGCAGATTTTTTTTTCTGTGAGACATTCTTGCTCTGACCCGTACACGGAGCGGCCAGAGGAGGACGATCTCTGAACGCATAGTCATCTGGCCACTCAGTCGAGGTCCTGTAGAATAAAAGGCTAATATGCAAATGGTCCCCTCGACTGGGAGTTCGACCAGCAGGCAGGCCGGCCAACCGCCCATGTCCCCTCCCCCTGGCCAGGCTGGCTGGCCGAATGCACCCACCGGGCCCCATGCACGAATTCATGCACCGGGCCTCTAATATATATATATATATATATATACACACTGAGTGGCCAGATTATTATTATCTCTGAACGCATAATAATCTGGCCACAATATATATATATATATGAGGCCTGGTGCATGAATCCGTGCATGGGCGGGGTCCGGCCAGCCTGGCCAGGGGGAGGGGACATGGGCGGTTGGCCGGCCTGCCTGCTGGTCGAACTCCCGGTCGAGGGGACCATCTGCATATTAGCCTTTTATTCTATAGGACGGACACGGAGTGGCCGGATGACTATGCGTTCAGAGATCCTCCTCATCTGGCCGCTCAGCGTATTTTCAAAGAAGGACATTGTGTCCACGCCTGTGTCTGCTCAGCCGGCCGCCTGGCTGAATGGTCTCTGTCATGATTCGGTCTCGGTGGGTAGGGACGTCCCTAAAAGGACACGCCAGCCGGTGCCGTGACGGTGCCTCTGACTCAGAGAACACGCCGTGGCTCCTGTTATTTATTCTCCATCCTCTCCCTCGTCCTGTGACATCGTCTCTCCCTCCCGCCGGCTCAGCGGCGTGTCCCCCACCCTGCTCTGTAGGAGATGAGATGGTCCCGTCGCTCGGAGGCGTTTAATTTGCAGGAGGCGACACGCTTGGTCACGCTCTGCGTCCTCCTGGGGATTTTCAGCGTATGGTGGTGGCTCATAAAACGTCCCCCCCCCCCCGACGATGCCCTACATCTGGGATCGCATTTACCCAGCAACGGAGATTAATTGCCTTTGAGCAAAGAAACCCAGGCTTTGTCGCCGAGAGAGAGAGAGAGAGAGAGAGAGAGAGAGAGACAGAGAGAGAGAGAGAGGAGAAACCAGGAAATTCATTCTCTTTCCTTTTTTGTTTGCATTTTGTCACAAGAGCCTGGCGTGTGTGCGCGTGTGTGTATGGATTTTCTTTGTGCAGCTGAATTAATTTTAAAATATATATAAATATATTTTTTATTCATTTCATAGAGAAGAAGGGAGAGGGAGAGAGGGAAACATCCATGAGGAGAGAGAATCATGGATCGGCTGCCTCCTGCACGCCCCCTACACTGGGGATGGAGCCTGCAACCCGGGCCTGTGCCCTTGACGGGGAATCGAACCCTGAACACCTGGTTCGTAGGTCGGCGCTCAGCCACTGAGCCACGCCGGCCGGACTATACTGCCTTCTTGGCACTGTCTGTCTGCCTCCTACACAGAAAGGAGCGTCTATATATATAAAAGCCTAAGCGACCGTCTGACCGTTTGACTGTCGAACCAACAGCTATGACATATATTGACCGCCAGGGGGCAGACGCTCTGACGCACACTGACCACCAGGGGGCAGACGCTCCGACCGGTAGCTATGACATATACTGACCACGAGGGGGCAGACGCTCTGACCGGTAGCTGTGACGCGCACTGACCACCAGGGGGCAGACGCTCCGACCGGTAGCTGTGACGCGCACTGACCACCAGGGGGGCGGACGCTCTGACCGATAGCTATGATGTGCATGACCACCAGGGGGCAGATGCTCCGACCGGTAGCTATGACGCGCACTGACCACCAGGGGGGCAGACGCTCTGACCGGTAGCTATGACATGCACTGACCACCAGGGGGCAGAGGCTCCAATCGGTGGCTATGATACGCTCTGACCACCAGGGGGGCAGAAGCTCTGACCGGTAGCTATGACATATATTGACCACCAGGGGGCAGAGGCTCCAATCGGTAGCTGTGACGCGCACCGACCACCAGGGGGCAGACGCTCAACGCAGGAGCTGCCGAGCTGCACTGACTTGGCAGCTGTGGTTCTCGGGTGATGCACCCAGAACCAGAGAGAAGGCAGCCCGATTCCAGGGTGCGTCCCCCGAGAACCGCCGTCTTGCAATCGGGGACCCTCTGGGGATGTCAGAGAGCCGTTTTTGGCCCGATCCCCGCAGGCCAGGCCGAGGGACCCCACAGATGCACAAATCCATGCACTGGGCCTCTACCGATTCGATAATTGCCAAAGCGACGCTGAGTAAGTCCTCTGATGGATTTAATGACAGGCCTTCTCGACGGAACCGCCAGGAATTGCAAAAAAAAGTCATGAAAAAAGAATTAATGCCGGAGCTATTCCCCCGGGGGGGGGAGGGGGGGGCGAGGCATTGAGAATTCCTTCCTTTCAGAAATTAATTACGGGGAGAGTGGCCGAGCTTCTGTGAATTCAGAGCGACTCATTCTTCCTTCAATTAGGGCTTAATTTTCTTTCCCCAGGGCGAAGCGTCGGCTCCTCGATCCACGCTCTCGTGACGACGCTTCCTGTGATCTTAGCTCAGAAAAGATGGATTCGCCCGGCCGGCGTGGCTCAGTGGTTGAGCGTCACCCCATGAACCAGGAGGTCACGGGTTCGATTCCCGGTCAAGGGCACATGCCCGGGTTGCGGGCTCGATCCCCAGTAGGGGGCGTGCGGGAGGCAGCCGGTTGAAAATGTAGGATAATCCAATCTCAGTCTGCAGGGCTGTCTGTCTGGTTTTTTTTTTTTCTTCTTTCTTTTCATTTATGTTTTTTTCATCCTCACCCGAGGATATGTTTCCATTGATTTATTTTTATTTAAAAAAATATATATATATTTTATTGATGTTTTGCAGAGAGGAAGGGAGAGGGAGAGAGAGTCAGAAACATCGATGAGAGAGAAACATCCATCAGCCGCCTCCTGCACGCCCCCCACTGGGGATGTGCCCGCCACCAAGGTCCATGCCCTTGACCGGGAATCGAACCGGGACCCTTCAGTCCGCAGGCCGACGCTCTATCCACTGAGCCACACCAGCCAGGGCTGTTTTCTGTGTGTGTGTGTGTGTGTGTTTTCTTGTTTTTTTTTTCAACCCGCTGAGAGCATTGTACCAGCCTGCTGTCAAACCCAATCACGCTGTTCTGAGTATATCGGTTGTGAAGGAGAGAGGGAAATAGATCGTCTTTATTGCCGACGCGGAAAGAAATAGGAATCCGGGGACAGCTGGTCCATGCCACCAAGGTCATTTATTTATACGTTAGGAGGCAACGTAGCTCACTTCCTACCTTCCTCATGATGGCTCGGTTATTTTGGGTGAAAAAAAATAAGATTTTTGGCAAAAGTAAAAAATAAATACCAGCAGCCCGGCCGGCATGGCTCAGGGGTTGAGCGCCGACCTAGGGACGAGGAGGTTCAGGGTTCGATTCCCGGTCAAGGGCACAGGCCCGGGTTGCGGGCTCGATCCCCAGTCGGGGGCGTGCAGGAGGCAGCCGATCCGTGATTCTCTCTCATTGTTGAGGTTCCTAACTCTCTCTTCCTTCCTCTCTGAAATCCATAAAAACGTTTTTTAAAACTATATTTTATTGATTTTTTACAGAGAGGAAGGGAGAGGGATAGAGAGTTAGAAACATCGATGAGAGAGAAACATCCATCAGCTACCTCCTGCACGCCCCCCACTGGGGATGTGCCCGCAACCCAGGTCCATGCCCTTGACCGGAATCGAACCCGGGACCCTTCAGTCCGCAGGCCGACGCTCTATCCACTGAGCCACGCCGGTGAGGGCTGAAATTCATAAAAACATTTAAAAAAAACAATGAGGGACACAGGTGTAGGCTTCAGGCCTGTGGCCAAATAGCAATGCCTTCCCCCTGCGTGTGACGATGAGTCAGCGTCCTCAGGCTCCATAAGATCCCTTAGCAATGACGAAGGGCAGGTCAGATGAGCAATCTTGGGTCTCTCGCGGCGAGAGACCGATCAGCCATGGACACCAAACCCCCCATCGGACAGATGGGTTCTGGTGGAGGGCAGAGACGATAAAGGTCAGAGGAGGTCTGGACTCGAACCGGGGACCCTTCAGTCTGCAGGCCGACGAGCAAGAGTGACCTAAATAGTCGTCCACTAGGGGGCGTGCGGGAGGCAGCCGATCCATGATTCTCTCTCGTCATGGATGTTTCTCTCTCTCTCTCTCTCTCTCTGTCTCCCTCTCCCTTTCTTTGTCAGAAATCAATAAAAATACTAGAGGCCCGGTGCATGAAATTCACGCATGGGGGAAGGGTGCGTCCCTCAGCCCAGCCTGCACCCTCTCCAATCCAGGACCCCTCAGGGGATGTCCAACTGCCGGTAGTCGGACATCCCTCTCCCAATCTGGGACCCCTGGCTCCTAACTGCTTGCCTGCCTGTCTGCCTTATCACCCCCAACTGCCCTCCCCTGAAGGCCTGATCACCCCTAACCACCCTCCCCTGCTGGCCTGATCGCCCCCAACTGCCCTCCCCTGCTGGCCTGATCACCCACAATTGCCCTCGCCTGCTGGCCTGATTGCCCCCAACTGCCCCTCCCCTCTTGGCCTGATCACCCCCAACTGCCCTCCCCTGCCAGTCTGATTGCTGCCTAACTGCCCTCCCCTGCAGGCCTGATCGCCCACAACTGCCCCTCCCCTGCTGGCCTGATTGCCCCCAACTGCCCTCCCCTGCTGGCCTGATCACCCACAACTGCCCTCCCCTGCCGGCCAGATTGCCCCCTATTGCCCTCCCCTGCTGGCCTGATCGCCCCCAACTGCCCTCCCCTGCCAGCCTGATCACCCCCAACTGCCCTCCCCAGCCAGCCTGATCACCCCCAACTGCCCTCCCCTGCCAGCCTGATCACCCCCAACTGCCCTCCCCAGCCAGCCTGATCGCCCCCAACTGCCCTCCCCTGCCAGCCTGATTGCCCCTAAACGCCTCTGCCTCGGCCTCCACCACCGTGGCTTTGTCTGGAAGGATGCCTGGAAGATGTCCGGTTTAATGAGCATATTACCCTTTTATTTGTTATTTAAAAAAAAAAAATAGCAGCCCGTTTTCCAGCGACATGTCTGTGCGTTTGGATTTTCTGTAAAGGAAACAACAGATGGCAGCAGACGGGGTGAAGGCGTCGGTAAGAATCCCGCCGTCTTTTCTGAAAACACACATTTGCAAAACTGTAAGACAGTGCCACTTCTGTCCCTGAATTTTGGGCCTGAAATAAGGAAATATATATGTTTTTTAGGCCCTGGCAGGCATGGCTCAGTGGTTACGGTGTCGGCCGCATATTGGAGGGTTGTGGGTTCGATTACTGCTCAAGGGCATGTACAGAGGATGGAGAGAATCAGAAAGAAAAATAATCCAGGCCTGGTTGGTGTGGCTCGGTGGTTGAGCGTCGACCTGTGAACCAGGAGGTCACGGATTCAATTCCGGTCAAGGGCACGTGCCCGGGTTGCAGGCTCGATCCCCAGTAGGGGGCGTGCAGGAGGCAGCCGGTCCACGATTCTCCCTCATCATGGATATATCTCTCTCTCTCCTCTCTTTCCTTCTCTGACATCAATAAAAAATACATTTTTTTATTTTATTTTATTTTATTTTATTTATTTTTTTTAAATACATTTTTTTAAAACAAAAAGCTCTCTGCATATAGCAGCTCATGCAAATGGCCACCTCCCCGCCCCCCCTCCAGCCACCCCCCGCCCCCCGGGTAACCTCAACGCCCTCACGTCCGTCACGCCCGCCCTCAACATTTCCTGGGCACCTACGGGGCACCCAGCGGCCAGCTCTCAGGGCCGGAGGCCTTGAACACATGACCTCTAAGACACGGAGACGTCGTGCCGTGCACGCGTGTAGAGTGAAGGCTTAGGCCAACCGTGACACCAGCGAGACTCAGCAAGAATTAAAAACCAAGACTCGGGAAAATCAAAACCATGACCCAGCAAAAATACAAAGCCACGAGTTGGCCAAAATGGAAACCGTGACTCAGCGAAAATTCAAAACCGCGAGTCGGCCAAAATGGAAACCGTGACTCAGCGAAAATTCAAAACCGCGAGTCGGCCAAAATGGAAACCGTGACTCAGCGAAAATTCAAAACCGCGAGTCGGCCAAAATGGAAACCGTGACTCAGCGAAAATTCAAAACCGCGAGTCAGCCAAAATGGAAATGACTCAGCCATAATGGAAATCATGACTCAGCAAAAATTCAAAACTGCGAGTCGGCCAAAATGGAAAACTCAGCGAAAATTCAAAACCGCGAGTCGGCCAAAATGGAAACCGTGACTCAGCGAAAATTCAAAACCGCGAGTCGGCCAAAATGGAAACCGTGACTCAGCGAAAATTCAAAACCGCGAGTCGGCCAAAATGGAAACCGTGACTCAGCGAAAATTCAAAACCGCGAGTCAGCCAAAATGGAAACCGTGACTCAGCCATAATGGAAATCATGACTCAGCAAAAATTCAAAACTGCGAGTCGGCCAAAATGGAAACCGTGACTCAGCGAAAATTCAAAACCTCGAGTCAGCCAAAATGGAAACCGTGACTCAGCCCCCGCCCCCCAAATCCAGTACCATGAGTCAGCCACAAAAAAAACAAACAAAAAATAAAAACTATGAAAGAGCAAAAAATGGAAAACCGTGACTCAGGAAAAATTCAAAACCGCGAGTCGGCCAAAATGGAAACCGTGACTCAGCGAAAATTCAAAACCGCGAGTCGGCCAAAATGGAAACCGTGACTCAGCGAAAATTCAAAACCGCGAGTTGGCCAAAATGGAAACCGTGACTCAGCGAAAATTCAAAACCGCGAGTCGGCCAAAATGGAAACCGTGACTCAGCCAAAATGGAAATCATGACTCAGCAAAAATTCAAAACCGCGAGTCGGCCAAAATGGAAACCGTGACTCAGCCAAAATGGAAATCATGACTCAGAGAAAATTCAAAACCACGAGTCGGCCAAAATGGAAACCGTGACTCAGCCAAAATGGAAATCATGACTCAGCGAAAATTCAAAACCACGAGTCGGCCAAAATGGAAACCGTGACTCAGCCAAAATGGAAATCATGACTCAGCGAAAATTCAAAACCACGAGTCGGCCAAAATGGAAACCGTGACTCAGCCCCCGCCCCCCAAATCCAGTACCATGAGTCAGCAAAAAAAAAAACAAAAAATAAAAACTATGAAAGAGCAAAAAATGGAAAACCGTGACTCAGGAAAAATTCAAAACCGCGAGTCGGCCAAAATGGAAACCGTGACTCAGCCAAAATGGAAATCATGACTCAGCGAAAATTCAAAACCGCGAGTCGGCCAAAATGGAAACCGTGACTCAGCCAAAATGGAAATCATGACTCAGCAAAAATTCAAAACCGCGAGTCGGCCAAAATGGAAACCGTGACTCAGCGAAAATTCAAAACCGCGAGTCAGCCAACCTGGAAACCGTGACTCAGCCACCGCCCCCCAAATCCAATACCATGAGTCAGCAAAAAAAAAAACAACAAACAAAAACTAAAAACTATGAAAGAGCAAAAAATGGAAAACCGTGACTCAGGAAAAACTCAAAACCAAAAGAATTCACCGACGGCCCCGTGCGGACAGAAGGTTCAACTCCTCACACTCGTGTGTGTGTGTGTGTGTGTGTGTGTGTGTGTGTGTGTGTGTAGACTAGAGGTTTGAAATGTCTCCCATTGGTGGGAAACGTGTGGTTTGAGACAAGAGCAGGCCCTGGCCGGTGCGGCTCAGTGGGTAGAGCGTCGGCCTGCGGACTGGAGGGGTCCCGGGTTCGATTCCCGGCCAAGGGCACAGGCCCGGGTTGCGGGCTCGATCCCCAGTCGGGGGCGTGCAGGAGGCCGCCGATCCGCGATTCTCTCTCCTCCTGGATGTTTCTATCTCCCTTGCTCCCTGACATCAATGAAAATACACTTTTTTTCTAAAAAAAAAAAAAGAAAAGAAAAGAAAAAGAAACGAGAGGGTTCTTGTCTACGTCTGCACCCCATCTGCCACCATCCGTTGTTTCTGTGGAAGAAAAATCCAACCTCCGAGAGACACGTCGCTGGGAAAAACAGAGCGACGGGTTGATAGTTTTACTTTTTATTTTTTAGAGGTTGGTGGATTTTGGGGGACTCTGTCCCTGCAGCACAGCGAGCAGTCCCTTCCCAGCGCCTAAACTGTACGGTGGCAGTTGGCATCATGGACACAGAACTGTTCTTATTCTTTTAAATTAAAAATCAATGGGGCGAGCCCTGGCCGGTGTGGCTCAGTGGATAGAGCGCCGGCCTGTGGACGGAAGGGTCCCGGGTTCGATTCCGGTCAAGGGCATGGACCTTGGTTGCGGGCACATCCCCAGGTGGGGGGCGTGCAGGAGGCAGCTGATGGGTGTTTCTCTCTCATCATAGATGTTTTCAACTCTCCATCCCTTTCCCTTCCTCCCTGTGAAAAAATCAATAAAATAGATTTTTTAAAAAAGATATCCCAACGTTTTCTCCCTATATTCTGAATTATTTTTCTTTTTTAAAAAAATACATTTTTATTGATTTCAGAGAGGAACGGAGAGGGAGACAGAGAGAGAGAAACATCCATGAGGAGAGAGAATCATGGATTCCCTGCCTCCTGCACGCCCCCTACTGGTTGGGCATGGAGCCCGCAACCCGGGCCTGTGCCCTTGACCGGGAATCGAACCCATGACCTCCTGGCTCCTAGGTCGACGCTCAACCGCTGAGCCACGCCGGCCGGGGCCTGGATTATTTTTCTTTCTGATTCGCTCCATCCTCTGTCCCACTTTGCAGGGCGAGGGTGAGTGCTGACTCCACGTTGGCCCCCGAAAGGCTGAGTCGGAGGTTTTGGAGTAAATGCCCGTGACCTATTTCTGGTTCCGATGTGGCCATTTCACAAAACGTCCCAGGCACTGCCCTTCTGTGGACGCCCGAGTCGGAGAAGGTCAGAAACTGCTAACGTTGCAACAGACGCTCTCCCAGCACGAGTTTCCTTAGAGAGAGAGAGAGAGAGAGAGAGAGAGAGAGAGAGAGAGAGAGAGGCAGACTGTTTGTTTAGATAACTGGTTTCCAATGTGGAATGGACCATAAAAGAAGGGAACAGACATGGAGCGGCCAGATGACGCTGATCTCTGAACCCATCAGCATCCGGCCGCTCCGTGTCTGTCCTATAGAATAAAAGGCTAATATGCAAATGGTCCCCTCGACCGGGAGTTCGACCAGCAGGCAGGCCGGCCCAACCACCCACGTCCCCTCCCCCTGGCCAGGTTGGCCGGACCCCACCCATGCACGGATTCATGCACCGGGCCTCTAGTATATATATATATGTATGTATGTATATATATACGCACACTGAGTGCCCAGATGATGATGATCTCTGAACGCACAATAACCTGGCCACTCAGTGTGTATATATATATATTAGAGGCCCGGTGCATGAACTCGTGCATGGGTGGGGTCCGGCCAGCCTGGCCAGGGGGAGGGGACATGGGCGGTTGGCCGGCCTGCCTGCTGGTCGAACTCCTGGTCGAGGGGACCATTTGCCTACTAGCCTTTTATTCTATAGGACAGACACGGAGTGGCCAGATGGTTATGCGTTCAGAGATCACCATCATCTGGCCGCTCCGTGTATATATTTTTAAATATTCTTATTGATTTCAGAGAGGAAGGGAGAGGAAGAGAGAGAAACATCCTTGAGGAGAGAGAATCGTGGGCCGGCTGCCTCCTGCACGCCCCCTACTGGTTGGGGATGGAGCCCGCAACCCGGGCAGGTGTCCTTGACCGGGAATCGAACCCAGGACTTTCCAGTCTACAGTCCAACTCTATGTCCACAGAGCAAGAGCAGCTAGGGCTATTGTGTGTGTGTGTATTTTTTAATTGATCGTAAGATATGTTAATGTCAAATCGCTCCATTGTACACCTGATACTCACAGAAAATAGTATTTCAACTGCATATATATATATATATATACATTAGAGGCCCGGTGCATGAATCCGTGCATGGGTGGGGTCCGGCCAGCCTGGCCAGGGGGAGGGGACATGGGCGGTTGGCCGGCCTGCCTGCTGGTCGAACTCCCGGTCGAGGGGACCATTTGCATATTAGCCTTTTATTCTATAGGACAGACACGGAGTGGCCGGATGATTATGCGTTCAGAGATCCTCCTCATCTGGCCACTCCGTGTATAACGAAAGAGAAAATAATAAAAAAATAATGTGCATTGTTTTTTAAATAGAGAGAAAGAGAGAGAAACATCCGTGAGGAGAGAGAACCATGGACCGGCTGCCTCCTGCACGCCCCCTACTGGTTGGGGATGGAGCCCGCAACCCAGGCAGGTGCCCTTGACCGGGAATCGAACCCTGACCTCCTGGTTCACAGGTTGATGCTCAACCCCTGAGCCTCGCCGGCCGGGTTAAGGTGCATTTCCCCCTCGGGTATTGGGGGAACTCAGGGAGCCCCCTCTTTCTCCTGGCATGCCCACAACCCCCCTCTTCCTTCCTGGGGAGATTGGCTTTTTTCTGGGAAACCTGGGGGGGGGGGGTCCCCTGCAGGCCTAGTCCCTGGCTACGGTGATATTTTGTTGGCTTTTGCATTTGCTATTTTCAGGGTCCAGAAAAAAAAAAAAAAAGACACACAAAATACACACAAAAACACACACAGCTCCATGGATCTTGTTAAAAAAAAGCCCCCACAGGACCCCAAATGGTTGTCTCTGTGTTTTTTTTTTTTACTCATTTGCCTAAAGCCCTCTCCCTTCCTCTCTGAAATCAATAAAGAAATATATTTAAATAAATTTTTTAAAAAAGGAATAAACCTACATTTCTCTGAAAATGGAAGCTTTTGTTTCTTTGCGGCCCACATACATGTAACCCGTGTGTATTTGGCCCGTGTAAGCCTTTGAGTTTGACCTGCTTAGGCTACGGCCACGTAAAATATTTAAACATCCACAGAGGGGCCCCCAGAAACCTTTGCTCCCTCCCTGGGTAGGTACCTACGCGAGTGCTGGTGAATTGTTCTTCAAAACGATCTCTTCTTTTTTGTTTGTTTTTCATTCATTTAGAGCAGGCGTCCTCAATCGACGGCCCGCGGGCCACATGCGGGTGTTTTTGCCTTGTTGTGTTTTTACTTCAAAATAAGATATGTGCCGTGTGCATAGGAATTTGTTCATAGTTTTTTTTAAGCTACAGTCCGGCCCTCCAACGGTCTGAGGGACAGTGAACGGGCCCCCTGTTTAAAAAGTTTGAGGACCCCTGGTTTAGCGTTTGTAAATTTTCGTGCAAAAAAATACCCCCCCAAGGAAGAATGCACGAAGGAGGCACAGCGCCCCCTACAGGCCACGCCCACCAGCTTGCCCCTCATCTGGGGGGACAGTGGAGTCTGAGGGTTCCCTACGTCCGGGGTTCCGCGCGGAACACGGCGATGGACCCTCGCCGCCAGCCCTACCTTCCTGGTTCCCCGTCTCCTCTTTGATTTTCCTCACAACCTGGCGGCCTTTCGTGGAATCGTTTCCAGCTAAGAGGAAAAGAAAAGGAACAATGAGTGGTCTTAGTTCATTTTATTTTATTTTAACTAGAGGCCTGGGACACAAAATGAGTGCATGGACGGTCTGCCCCCTGGTGGTCAGTGCACATCACAGCGACAGGCTGGTCATCCAGTCGTCACGGTCATAACAGTTGCTTAGGTTTTTATATATATATATAGACTAGAGGCCTGGGACACAAAATGAGTGCATGGACTGTCTGCCCCCTGGTGGTCAGTGCACGTCACAGCGACAGGCTGGTCATTGGTCGTCATGGTCGTAACGGTCGCTTAGGTTTTTATATATATATATATATAGACTAGAGGCCTGGGACACAAAATGAACGCATGGACGGTCTGCCCCCTGGTGGTCAGTGCACATCATAGCAACAGGCTGGTCATCGGTCATCACAGTCGTAACGGTCGCTTAGGTATATATATGTATATATAGACTAGAGGCCTGGGACACAAAATGAATGCATGGACGGTCTGCCCCCTGGTGGTCAGTGCATGTCACAGCGACAGGCTGGTCATCCGGTCGTCATGGTCGTAACGGTTGCTTAGGTTTTTTTATATATATATAGACTAGAGGCCTGGGACACAAAATGAACGCATGGACGGTCTGCCCCCTGGTGGTCAGTGCACATCATAGCAACAGGCTGGTCATCGGTAGTCACAGTCGTAACGGTCGCTTAGGTATATATATGTATATATAGACTAGAGGCCTGGCACACAAAATGAACACATGGACCGTCTGTTCCCTGGTGGTCAGTGCATGTCACAGCGACAGGCTGGTCATCCGGTCGTCATGGTTGTAATGGTTGCTTAGGTTTTTTTATATATATATAGACTAGAGGCCTGGGACACAAAATGAACGCATGTACGGTCTGCCCCCTGGTGGTCAGTGCATGTCACAGCAACAGGCTGGTCATCCGGTCGTCACGGTCATAACGGTTGCTTAGGTTTTTTTATATATATATAGACTAGAGGCCTGGGACACAAAATGAACGCATGGACGGTCTGCCCCCTGGTGGTCAGTGAACGTCACAGCGACAGGCTGGTCATTGGTCATCATGGTTGTAATGGTCGCTTAGGTTTTTTATATATATAGAGAGAGAGACTAGAGGCCTGGGACACAAAATGAGTGCATTGACGGTCTGCCCCCTGGTGGTCAGTGCACATCACAGCGACAGGCTGGCCATCCGGTCGTCACAGTCGTAATGGTCGCTTAGGTTTTTATATATATATATATAGATGAACCTAGGATGAACCTTGGCCTATGCCCTCGTGCAGTCCGGGACCCCTCAGTCCTTACCGCCCGCCTGCTCGCTGCTCCCTAGCGCTGCCGCGGAGGCAGGAGAGGCTCCCGCCACCACCGCTGCTGAGCTCGCCAGCCGTGAGCCCGGCTTCTGGCTGAGTGGCACTTCCCCTGGGGGAGGTCACTGACCACCAGGGGGCAGCTCCTGTGTGGAACGTCTGCCCCCTGGTGGTCAGTGCATGTCATAGCGACCAGTCGTTCCACTGTTGGGTCGATTTGCATATTAGGCTTTTATTATATAGGATTTTAAATTCATTTATATTTTTTTAAGTTTTTTTTTTTTTTTTTAAAATAAGTCCTAGCTGATTTGGCTCAGTGGATAGGGCATCAGCCTGCAGACTGAAGGGTCCTGGGTTCGATTCCGGACAAGGGCATATGCCCGGGTTGTGGGATCGATCCCCAGTAGGGGGCGTGCAGGAGGCAGCCGATCCATGATTCTCTCTCATCATGGATGTTTCTCTCTCTCTCTCTCTCCCTCTTCCTTCCTCTCTGAAATCAATAAAAACACATTAAAAACAAATAAATAAAAGTGTTACAACAGCGGTAAATACACATGCATATACACGGAGTGACCAGATGATGATGATCTCTGAATGCATAATAATCTGGCCACTCAGTGTGTGTGTGTATATATATATATATATATATATTAGAGGCCCAGTGCATGAATCCGTGCATGGGTGGGGTCCGGCCACCCTGGCCAGGGGGAGGGGACATGGGCAGTTGGCCGGCCTGCCTGCTGGTCGAACTCCTGGTCGAGGGGACCATTTGCATATTAGCCTTTTATTCTATAGGATAGACACGGAGCAGCCAGACGATGATGCGTTTAGAGATCATCATCATCTGGCCACTCCGTGTATGTACTTATCCATATACTAGAGGCCTGGTGCACGAATTCGTGAACGGGTGGGGTCCCTCGGCCTGGCCGGCATTCGGGGCCGACTGGGACCGGCCGGTCGGAAGGAGGGACCACACGAGATTGGCTGTGGGAACGCACTGACCACCGGGAGGCAGCTCCTGCATGGACCGTCTGCCCCCTGGTGGTCAGGGCACGTCATAGCTATGGGCTGGTCATCCGGTCATCCGGTCGTAACGGTCGCTTCGGCTTTATATATATATATATAGACAAACCCAGTAGAACAAATCTAACGCAATCGAAAATCTAACGCGGATAGAGCCAGCGCTCTATCCAACTCCTGCTGGTGTTGAACTCAAACCAGCATCCACAGCTTGGCCGACGTGGCTCAGTCGGGTCATGGGTTCGAATTCTGGCCAAGGGCACCTACCTGGGAACCCGGCCCCCGGTCGGGGTTCGTGCGGGAGGCAACCCATTCATGTGTGTCTCTCCTGTCGGATTTCTCTCTCTCTTTCTGTCTCCCTCCTGTCCTTCTGTTCTGTCTGAAAATGCAATGAAAAAACGTATCTCCTGGGGAAGATTAACAGAACAAAAAACAAACAAAAAATAAGGAGACATTGACCCCAAACGAGAAGCCAAATCTGAACTGACATGTCATGTTGTTTAAGTATTGATTAGGGCCAGGGGTCGGCAAACTCATCCGTCCACAGAGCCAAACATCCGCAGGACAACGACTGAAATTTCTTTGGAGAGCCGCATTTTTTAAACGTAAACTTCTTCGAACGCCACTTCTTCAACACAGATTTGCCCAGGCCGTGGTGTTTTGTGGAAGAGCCACACTCAAGGGGCCAGAGAGCCGCATGTGGCTCGCGAGCCGCGGTGTGCCGGCCACTGGGTTAGGGAGGTGTTCCTGCTTTAAGGCCAAAGGTGATCACTGCCACAAAGACCTATCAAAATATTTATTACGTGGCCCATACAAGGCAAAGTCTACCGACTCCTGGTTACACATTATATGACCAGAGGCCCAGTGCACGAATTCGTGCACGGGTGGGGTCCGGCTGGCCTGCCCCGAATCAGGGTGGGGGGGGTCTTATTGGGGGCGGGGCCATCCGTGGGGAGGGCCCAGAGCGGTTGACTGGCCAGCTCCGCCCCCTGTTCGAACTCCCGGTCGAACTCCCGGTCGAGAGGACCATTTGCATATTAGCCTTTTATTTTATAGGATAGACACGGAGTTGCCAGATGATTATGCGTTCAGAGATCATCATCATCTGGCCGCTCCGTGAATATACTAGAGGCCCGGTGCACGAAATTCATGCACTGGACGGGGCGGGGTCCCTCAGCCCGGCCTGCGCCCTCTCGCAGTCCGGGAGCCCTCGGGGATGTCCAACTGATGGCGTCCGACATCCTTAGTGTCGCGAGCCGTGAGCCCGGCTTCTGGCTGAGCGGCACTCCCCCTGTGGGAGCCCACTGACCACCAGGGGGCAGCTCCTGCATTGAGCAGGATCGGGCCGAAACCGGCTCTCCGACATCCCCCGAGGGGTCCCGGATTACGAGAGGGTGCAGGCCAAGACGAGGGACACCACCGGTGCATGATCGGGGCCGGGGAGGGACGCGGGAGGTTGGCCAGCCGGGGAGGGACCGTGGGAGGGCTCCAGGGCGTGTCCGGCCCATCTCGCTCCATCCCGATCGGCTGGACCCCAGCAGCAAGCTAACCTGCTGGTCGGAACGTCTGGCCCCTGGTGGTCAGTGCACGTCATAGCGAGCGGTTGAGTGGCATTAGCATATCATTAGCATATTACGATTTGATTAGCTGAACGGCCAACCGGAAGACCGGACACTTAGCATATTAGGCTTTTATTCTATAGGATATATTGTATGACTCAGTGTAAAGACCCTTACCTATGATGACATGCATGCCGAGGAGCGCCAGGCGCTTGGACGTCGCCAGGCCAATTCCCTCCGTGCCTCCCGTCACTATGGCAACGCGGCCCGGTTGCCGGGGGAAGACTGTGAAAGTGGAAGAAGAAAAAAAAATAAGGGTGAGATGTCAGGGTCGAGGACACCTTGGTAAGGATTCAGTGCCCCCTGTGGGTATCGGACGCCAGCGGCAGCCACACTCCGTTATCTGGGGTCCTTCTTCGATTCCCGTTCCGAAGGCAGGGAATCGCAAACATCAAGAATCGTTTGTGCCCGGGCCGGCGTGGCTCAGTGGATAGAGCGTTGACCTAGGAACCAGGAGGTCACAGTTCGATTCCCGGTCAAGGGCACACGCCCAGGTTGCGGGCTCCATCCCCAGTAGGGGGTGTGCAGGAGGCAGCCGATCCATGCTTTGCTCTCATCATGGATGTTTCTATCTCTCTCGCTTCCTCTCTGAAATCAATTAAAATAAAATAAAATATACACACACACACACACACACACACACACACACACACACACACACACACACACTGAGTGGCCAGATGATGGTGATCTCTGAACGCATAATCATCCGGCCACTCCGTGTCTATCCTATAGAATAAAAGGCTCATATGCAAATGGTCCCCTCGACCAGGAGTTCGACCAGCAGGCAGGCCGGCCAACCGCCCACGTCCCCTCCCCCCTGGCCAGGCTGGCCGGACCCCACCCATGCCCGAATTCATGATTCATGTACTGGGCCTCTAATATATATATATATATGTATATATATACATATATATATATACTAGAGGCCTGATGCACAAAATTTGTGCATGGGTAGGGTCCCTAGGCCTGGCCGGCGATCAGGGCCAATCTGTGGGGTAACCAGCAGGGCGATCAGGGGGCCCCCGCTGGCACCCACCTTGGCTGGCCTGGGGCCTATGGGCTGGGGGCAGCTCCTGCATTGAGCGTCTGCTCCCTAGTGGTCAGTGTGCATCATAGCAACCAGTTGTTCCACCAGTCATTCCGCCATTCGGTCTATTTGCATAGTAGGCTTTTATTATATAGGATATATATATATATATATATATACATACACACACTGAGTGGCCAGGTTATTATGCGTTCAGAGATCATCGTCATCTGGCCACTCAGTGTATTTTATTTGATTTCAGAGAGGAAGGGAGAGAGAGAAACATCCATGAGGAGAGAGAATCATGGGTCGGCTGCCTCCTGCACGCCCCCTACTGGGGATCGAGCCCACAACCCGGGCCTGTGCCCTTGACGGGGAATCGAATTGTGACCTCCTGGCTCCTAGGTCGACGCTCCACCACTGAGCCACACGGGCCAGGCCCCCATTTTTGCTTTTTGAGATAGGCGCTCAGTCTGTCCTGTCACTTTCAACAGCTTTAACCCCACTATGGGTTTCGGCTCACGAATGTCTACAATGCGCCCCCAAGATGAGGTTAGGGTTAGGGTTTGGGTATAGATTAGGGTTAGGGTTAAGGGTCAGCGCTAGAGCTAGGATTTAGATTTAGGGTTTGGGTTGGGTTTAGGGTTTCGGGTGAGGGTTAGGTTTAAGGTTTAGCATTAGGGTTAAGATTTAGGGTTATTAGAGTTTAGGGCTTAGGGTTAGGACTTACAGTTAGAGTTTACGTATAGGGTTAGGGTTAAGGGTTAGGAATAGGCTTAGGGTTCAGGATTTGGGCTAGCGTTTAGGGTTAGGGCTAAGGGTTAAGGATTTAGGGTTTAGAGTTTGGGCTAAGGTTTGGCTTAGGGTTAGTGTTTAGGGCTATGATTTCTGTTTAGGGTTTAGGTATACAGTTAGGGTTAGGATTTCTGGTTAGTGTTAGTGTTTAGGGTTAAGGTTTCTGGTTAGGGTTTAGGTATTGGGTTGGGGTTAGAATTTCTGGTTAGGGTTTAGGTATAGGGTTAGGGTTAGAATTTCTGGTTAGGGTTTAGGTATAGGGTTAGGGTTAGGATTTATGTTAGGGTTTAGATATAGGGTTAGGGTTAAGGTATAGGGTTAGGATTTATGGTTAGGGTTTAGGGTTAGGATTTATGTTAGGGTTGAAGTATAAGGTTAGGGTTAGGATTTGGATTTATATTAGTGTTTAGATATAGGGTTAGGGTTAAGGTACAGGGCTAGGATTTCTGGTTAGGGTTTAGGTATAGGGTTAGGGTTAGGAGTTCTGGTTAGGGTTTAGGTATAGGGTTAGGGTTAGGATTTCTGGTTAGGGTTTAGGTATAGGGTTAGGATTAGGATTTCTGGTTAGGGTTTAGGTATAGGGTTAGGGTTAGGATTTCTGGTTAGGGTTTAGGTATAGGGTTAGGGTTAGGATTTCTGGTTAGCGTTTAGGTATAGGGTTAGGGTTAGGATTTATGTTACGGTTGAGGTTAGGGTTAGGGGTTAGGATTTAAGGTTAGGGTTTAGGAATAGGGTTAGGGTTAAGGTACAGGGTTAGGATTTATGGTTAGGGTTAGTGTTTAGGGTTAGTATTTATGTTTAGGGTTAGGATTAGAATTTATGTTAGGGTTTAGGTATAGGGTTAGGATTTATGGTTAGGGTTTAGGGTTAGTATTTATGTTTAGGGTTTAGGTATAGGGTTATGTTTAGGATTTATGTTAGGGTTGAGGTATAAGGTTAGGGTTAGGATTTGGATTTATATTAGTGTTTAGATATAGGATTAGGATTTAAGGTTAGTGTTTAGGTATAGGGTTAGGGTTAGGATTTATGTTAGGGTTGAGGTATAGGGTTATGGTTAAGATTTATGTTATGGTTGAGGTTAGGGTTAGGGTTAGGGTTAGGATTATGGTTATGGTTTAGGTATAGGGTTAGTATTTATGTTTAGTGTTTAGGTATAGGGTTAGGGTTAGGATTTATGTTAGGGTTGAGGTTAGGGTTAGGGTTAGGATTTAGGTATAGGGTTAGGGTTAGGATTATGGTTACGGTTTAGGTATAGGGTTAGGATTTATATTAGGGTTTAGGTATAGGGTTATGGTTAGGATTTATGGTTAGGGTTGAAGTATAGGGTTACGATTTATGTTAGGGTTTAGGTATAGGGTTAGAATTTATGATTAGGGGTTAGGTATAAGGTTAGGGTTAGGATTTGGATTTATATTAGGGTTTAGATATAGGGTTAGGATTTAAGGTAGGGGTTTAGGTATAGGGTTAGGGTTAGGATTTCTGACTAGGGTTTAGGTATAGGGTTAGGGTTAGGGCCAGGTTTAGGGAGGGGACTAGTTTCGTCCACCTTCATCCATAGCTGCCATGGGCCTCCGATTTACGCCAGACCCTCCCTCCCATCGGCTGTGATGGGTGCCCTTGTGGGATTCATGAACTGGAAATGATACGTCCTGTCCCGGTTCTGTTGGGCCGCTGAGCATTCACAAAGGCGGGTCCTGGGAGCAGACGTCCAGGGCTCTTGCGGATCATTTATGTCCCTTTCGCAGCGCCTGGAGTGGACGCCATAGAAAACGCTAATTGCACCAAACTCCGGATCCCCTCCCCGAAACTCCTTTTCCTCATTTCTCTTTTCTTTTCTTTTTTTTTTTTTTGAAATACTTTATTGATTTTTTTCCAGAGAGGAAGGGAGAGGGATAGTCAGAAACATTGATGAGAGAGAAACATCCATCAGCTGCCTCCTGCACGCCCCCCACCGGGGATGTGCCCGCAACCAAGGTCCATGCCCTTGACCGGAATCGAACCCGGGACCCTTCGGTCTGCAGGCCGACGCTCCATCCCCCCTGAGCCACACCGGCCAGGGCTCATTTATTTTCTTTAGATTATATTTTTATTGATTTCAGAGAGAGGAGGGAGAGAGAGAGAGAGAAACACCCATGATGCGAGAGAATCATGGACCGGCCAACCCCCACACGCCCCACACTGGGGACCGAGCCCGCAACCCGGGCCTGTGCCCTGGACCGGGAATCCAGCCGTGACCTCCTGGTTCACAGGTCGACGCTCAACCCCTGAGCCACGCTGTCTGGGCTCAAGCATCCTTTCGAAAAATTCTTTTCCATTTTATTGAATGTATTGGGGGGGGGGGGGGGGGGGCCACACGGGTTAACAAAATTATTCATATTTCAGCTGCACAATTCCACAACACATCAACAGTATGCTGTTTATTTTGTTTGTTTACATTTTTAAATTGATGTCAGAGAGGAAGGGAGAGAGAGAGGGAGAGGGAGAGGGAGAGGGAGAAACATCCACGAGGAGAGAGAATCACGGACCGGCTGCCTCCTGCACGCGCCCCGACTGGGGATGGAGCCCGCAACCCGGGGCCTGTGCCCTTGACCGGGAATCGAACCCTGACCTCCTGGTTCCTAGGTCAATGCTCTACCCACTGAGCCGCACCAGCTGGCCTGGGGTCCGGATATCCATCAAAGCGTGACCCCCCCCCCCAAAACTCCGCCTCCCCGTCGCCCCCTGATGGGCTACACCAATGCGCCCTCCCGGACCCCAAAGAATCCGCTCTGCACCGCGTCCCCAAACGTCACCACCGGCTCGTGGTCCAGCCCCCACTCCCCCTCGTCCTCGTCCTCCGGTTCCGGGTCCGCCCCGCCGCCGCCGCCGCCGGTGCCGGTGCCGGTGCCACGCGCGTTCTCGTACAGAAACACCTGCTGGTCCACGTGCGCTGGGGGCAGGCGGTTCCGCTTGGCGCGCACCACGGCGTCCGCGGATCCAAAGAGGCGCTCCGGGGGCGCGCACGTGGCCGGGACGCACCAGTATTTCTGCAGCACCTTGGGCAGCACGGGGAACAGCGCCTGGCGCTCGCACCACCATTTCAGGGGGTCCCCGTCAAGCCCCAAGACTTTCTGGGACTTATAGTTGCTCAGTTCCTCCAGCACCTGCGCGTGCAACTCCTCCTGCTCCTCCGCGGGCCCCGCCTGGCAGAATATCTCCGCCAACATGTGGCTGATGAGGCTGGAGGGCGCAGGGGGCGTGTGCGTCATGGCGCACGGAGGCGTGGCGCACGGGGGCGCCGGCTTCTTCTCAGGCGGCTCCTCCGGCAGCCCATCCAGGGGTCCCTCCGCGCCCTGGTGGGGGCCCCCTGCCTTGATTTTTCCAGGATGCCCTTGGCTTCCTCCAGGACCCGGCTCTCCACCTGCTGCCTCTCCAAGGCGGACAGGAACGGCAGCTTCTTGTAGCGCGGGTCCAAGAAGGTGGCCACGTTGAGGAACATGTCCGTCCCGGGCGCGTCCCGGTAGGTGCGCGCCAGCTCCTTGGCGATGACCTCCTTGGCCGCGCCGACCTCCTTGGAGTCCAGGTCTTGGACGCTGAGCGTGGTGTTGAGCAGCATGTGCAGGAGCGGCTTGACCATGCTGATGGTGGGGTGCTTGGGGGCGCAGACCATGTCCGCCACCTGCTTGAAGGGCTGCAGGAGGCCCACGAGGCCCTCGATGCCGGCCCACTCGGACGCGTCCAGCATGAGGTGGTGGTTGTTGCTGTCCTCCACCAGCACCCCCGCCACGGCGAAATGCTGCTCCCGCAGGCGCCCCAGCATGGCCAGCGTGGCGCCCCACCAGGCCACGCGGTCGCTCACCAGCATGCACCCGGGCAGCCCCTGCTGCTTCTGCTTCTCGAACAGCATGGACCGGGCCACGGGGGACTGCTGGAAATACTCCACGAGCCGCCGGCAGCGCGCCAGGAGCGCGGCCAGCTTGGGGAGCCGGAGCGCGCGCTGGATGGCCGCGTCGAACGCGCGCCCCAGGCAGCGCAGGTGCACGGGGAGGTCCAGGAGCGCGCACGCCTTGGCCGCGTCCTTCCCGCCGTCGGTGGTGGCGCCCGAGACCTTGGCGCCGATGCCCCATTCGACGAAGGCTTCGTAGAGGACGCGCGCCGTGGTCTCGGAGGCGTTTTCCTCGGGCACCTCGAACGTCTTGAGGCAGCGGGAGGCGTAACCGGGGGCCCGGCCTCCGGAGGGCACCCCGCTGCCTCGCGCGCCCCCGACGACGCTGAGAAAGTGCGCGGCCAGCGTGACGTACGTCCTGTTCTGAGCGTGGCTTCTCCAAAGGTCCACGGAGACGGCGCACCAGGGCGCGCCGGCTAAGTCTTTGCGCACGGCCTCGCGCACGGCTCCGTAGCGCTCGGGGAGGGCTTTGCTGAAGAACTTCCTCCCCGGGAGCTCGTACCACGGGTCCGCCGCCCTCAGCAGCGCGCGGAACGCGGGCTCGTCCACGAGGGACACGGGGTGCAGCCCCTCGCACAGGAGCCCCAAGACGGCCGCCGTCAGGTCCTGCTGCCTCTTGTCCTGGGGCGTCGGCGGCGAGGGCGCGTCCGGGGGCGGCTTGAGCTTGGAGAAGGCGCTGGCGCAGGCCTCGCGCATCTGCTCCGTGTTGCTCTTGACCAGCGCGCAGAACTCCTGGGCGTGGTTCTTCTCCAGGTGGTAGGACAGGTTGGAGGTGTTGCCCGAGTAGGCGATCTGCGCGCGGCAGATGCGGCAGTAGATCTTCCTCCACTGCAGGATGCAGCCCTCCGCGTCCGTGTCGAAGCCGAAGTATCTCCACACTTTGCTCTTGGCGCGCGGGTGCGCCACCAGCTTGAGGTCCGGCGGGGGGGGCGGCGGCGGCGGGGAGGCGGGAGGCGGGGGTCGGGGGGGGCGCCGCCGCCGTCTCCATCGCCCCCTTCCTCTGCGCCTTCGTCTGGCCCCGGAGAGGCCGCCTCTCACGCGCGCCGGTGATGCCGGTGAGGGTCACCTGGTGGGGGAGCGACAAGACAGGGCGCACACAGTGAAAAGGTCTAGGAAACCCGGGGGGGGGGGGGGGGGGGGGGGGGGGCCTCGCCCTGGCTGGTGGGGCCCCGTGGATAGAGCGCGGGGCCTGGGGACGCGAAGGGTGCCGGGTTCGAATGCGGGCCAGCGGGGCGCGCGCGCGCACAGACACAGACACACACACACACACACACACACACACACACACACAAAAAAGAAAAAAAGGAAAAGGAAAAGGAAAAGGAAGGAAGGAGAGAGAGCCCTAACCAGCTGGCCCCCGTGGACAGAGCGCGGGGCCTGCGGACGCGAAGGGTCCCGGGTTCGAATGCGGGCAAAGGGCGCCAAAAAAAAAAAAAAAAAAAAAAAAAAAAAAAGGGGGGGGAATATTATGTAATGCCTTAATTGAAAAATGGAAAAAGAAAAATAAATAAAAGTTGCATAAGATACAAATATGCCTTCATTAAAAATTGGAAAGAGAAAAAAAATAAATGAAAATTGCATAAAATACACAGGTAATGCCTTAATTAAAAAAATGGGAAAAGAAAAAAATAATAAATAAAAATTGCATAAAATACACAGGTAATACCTTAATTTAAAAAATGGAAAAAAGAAAAAAAAATAATAAATGAAAATTGCATAAAATACACAGGTAATATCTTAATTTAAAAAATGGAAAAAGAAAAAAATAATAAATAAAAGTTGCATAAAATACATACATACGTAATACCTTAATTTAAAAAATGGAAAAAGAAAAAAAATAATAAATAAAAATTGCATAAAATACACAGGTAATACCTTAATTTAAAAAATGGAAAAATGGAAAAAAAATAATGGTAAAAAATTACATATATAATACCTTAATAAAAAAATTGGGAAAAAAAAATGGAAAAAGAAAAAAAATAATAAATGAAAATTGCATAAAATACACAGGTAATACCTTAATAAAAAAAATGGAAAAAGAAAAAGATAATAAATAAAAATTGCATAAAATACACAGGTAATACCTTCATTAAAAAATTGGAAAAAGAAAAAAAAAAGTAAATAAAAATTGCATAAAATACACAGGTAATACCTTAACTAAAAAGTGGAAAAAGAAACAAATAACAAAATTAAAAAAGAAAAAGAAAACCCCCTAGCTGGTGTGGCTCAGTGGATAGAGCGCGGGGCCTGCGGACGTGAAGGGTCCCGGGTTCGAATCCAGGCAAAGGCACCAAAAAAAAAAAAAGAAAAAGAAAAAAGAAAAAGAAAACAAAAAGAAGAAAGTAGGCCGTTTCGAGCATAGCCAACATTTTTTTATTCCCGTGTTTAATTAAAAAAAAAAAAACCCACACAATTCTTTTATTGTGGAAAGTATGGCCCCGGCCGGTGTGACTCGGTGGACAGAGCGTCGGCCTGCGGACGGAAGGGTCCCGGGTTCGATTCCGGTCAAGGGCACTGGACCTCGGTTGCGGGCACATCCCCGGTCGGGGGCGTGCAGGAGGCGGCTGATGGATGTTCCTCTCTCATCATGGATGTTTCTGACTCTCTCTCCCTCTCCCTTCCTCTCTGTAAAAAAAAAAATCAGTAAAATATATATATATTTTTTTTAAAAAGAATCATGGGTGTGATATTAAACATTTAATAAAGGGAAAGAAAAGGAAGTAGGCCATTTGGAGCATAGCCAACATTCTTTATTCCCGTGTTTAAATTTTTTTTTAAAAAAATAATTCTTTTATTGTGGGAAGTATTACATCTGCCCCTTTTCCTCCCCCCCCCCCCGCCCCCATTAGATCCCTCCAGGCCCCCCCCCACCCCAACCTCTGCCCCAGGCCCTCACCCCCGCTTTTGTCTGTGTCCACGGGTGATGCATGGATGCATCCAAGGTCTTTGGTTGAGCTATTCGCACCCACCCTCCCGCCCCCCGCCTTCCCGCTGAGGTTCGACCGTCTGTCCGGTGCGTCCATGCCTCTGGGTCTCTTCTGTCCATCCGTGTATTTGGTTCATTCGCGTCCACGTAGGAGTGAGGTCACGGGATACGTGTCTGTCTCTGACCGGCGTATGTCCCTCAGCATCACGCTCTCCAGGGCCCTCCGCGCTGGCTCAAAGGGTAAGAGAGAGAGAGATCCACCTTTTTCAGGGCTGCGTAGTATTCCACCGTGTAGGTCAAGCACATTAAACTCCTGGCCCGCGGGCCACAGGCGGCCCACCACGAATATTTTTTGCGGCCCGGCCAATAGGACGGTGTGTAAGGAACGTTTTAATAAAAGTTTCGTCGCTTCGTTTTCACACTATCCTGTTACGCATAATTATTCATCACGAACGACAACGTCCTCTAATGACCGATGACGGTCTTCGTGTGGCCCTTCGTGTCCCTCACGGGCCTTACGCGAAGGTGCACCATTTTCTCTGCACGGATGCCAGCGGCGAATATTCCAGCGGCCGATGGCCACGTCCTTCATCTCGGACCGACCTGTGTGGCGTGGGCCACGGGAACTATGTCGCTTTCGGAGAACGAGAAAAGCGGGTTTGTCTGCGCGACACTTAGGCATTGGTGTCTCCTTACTCAGAGTCTGGTGAGTTCGTGTTCAAGAAGAAAACGTTCCTTTTCTTTTTTTTCTTTTTATTAAAATGTTCTGTTATTTCATGTTCACGGCGACTCATTTATTTCAGCCCTTTGTTGCTTAAGCTTTTTTTAATTTTATTTATTTTTTTAAAAATATATTTTATTGATTTTTTTTACAGGGAGGAAGGGAGAGGGATGGAGAGTTAGAAACATCGATGAGAGAGAGACATCCATCAGCCGCCTCCTGCACGCCCCCGACCGGGGATGTGCCCGCAACCGAGGTCCATGCCCTTGACGGGAATCGAACGCGGGACCCTTCCGTCCGCAGGCCGACGCTCGATCCACTGAGCCACACCGGCCAGGGCAATTTTTTTTTTTTTTTTTTTTTTTTTAAAAAGGCACATTAGCCAAAGCTCATTGGGCGTTCTCGGCGTTAAGATTAGGATCCTGACCCTGAACTCAAACCCCAACCAGAACCCTAACCAGAATGCTGAGCACAGCCTTAGCTCAGGATTCAACCTCAGTTCCATATGAAACCCTAATTACAGCCCCAGACTTAATGCCAGTTTGTTTGCTATTTATTTATTTGGTTTAATCCTCACCCCAGGATATTTTTCCCATTGATTTTTTTTGGGGAGAGAGTGGAAGAGAGAGGGAGAGACAGAGAGAGAAACATCGATGTGAGAGACACCCATCGATGGGGTGCCTCCTGCACGCGCCCCGACCAGGGCCCGGGCCGGGGAGGAGCCTGTAACCGAGGTCCATGCCCTTGACCAGGAATCGAACCCGGGACCCTTCGGTCCGCAGGCCGACGCTCTATCCACGGAGCCGCCCAGGCCAGGGCTTCATCCTGGCACTTGCCCTCGCCCTAAAGGTCTTACAGGCATAACCCAAAACATAACCATACCTGTAACCCGTCCCCCAACCGTGACCGTAACCGAAACCCTAACAGAAACCCTAACCCTAAGCCTACACGATCTCCATATCTTAGACCTCACCCTTTGCCTTGTCTCGGCTACGAATTGTACGCCAAACCCAACAATAACCCGAACGCTAACCACGGCCTGGATCCCAACCCTACAAAATTAAAAAATATATTAAAAAATACAGCTCTGGCCGGTGTGGCTCAGTGGATAGAGCTCTGGCCTGCGGACTGAAGGGTCCCGGGTTCGATTCCCGGTCAAGGGCACGTGCCCGGGTTGTGGGCTCCATCCCCAGTCGGGGGCGTGCAGGAGGCCGCCGGTCTGTGATTCTCTCTCCTCATGGATGTTTCTCTCTCTCTCTCTCTCTCTCTCTCCCTCTCCCTTCCTCTCGCTCTAAATATCCGTACAAACGCCTCCTTCGTACAATCTCAGAGCTCCCTCTCACTCCACGTTCTCACCCAAAATGGAAATGGCTGAGGCCTGTGGTCGGCAAACCGCGGCTCGCGAGCCACAGGCGGCTCTCCGGCCCCTGGAGGGTGGCTCTTCCACAAAACACCACGGCCCGGGCGCGTCCGTGTTGAAGACGTGGCGTTCGGAGAAGTTTAAGTTTAAAAAACGTGGCTCCCCACAGAGAGGTCCACCGTTGTCCTGTGGATATTTGGCTCCGTGGACGCATGAGTTTGCCGACCCCTGGGCTAAGGGATCCTCTTGGTTACTGGTTAGCTCGCCGCCCAGGGCAAAGGGGCAAAGGTCAAAGGCTCCTCCTCCAAAACCGACATCCAGGCCAGGCCAACGGGAATGAGGTTAAAAGGGACCGGGCAGGAGGCCCATCTAGTTTCTAAAATTATATCTATTCTTGCCCAGCCGGTGTGGCTCGGTGGTTGAGCATCGACGTAGGAACCGGGAGGTCACAGGTTCGATTCCCGGTCAAGGGCACAGGCCCGGGTTGTGGGCTCCATCCCCAGTAGGGGGGGGGGGGTGCAGGAGGCAGCCGATCCGTGATTCTCTCTCGTCACGGATGTTTCTCTCTCTCCCTCCCCTCTCGGAAATCAATGAAAACATATATTTTTAAAAATTATGTCTATCTAACCCCACAGACGAGCCACCGACATTCATCTTGATATAACGTGACCTTTTTCTGGCCCAAGAATACGGATTCCCTTGCCAGACCATGGTTTATCTTTTAACCATGTTTTCTTTTAAATTTTTTTTTTTTAATGTGACTACTTTTTAAAAATATATTTGTAGCGGTTTCAGAGAGGAAGGGAGAGGGAGAGAAACATCCATGAGGAGAGAGAATCATGGACCGGCCGCCTCCTGCACGCCCCCTACTGGGGATGGAGCCCGCAACCCGGGCATGTGCCCTTGACCGGGAATTGAACCCAGGACCCTTCAGTCCACAGGCCGACGCTCTATCCACTGAGCCACACCGGCCAAGGCTACGTTTTATTACTATTATTATTATTAGAGGCCTGGTGCACAAAATTCGTACACGGGGTGGAGGGGTGTCCCTCAGCCGGCCTGCCCCCTCTCCAAATCACGGCCCCTCAGGGTCTGACTGCCGGTTTAGGCCCGATCCCGCAGTAGAACATCCCTCTTGCAATCTGGGACCACTGGCTCCTAACCGCTCACCTGCCTGCTGGCCTGATCGCCCCTAACTGCCCTCCACTGCCGGCCTGATCACCCCTAACTGCTCTCCCCTGCTGGTCTGGTCACCCCTAACTACTATCCCCTGCTGGCCTGATCACCCCTAACTGTCCTCCCCTGCAAGCCTGATAGCCCCCAACTGCTCTCCCCTGCCGGCCTGATCATCCCTAACTGTCCTCCCCTATCGGCCTGGTCACCCCTAACTGCTCTCCCCTGCCGGCCTGATCGCCCCTAACTGTCCTCCCCTGCAAGCCTGATAGCCCCCAACTGCTCTCCCTTGTCGGCCTGATCGCCCCCAACCGCCCTCCCCTGCCAGCCTGATCGCCCCCAACTGCTCTCTCCTGCCGGCCTGATCGCCCCTAACTGCTCTCCCCTGCCCGCCTGGTCACCCCTAACTGTCTCTCCTCCCCTGCCGGCCTGATTACCCCTAACTGCCCTCCTCTGCCCGCCTGGTCACCCCTAACTGCTCTCCCCTGCCGGCCTGATCGCCCCTAACTGCTCTCCCCTGCCCGCCTGGTCACCCCTAACTGTCCTCCCCTGCCGGCCTGATTACCCCTAACTGCCCTCCTCTGCCGGCCTGATCGCCCCTAACTGCTCTCCCCTGCGCTCCTGGTCACCCCTAACTGTCTTCCCCTATCAGCCTGATTACCCCCAACTGCTCTCCCCTGCCGGCCTGATCATCCCTAACTGCCCTCCCCTTCTGGCCTGGTCACCCCTAACTGCCCTCCCCTGCCAGCCTGATCGCCCCTAACTGTCCTCCCCTGCCCACCTGGTCACCCCTAACTGCTCTCCCCTGCAGGCCTGATCACCCCTAACTGCCCTCCCCTGCTGGCCTGATTGCCCCTAACTGTCCTCCCCTGATGGCTTGGTCACCCCTAACTGCCCTCCCCTGCTGGCCTGATCGCCCCTAACTGCCCTCCCCTGCCCGGCCTGATCACCCCTAACTGCTCTCCCCTGCCCGCCTGGTCACCCCTAACTGCCCTCCCCTGCTGGCCTGGTCACCCCTAACTGCCCTCCCCTGCTGGCCTGATCGCCCCTAACTGCCCTCCCCTCCCGGCCTGATCGCCCACAACTTTTCTCCCCTGCCCGCCTGATCGCCCCTAACTGCCCTCCCCTCCCGGCCTGATCGCCCCTAACCGCCTCTGCCTCAGCCCCCGCCACCGTGGCTCTGTCCAGAAGGACATCCAGAAGGACGTCCGGAAGACGTCCAGTCTAATTAGCACATTACCCTTTTATTAGTGTAGATGATTGATTTGAGAGAGAGAGAGACATCGATTGCTGGTTCCACTGATGGATGCATTCATTGGTTTGTTCCTTGTCTGTGCCCGACCCGGGGGATCGAACCTGCAACCTTGGTGCGTCAGGATGACGCTGTAACCAGCTGAGCTACCGGGCCAGGCAGGGCCTACGTACTCGGTTTTGGGGGCACCCCAAACCCGCTGTCAAGATAACCACAGGCTGTGTGGAATCTTGGGGGGGATGGCGGGGGAGGGTGGGTGGATGGGAAGACCTCAACCAATGAACTTGTGTGCATCTATGCATCACCCATGGACACAGACAAAAAGGGGGTGAGGGCCTGGGGTAGGGGGATGGGGCAGGAAGGAGGTCAATGGGGGGAAAAGGGGGGCATACACTGAGTGGCCAGATGATGATGATCTCTGACGCATAATAACCTGGCCACCACGGTGCATGAATTCGTGTGGGCGGTCGGCCGGCCTGCCTGCTGGTCGAACTCCCGGTCGAGGAGACCATTTGCATATTAGCCTTTTATTCTATAGGACAGACACCGAGTGGCCAGGTGATGATGCGTTCAGAGATCCTCTGGCCACTCCGTGTATGTAATACTTTCAACAATAAAGTTTAAAATAATAATAATAATAATAATAAATAATAATAACCCCCGAAGAAATAAAAAAAATAAAAAATAAGACAACGAGAATGTTACGATAACCACACCAGTGTGCTGGGGGAGAGGGGGAGGGAGGGTGGCAAAGGGGGTGGTCAGTAACCACTTTTATTTTTTTTTTAAATTATAGTTTTATTGATTTCACATAGAGAGGGAGAGAGAGAGGAACATCCACGAGGAGACAGAATCATGGACCGGCGGCCTCCTGCATGCCCCCGACTGGGTGATCGAGCCCGCAACCCGGGCCTGTGCCCGTGACCGGGAATCGAACCCGTGACCTCCGGGTTCCTAGGTCGACGCCCAACCCCTGAGCCACGCCGGCCAGACTCACAGCATCACGTCCCATATCCCACTGTCCTCGGAGGGGAGGTGGGGGTGGGGCGGGTGGAGGGGTTTTGGGGGGAGATAAAATAAATAAATAAAATCAAAGTCAAAATCAAAGCGATAGATTCTTCTCTAAAAAAAAAAAAAAAAAAAAAAATCGTCCCATTCCATTCTCCAGGTGATTCGGTCTTTTAAGTTAAGCCTTTGGCAAATTGAAGGATTTCTTTTTAAAAAAAAAAATAAAATATATATTTTATTGATTTTTTTACAGAGAGGAAGGGAGAGGGACAGAGAGCTAGAAACATCGATGAGAGAGAAACATCCATCAGCCGCCTCCTGCACACGCCCCCCACCGGGGATGTGCCCGCAACCAAGGTCCATGCCCTTGACCGGGAATCGAACCCGGGACCCTTCCGTCCGCAGGCCGACGCTCTACCCGCTGAGCCACACCGGCCAGGGCAACTTGAAGGATTCCTTGCCCGGAGTGGAGGGAGGTTTGGAGGGCGGGACTCATTTTGAAATATCTAATTCTGTGCAGAGTTGAGGGACACCCCCCCCTCCCCCCCCCCACCCCTATTCTATGGGGAAAGAACAGGGATTGGAAAGTATTTGCACAATAATACGGGCAATTGGCCTGGCTTCCTCCGCTGCTGGAGGGAGGAGGGAGGAGAGAAGGGGGACAGGGAAGGGGGAAGCCGGAAATCACACAGGAAATATGGCTCAGGCCTCAGGCCCGGAGAGGAACCACAGTCGGTTACAATGTAACAGCGGGAACGCCCACTGGATACTTTGTTTCCCAACAGAGTTACTTTTCCCCTAAAAGTAACAAGGCCCTGACCAGCCGGCGTGGCTCAGGGGTTGAGCGTCCACCTAGGAACCCGGAGGTCACGGGCTCGATTCCCGGTCAAGGGCACGGGCCCGGGTTCCGGGCTCGATCCCCGGCTGCAGTCCATGATTCTCTCTCAGCATGGATGTTTCTCTCTCTCTCTCTCTCTCTCTCTCTTCCTCTCTCTGAAGTCAATAAAAATACAATAAAAAAAAAAAAATAGGCCAGCCCTAACCGGTGTGGCTCAGTGGATAGCGTGTCGGCCTGAGGACTGAAGGGTCCCGGGTTCGATTCCCGGTCAAGGGCATGGACCTTGGTTGCGGGCACATCCCCAGGGGATGGATGTTTCTCTCTCATCGATGTTTCTGGCTCTCTCTCCCTCTCCCTTCCTCTCTGTAAAAAATCAATAAAATATATATTTTTAAAAATAGGCCATTAACTTGGTCTACACACGCTTCCAAAGAACACAGCATCCATGAAAGAGAGAAATAAAAGAAGGAATAGACCGTGGAAGTACTGAGGGAGAAATCACTAAGAAATGGATAAAAAAATAATAATAATAATAATAATAATAATAATAATAGGAAGTGATAGGAAAAAATAGCCAATAAAGTTTTAAAACCTAGACTAGAGAACTGAAAGGCATAATTATGTTACCATAGACACGGAGTGGCCAGATGATGATGATCTCTGAACGCATAATAATCTGGCCACTCAGTGTGTGTATATATATATATTATTAGAGGCCCGGTGCATGAATTCGGGCATGGGTGGGGTCCGGCCAGCCCGGCCAGGGGGAGGGGACATGGGCGGTCGGCCGGCCTGCCTGCTGGTCGAACTCCCGGTCGAGGGGACCATTTGCATATTCGCCTTTTATTCTATAGGACAGACACGGAGCGGCCGGATGATGATGCGTCCAGAGATCATCCTCATCTGGCCACTCCGTGTAGATTTATAAACTGTATAGGGGGCCCCCTACAACCCTAAGAAATGCAAAAAAAAAACAAGCAAAAAAAACTCACAGTTCCTAAGTCATTCTCGAATTGCCCCCCTTAAAAATCACAGTGGCCCTGGCCGGTGTGGCTCAGTGGATAGAGCGTCGGCCTGCGGACTGAAGGGTCCCGGGTTCGATTCCCGGTCAAGGGCACAGGCCCGGGTTGCGGGCTCCATCCCCCAGTCGGGGGCGTGCAGGAGGCAGCCGGTCCACGATTCTCTCTCCCCATGGGTGTTTCTCTCTCTCCCTCACCTGCCCTCTCTGAAATCAATAAAAAAAATATATTTTAGAGAAAAAAAAAAAAAAGATCAAATCGCTATTGTAAGATTATTCCCATCCTGTCTGCTGGGAGATGCCTGGGTTTTAAGACCCAGAATGAACCGCACCTGCACCACGTCCGGTGGCGGGTCCCCGGCCCCGCCCACCCCGGGAATGCGCACCCTGACCCCACGCGAGTTGCAAAACGGGTGGCTGGGTGGCTGCTGAACCAGAGGAACAAAGTGGCCCCTCAACCTAAAGGCTCCCCCTCCCACTCCTGCGCGAAACCCACCGCTGAGCCCAGCGCGCGCTAGGCCCGTCCCAAGCCACCCATCCGGGCTGGAGACCGGGACTCTGGGGCGCGCCCCTCCCTCCTTCTAGGGTCGGAGACGGGGCGCGATTAAACGGAAACAGCCGCCGCTTGGGGTTTGGATCGGGGAGTCCAGGCCCCCCCACCCCCACCCAGCGGGGGAGGAATCCCCGGGGCTCCAACCTAGTGCGCCCAGGGCGCGCGCGCGGTTTGGAGAGGGTCCCAGGGCGCACGACCCCCAAGCGCGCGCGCCCGGCCTGGCCCCTCCTCCCCGGGCGCGCCCCGGAGTCAAGGTCACGCGGGGCCAAGACCACGCCCCGGGCCGGTGTCGCCCACGCCGCCGCGGCTCCCGGGCCGCCCCCCCACAACCCCCCGCGGCCGCTGACCTGGCTCCGTGAAGCCCCCGAGACAGCGACGCAGGAGCTGCGCCAGGATCACCGCCGCGCCCGCCGCGTAGACGCGCAGCGCCGCCCGCGCCGCAGACAAAGGCGACATGGCCGCCCGGCCTCGGTCTCCTCGCCGCGCGCCGGGGCCTGGGCCGCCCGGGACCGACCCACCGGAGGGCGGAGGGCGGACGGACCCCGCCCCGGCCCCGCCCCGCCCCGCGTCGGCCCCGCCCCGCCGCGCCAGGACCGCGACCCAGACCGGCAGCCCCGCCCCTAGACCGCGGGTGCGCCCCTCCCAGCCAAGGGTCCCCGCCTGGATCCCCCAAGCACGGACCCCCCCAATCCGGAAAACGGGACACGCCCCGCCCCCCTCCCCAACTAGGAACACGGGACAATCACCCCCACTTCCCCCCTCCCTCCCCCTTCACCTCCCGCCCCCAGCACGGACCCCCGCCCAACCCAGGGGACCTCCCCAGCCCCCGCCCCGGGCCCCCACCCACCCGGGTCCACCCACCTCGCCAAGGACTCCCTCCCGGGACTACGGGACGCCCCCTCCTGCCTGGAGCATGCGACCTCCCCCCACCCCCCACCCCGCCAGGGTACCTCCTACTAATGATAATGGCTTGCTTTCCATTTTCATTCCTTCACTCATTCATTCATTCACTCACTCATTCATTCACCCACATTCATTCACTCGCTCACTCATTCATTCATTCACTCACCCATTCATTCACCCATTCATTCATTCACCCATTCACCCATTCATTCACACATTCATTCACTCACGCATTCATTCATTCACTCATTCACTCATTCACTCACTCACGCATTCATTCATTCACTCACTCATTCACTCATTCATTCACAATTCATTCACTCGCGCATTCATTCATTCACTCATTCACTCATTCACTCACTCATTCACTCATTCATTCACAATTCATTCACTCACGCATACATTCATTCACTCATTCATTCAATCACTCATTTACTCATTCACTCACTCATTCATTCACTCATTCATTACCTAATTCACTCATTCATTCACTAATTCATTCACTCACTCATTCATTCATTCACTCATTCACTCACTCACGCATTCATTCATTCACTCACTCATTCACTCATTCATCCACAATTCATTCACTCACGCATACATTCATTCACTCATTCATTCAATCACTCATTTACTCATTCTTCACTCACTCATTCATTCACTCATTCATTACCTAATTCACTCATTCATTCACTAATTCATTCACTCACGCATTCATTCATTCACTCATTCACTCATTCATTCACTCACTCATTCACTCATTCATTCACAATTCATTCACTCACGCATTCATTCATTCAATCATTCATTCAATCACTCATTTACTCATTCATTCACTCACTCATTCATTCACTCATTCATTACCTAACTCACTCATTCATTCACTAATTCATTCACTCACGCATTCATTCACTCACTCACTCATTCACTCACTCATTCACTCATTCACTCATTCATTCATTCATTCATTCATTCACTCATTCATTCATTCACTCATTCATTCATTCAACAAGGACGTCTGCGTTCCAGACCCACCAAGGACTCAGTCAGACCCCCAGGAGGACCGACCAGGAGCCAAGCGCTGCCCATCGCTCCCCGAGGCGCCTGGACTTGCGTTTGGCCGCAACATTGTTGCCATTTTCAGCTGCAACAATGTTGCCTTTTTCAGCTGCAACAATGTTGCCATTTTTCTGGAAGGATTCCTTGGCATCCATTCCCCGAGCATTTGTCCAAAAGGCATCATTGGGAAGCCAGCAATTTCCCTCTTGGATGAAAAATGCGTGAGAAATACTTGGCAAAAAAGCCTCGCTGGCTGTGCCATCGTCGCTTAGAGGTAATTAATGCTGCCCGCCCCCGAGGCTCAGTGGTTGAGCTTCCATCCTATGACCCAGGAGGCCAGGGTTCAATTCGCGGTCAAGGGCACAGGCCCGGGTTGTGGGCTCCACCCCCAGCAGGGGGCGTGCAGGAGGCAGCCGATTCGTGATTCTCTCTCATCATTGATTTTTCTCTCTCCCTCCCTCCCTCTCCCTTCCTTTCTGAAAAAAAAAATATATATATAAATATAATTTTTAAAAAGGAAGTAATTAATGCCACTGAATCACACGCTTAAAAATGCTTAGAATGGTGGCCCTGGCCGGTGTGGCTCAGTGGATAGAGCGTCGGCCTGCAGACTGAAGGGTCCCGGGTTCGATTCCCGGTCAAGGGCACAGGCCCGGGTTGTGGGCTCCATCCCCAGGAGGGGGGGCGTGCAGGAGGCAGCTGGTCCATGACTCTCTCATCATTGATGCTTTTATCTCCCTCTCCCGCTTTGAAAGCAATACAAACATATATATTTTAAAAAAAATAAACACTGAATTCATAATCATTCCACGTGCGTACTGTGTACCTTTCCTGGCACATCCTGTATGTATATGTAATCGCAATGAGAACTTTGTGAAATACATAGTACACTGCTCTCTGCTCCCTATTCACCTGCAAAATGGCAAAACCATAAACACAATGCACGCACACGCACACACACATACACACACATGCACACACACACACTCACGGGTTGTGTGATTCTGTTTATATACATACCAGAGGCCTGGTGCACGAAATTCGTGCACGGGGGGGGGGGGGGGGGTGGTCCTTCAGGCCAGCGGGCACCTTCTCACAATCCGGGACTCCTCGGGGGATGTCCGACTGCCGGTTTAGGCCTGATCCTGCAGGAATCCCTGTGGGATCGGGCCTGAACTGGCAGTCAGACATCCCTCTTGCAATCTGGGATGGCTGGCTCCTAACCCCTCACCTGCCTGCCTGCCTGGTTGCCCCTAACCACTCTGCCTGCCTGATCGCCCCTGACCACTCTGCCTGCCTGATCGCCCCTAACCACTCTGCCTGCCTGCCTGATCGCCCCTAACCACTTCCCTGCCTGCCTGATCGCCCCTAACCACTTGCCTGCCTGCCTGATCGCCCCTAACCACTCCGCCTGCCTGCCTGATCGCCCCTAACCACTCCGCCTGCCTGATCACTCCTAACCACTCTGCCTGCCTGATCGCCCCTAACCACTCCGCCTGCCTGATCGCCCCTGACCACTCCGCCTGCCTGCCTGATCGCCCCTAACCACTCCGCCTGCCTGATCACTCCTAACCACTCTGCCTGCATGATCACCCCTAATCACTCCCCTGCCTGCCTGATCACCCCTAACCACTCTGCCAGCTGGCCTGATTGGCCCTCCCCTGCCAGCATGATTGCCCCGAACTGCCCTCCCCTGCCTGCCTGATCGCCCCTAACCACTCTGCCTGCCTGATCGCCCCTAACCACTTGCCTGTCTGCCTGATCACCCCTAACCACTCTGCCTGCCTGCCTGATCGCCCCTAACCCCTCCGCCTGCCTGATCGCCCCTAACCACTTGCCTGCCTGCCTGATCGCCCCTAACCACTTGCCTGCCTGCCTGATCGCCCCTGACCACTCTGCCTGCCTGATCGCCCCTAACCACTTGCCTGCCTGCCTGATCACCCCTAACCACTCTGCCTGCCTGCCTGATCGCCCCTAACCCCTCCGCCTGCCTGATCGCCCCTAACCACTCTGCCTGCCTGCCTGATCGCCCCTAACCACTCTGCCTGCCTGCCTGATCGCTCCTAACCACTCTGCCTGCCTGATCGCCCCTAACCACTTCCCTGCCTGATCGCCCCTAACCACTCTGCCTGTCTGCCTGATCGCCCCTGACCACTCTGTCTGCCTGATCGCCCCTGACCACTCTGCCTGCCTTCCTGATCACCCCTACCTGCCTCTGCCTTGGCCGCCGCAGCTGCATCCGGAAGAACGTCTGGAATGACGTCCAGAAGGTCGTTCAGCTGTCTGGTCTAATTAGCATATTATGCTTTTATTATTATAGATTTTTAATATATTTTTATTGATTCCTGAGAGGAAGGGAGAGAGACAGAGAGAGAGAAACATCCATGAGGAGAGAGAATCATGGATCGGCTGCCTCCTGCACTCCCCCTACTGGGGATCGAGCCCGCAACCCGGGCCTGTGCCCTTGACCGGGAATCGAACCCTGACCTCCTGGTTCATAGGTCGACGCCCAACCACCGAGACACCTGGTATTCCTGTTGCTGCAAATTGCATTGCTTCTCACCTTTTTTCTGGGGACGCATCGCAGGATCCAAGGGTTGCATTCTGGGTGGGGGCATCTGAGAAAACCCCACACCCCGGTCCCCAGGTGGGGTGTCCGACGTTCCGTGTTAGCAGCTGAGGTGTTTCTCCCAGGGACACCAGCTCGCACGCTCACACACGCACATACACACACACACACACACACACACACACACACACACACGCACGGGTGTTCATTTGTCGCCGTGTTTATTTATAGCGGGCGGCCTACTTTCTCCTGAACGGGGCCAGGGCCTGGATCTCTGCACCTTTTTATTTTTATTTTATTTATTTATTTTTTTTAAAAAAAAGGTGTTTTTGGAGTTTTCAAAGCGGGTACAGGCCCCATGCTTGGGATGCGACAGGAGGGTGTTTCCCAATTCTCCCCGGAAATCGTCAGCCACGCCGGGTCCACGTACCAATGCCACGGGTTCCCTTAAAAGTTCCTTCGAGCCCTGGCCGGTGTGGATAGAGCATCGGCCTGCGGACGGAAGGGCCCCGGGTTCGATTCCCGGTCAAGGGCACATGCCCGGGTTGGGGGCTCGATCCCCAGGAGGGGGCGTGCAGGAGGCAGCCGATCCCTGATTCTCTCTCCTCACGGATGTTTCTATCTCTCTTTCCCTCTCCCTCTCCCTTCCTCTCTCTCTAAATTATCAATACAAACCTCTTATTTATTCATTTTTTTTTTTTTTTTAGAAAGTTACATCTGTTCTCTGTGCTGTTTAATTTAATTTTTTGTTAATCCTCACCCGGGAATATTTTCCAAATTGGTTTTTAGAGAGAGTAGAAGGGAGGGGGGTGTGAGAGAGAGAGAGAAACATCGATGTGAGAGAGACACATCGATGGGTTACCTTTTACACGCACCCGCACCAGGGCCAGGGATGGAGCCTGTAACCAAGGTACATGCCCTTGACCGGGAATCGAACCCGGGACCCTTCAGTCTGCAGGCTGACGCTCTACCCACTGAGTCAATCCGGCCAGGGCAAAAAACTTATATATAAATACACGGAGTGGCCAGATGAGGAGGATCTCTGAACGCATAATCATCCGGCCACTCCGTGTCTATCCTATAGAATAAAAGGCTAATATGCAAATGGTCCCCTCGACCGGGAGTTCGACCAGCAGGCAGGCCGGCCAACCGCCCACGTCCCCTCCCCCTGGCCAGGCTGGCCGGACCCCACCCATGCACGAATTCATGCACCAGGCCTCTAACATATATATACACAGAGTGGCCAGATGATGATGCATTCAGAGATCATCATAATACGGCCACTCCGTCTATTTTAAAAATATGTTTAAACTAGAGGCCCGGTGCACGAAATTCGTGCACGGGGGTGGGTGGGGGGGTCCCTCAGCCCAACCTGCACCCTCTCCAATCTGGGACCTCTTAAGGGATGTCTGACTGCCCTGTGGGATCGGGCCTGAACGGGCAGTCAGACATCCCTCTCACAATCCAGGACTGCTGGCTCCCAACTGCTCGCCTGCCTGCCTTCCTGATCGCCCCTAACCGCTTCTGCCTGCCAGCCTGATCACCCCCTAACCACTCCCCTGCCAGCCTGATCGATGCCTAACTGCTCCCCTGCCAGCCTGATCACCCCCTAACCACTCCCCTGCCAGCCTGTTTGCCCCTAACTGCCCTCCCCTGCAGGCCTGGTTCCCCCCCAACTGCTCTCCTCTGCCGGCCTGGTCACCCCTAACTGCCATATCCTGCAGGCTTGATCGCCCCCACCTGCCCTCCCCTGCTGGCCATCTTGTGGTGGCCATCTTGTGACCACATGGGGGCAGCCATCCTGTGTTGGAGTGACGGTCAATCTGCATATTAGGCTTTTATTAGATAGGATGCAAAGGGTTAGGCCGTCGCTAAGATCTCCCAGGCCTTACGCAACGGGCGACGTTTCGGATATAAAAATACCTCAGCCTTGTCCCAACGTGTGTCCAGCAGGGACCCCGAGCCCTTCTTCCTCTACTTTCCAAATTTCCGGAGCGAAACGTGTCGCCGTTGGGAAGAATCTCGCTCCGATTCAACGGCGAGTGGCACTCAGCATGGGAGCGCTCAGCTGCCAATTTCCTGCGCCCACGGGGAGAATATAATCCCCCTTTTTATCGGTGGATGAACCCTAATGTCGAATCGGTGTTACCCTACCCAGGGCCGGCGTTTAATCTCTTCCATGCAAAGTCCGGAAAACACTTGGCAATCCGCTTCTTTTTTCTCCCTGGGATTTGTTTATTGGTGACACCGAGGATAGCTTCGTAAATTATCTGCAAAGCCCGGCCGGCGTGGCTCCGGGGTTGAGCGTCGATCTAGGAACCAGGAGGTCAGGGTTCGATTCCCGGTCAAGGGCACACGCCCGGGGTTGTGGGCTCCATCCCCAGTCGGGGGCGTGCAGGAGGCAGCCGATGCATGATTCTCTCTCGTCACGGATGTTTCTATCTCTCTCTCTGCCTCTCCCTTCCTCTCTGAAATCCATATATATATATTAAAGTATCATCAGAATGATCCTGACAAAGATAACCCATTCGTTCACAACTCTACTCATTTTATTGAGTGAATGCTGGTGGCGAGGCTGTGCTAGGGATTGAGGTAGGTCTGCCTTTGCCTGGATGTCAACATTTGGTCTCAGAAAATGATAGATGGGTGGATCAGGAAATGAATAAATGGGGTAGATGGGTGGGTGAGCATGGATGGGTGGGTGGATGGATGGATGGAAGGAAGGATAAGTGGATACATTAAATGGATGAGTGGTGTAATAGGTAAATGGGTGGATGGGTGGGTGGATAAACAGGTGGTGGATGGATGGATAGATATTTGGGTAGATGCATGGATGGGTACATTAATGGATGGATGGATGGATGAATGAATGAATGAATGAATGGGTGGATGGATAGATACATTAATAGTTGGGTTAATGAATTAATTAATAGGTGGATAGATGAATGGATGGATGGATGGATGGATGGATGGATGGAAGGACGGATGGACATATGTGTGGATAGATGGATACATGAATGGATGGATTAATAAGTGAATGAATTAATAGGTGGATGGATGGGTAGATAGATGGATACATTAATGGATAGGTTAATGAATGAATTAATAGGTGGATAGATGAATGGATGGAAGAATGGATGCATGGGTCGATGGATGGATGGATGGATGGATGGATGGACATATGTGTGGATAGATGGATACATGAATGGATGGATTAATAAGTGAATGAATTAATAGGTGGATGGATGGGTAGATAGATGGATACATTAATGGATAGGTTAATGAATGAATTAATAGGTGGATAGATGAATTGATGGATAAATGGATGGATGGGTGGGTGGATGGATGGATGGATGGAAAGACAGATGGACATGTGTGGATAGATGGATACATGAATGGATGGATTAATAAGTGAATGAATTAATAGGTGGATGGATGGGTAGGTAGATGGATACATTAATGGATAGGTTAATGAATGAATTAATAGGTGGATAGATGAATGGATGGATGGGTGGATGGATGGATGGATGGATGGATGGGTAGATATATGGATGGATGGATGGATGGATGGATGGATGGATGGATGGATGGATAGACATATGATGGACAGATGCATGGATGGTGAATCAATGGGTGGGTGGGTACATTAATGGATGGATGAATAAATGAATGAATGAACAGGTGGATAGATGAATGGATGGATAGATGGACAGGTGGGTGGCTCCTGCACACCCTCCACTGGGGATTGATCCCCCAACTTGAGCATGTGGCCCTGACCTGCAATCGAACCTGTCACCGCCCGGTTCGTAGGTCGATGCTCAACCCCTGAGCCACGCCAGCTGTGGCTGCCTTGGTTTTTTTTGTTTGTTTGTTTGTTCCCGCAATGACGCAAAAAGCCGTGCCCCATGGTGTGTGATTTCAAAAATATTTTATTTTCTGGAATAGCCATAATGTGTGAGCTGGATCCTAGGACCTCTCTCCCCCCCACGGAGAGGCTCAAGCTGTGAGACAAGACACACCACACGTGCGGACAGAATGACGAAGGCAGCATTGAGGGGGAATGTCCAAAACGGGATGGGGGCGCTCGTAGAGACGGGCTCCCCACTGCCCCTTGCTGGAGCACAGAACTGTCCCACGTGATGCCGTGCAGAGTTCCGACGCCAGACTCAAGCTGGAGGTGTTTCTAGAATTTTCTAGAATGTTCCAGAAGGTTCCAGAATGTTCCAGAACGTTCCGCGTCCAACGTCTCGAGTCCGAATGGTCGAGATGCCCGAACACGGTGTCTTCTCGCGGGGACCACGGGGCCGGCGGAAATATCTGGGACAGCCCGGCCCTGGTGCGGCTCAGTGGTTGAGTATCATCATCAACCCATACGCCAGGAGGTCACGGGTGCGATTCCCCGGGGGTCAAGGGCACAGGCCCCGGTTGCAGGCTCGCTCCCCAGGAGGGGGCGTTGCAGGAGGCAGCCGATGGATAATTCCCTCTCCTCGTGGATGTTTCTCTCTCTCTCCCTTCCCCTCCGAAATCAATACACAGATATTTAAAAAAATAAAATAATAAACATGAAAATATATGAAACACAAAGAAGAATGAGAAAAAAATATATCTGGGGATCTTGGCGGGTTTTTCCTGGAAACGCGCTGAGGTCGGGGAGACCAGGAAGCACTGGGTGTGGGGGTTTTTTTTTGTTTTTTTTGGGGGGGGACAACGGTGACATCACGAGCTGCATCTGAGATCGAGGGGGGCGTGGCCCCCCAGATGGGCGTGGCCCCCCTAAGGGATGCTATGACCGGACGTGGATGGTTCCCTGGATTTCTCCATCTCCAGGAACGACAGGACCCCCAGGGACGAGGACGAACCACAGCGGGACAAGCTTTTTGCAAACATCACACATGGACCAGGGGGAGGGGGTGCCTGAGGGGCCTGGGGGATGGCTGGCTGGGCCCCCCCCAAGGGCGCATGGAGGTGACGGGGGGGGGGGGGCGCCCATGAGTCCTGCCCCGTCTGGTGATGGCTTTGCAAGATGAGTGATGGACAGGGGGGTGGGCATCCCCCCACGTTGGCTTCACCCCCAGGGAACAGCTGCAAAGCATGCTGGGGGCGCCCAGACCACCCCTGGGCCGTGACGTCCAACTTCCAGCCTGACCCCACCTTGGAGTCCTGGCCCAGGGCGGCTCCGGATGGGGGTGTGGGCACAACTTCTTGGCTGGTGTCTGGCCGACAGGTGAGCGCCGGGCACCCCCAGGTGCCAGAGGGAAGCCTCCATCCCATCAGGGACCCTACAGGGGTGGGAAGAGGAAGAAAGGAAAAAAAATAAAAGGACACGGTGAGCTGAGGGAGAGACCCCTCCACGCAGCACCCAGGTCACCTTCCCCCCAAATCGCGATTAACCTGAAAGGAACCGGGACCGGCCAGTGTGGCTCAGGGGCTGAGCGTCAACCGGTGAAGCAGGAGGTCCAGGGCTCACTCCGTCCCCAGTTGGGGGGCGTGCAGGAGGCAGCTGATGGATGTTTCTCTCTCATCAATGTTTCCGACTCTCTCTCCCTCTCCCTTCCTCTCTGTAAAAAATCAATAAAATATATATTTTTAAAAAGAATCAGCCAATGAATGCATTAATACGTGGAACAAGAAATCCATGTTTCTCTCTCTCTCTCTCTCTCTCTCTCTCTAAAAGAGGAACAAATAAATAAATTTAAAGAAAGAAAGAAAGTGAGACCCTGGCCCAGGCCCGGGCATTGCCAGCCGCCGTGAGAATGATGTCACCGTAGCTAATGGAAATGCTCAAATTTTGGGTCACCCCGCGTTTCGTAATTCCGTCGTCACTGGTTTACAGAAGCACAATCCCTCTGACCTCAATGTGCCCGAGTTTCCGGCTCGGTCCCCAGACTGGGGCGTGCAGGAGGCGGCCGGTCCGTGATCCTCTCCCATCACTGATGTGTCTCTCTCTTTCTCTCTCCATTGCTCCCTCGGAAATCAATACAAATACACACGGAGCGGCCAGGTGATGATGATCTCTGAACGCGTAATCAACCGGCTGCTCCGTGTCTGTCCTATAGAATAAAAGGCTAATATGCAAATGGTCCCCTCGACCGGGAGTTCGACCAGCAGGCAGGCCGGCTGACCGCCCACGTCCCCTCCCCCTGGCCAGGCTGGCCGGACCCCACCCATGCACGGATTCATGCACCGGGCCTCTAATGTGTGTGTGTGTGTGTGTGTGTGTGTACTAGAGGCCCGGTGCACAAAATTTGTGCACTGGGGGAGGGGGTGTCCCTCAGCCCAGCCTGCACCCTCTCCCATCTGGGACCCCTCAATCTGGGATCGGGCCTAAACGGGCAGTCGGACATCCCTCTCACAATCCAGGACTGCTGGCTCCCAACTGCTTGCCTGCCTGCCTTCCTGTTTGCCCCTAACCGCTTCTGCCCGCCAGGCTGATCACCCCCTAACCACTCCCCTGCCAGCCTGATTGCCCCTAACTGCCCTCCCCTGCAGGCCTGGTCACCCCTAACTTCCCTCCCCTGCAGGCCTGGTCACCCCTAACTGCCCTCCTCTGCAGGCTTGGTCACCCCCAACTGCCCTCCCCTGCCGGCCTGATCACCCCCTAACCGCCCTCCCCTGCAGGCCTCGTCACCCCTAACTGCCCTCCCCTGCAGGCCTGGTCACCCCTAACTGCCCTCCCCTGCAGTCCTGGTCACCCCTAACTGCCTTCCCCTGCAGGCCTGGTCACCCCTAACTGCCCTCCCCTGCAGGCCATCTTGTGTCCACATGGGGGCAGCCAACTTGTGTGTTGGGGTGATGGTCAATTTGCATATCACTCTTTTATTAGATAGGAGATATATATGTATATTTACTGAGTGGCCAGGTTATTATGCATTCAGAGAGCATCATAATCTGGCCACTCAGTGTGTATGCATATTTTTAAAAAGAGATACAGCCTGGCCAGCGTGGCTCAGGGGTTGAGCATTATTGACCTAGGAACCAGGAGGTCAGGGTTCGATTCCCATCCAGGGCACATGCCCGGGTTGCAGGCTCGATCCCCCATGTGGGACGTGCAGGAGGCAGCCGATCCATGATTTTTTTTCTCTCACCATTGATGTTTCTCTCTCTCTCTCCCCCTCTCCTTTCCTCTCCGAAATCAATCAAAATATACCCTATATAACAAAAGGTGAATATGGAAATCGGCCGAACGGCGGAACGGCCGGTTGCTGTGACACACACTGACCACCAGGGGGCAGACGCTCAACGCGGGAGCTGCGCCCTGGTGGTCAGTGCGCTCCCACAGGGGGAGGGCCGCTCAGCCAGAAGCCGGGCTCGAGGCTGGCGAGCGCAGTGGCTGTGGCCGGAGCCTCTCCCGCCTCCCTCACCTCCGTGGCAGCCGGACATCCCCTGAGGGTTCCCAGACGCAGGTCTGGCTGAGGGGACCCCCCACTCCCCCTCAAAGTGCATGAATTTTGTGCACCAGGCCTCTAGTTACAAATAAAAATATAACAGTGGATACAAATAAAATAATAAAATAAAAATAAAAATATATAAATAAATAAAATAAAAAAAAAATAAAATAGTATAAAATAAAATAAAAAATAAATAAAATAAAATAAAACAAAATAAGTATAAAATAAATAAAAATAAAATAAAATAAATAAAACAAAACAAATAAAATAGTATAAAATAAATAAATCAAATTAAAAATAAATAAATAAAATAAATAAAATAAAACAAAATAAATAAAACAAAATAAATAAAATAAAATAAAATGAAACAAAATAAATAAAATAAAATATAAAAAATAAATAAAATAAAATAAAACAAAATAAATAAAATAGAATATAAATAAAATAAATAAAATAAAACAAAATAAATAAAATAAAATAAAATGAAACAAAATAAATAAAATAAAATATAAAAAATAAATAAAATAAAACAAAATAAATAAAAGAGAATATAAATAAAATAAAATGATAAAATAAAATAAATAAAATAGAGATACAACCCCAGAAATATTAAGTGGGATACGCGTAAGTCAGCATCCCGGAATCTAGCGATTAACGGTGACATCCCCGATGAAATCAAGGGTGACCTTGTGTGTGTGTTTTTTTGTCTTGTCCCCATACAGGGACGCGGTGGCTGAACACACAGCATCCTGAGCTCCCCGCCCCCGGGGATGCCACGCCGGACGGACGGGGAGAATATAGGCCCCGAATCAGGTCACTGGGCTGTGACAGGAAGCCGCCTCGCTTCGTAGTAGTTTGGACTAAATAAAATCCTGGTGCCGGGGAACAGCCCTGGGGCCTTATTATTTCTTTTTTAAAATTATTATTCCAAGAGAAGGAGAATAATTATTTCCTAAATAGACTTCCTTGGGGACAAGACAACCTCCTCATCCTGGACGTAGACAGAGATGAAAACACTCCAAGTCAGCGGACCTGGCTCAGTGGTTGAGCGTCGGCCTGTGAACCAGGAGGTCCAGGGTTCGATTCCCGGTCAAGGGCACAGGCCCGGGTTGCGGGCTCCATCCCCAGTCGGGGGGCGAGCAGGAGGCCGCCGGTCCGTGATTCCCTCTCATCGTGGATGTTTCCCTCTCTCTCTTCCTCTATGAAATCAATAAAAATATATTTCTTAAAATATTAAGATATAGCCCTGACCGGTGTGGCTCAGTGGGTAGAGCGTCGGCCTGCGGACTGAAGGGTCCCGGGTTCGATTCCGGTCAAGGGCATGGACCTTGGTTGCAGGCACATCCCCAATAGGGGGCGTGCAGGAGGCGGCTGATGGATGTTTCTCTCTCATCCATGTTTCTCACTCTCTCTCCCTCTCCCTTCCTCTCTGTAAAGAAATCAATAAGATATGTTTTTTAAAAATTAAGATATAGGCTGGGGGAAGGTCTATGGGGGAAAAAAAAAAAAGGAGATATAGGTACTAATATATGTAATATTTTAAACAATAAAAACATTTTTAAAAAAATTAAGATACAGAAAGTCATCTGACAAAGGACTGAAAAAAATCTTTAAAAAAAATTAAAAATTGAAATAAAAAGTACATGAAAAGGGAGCCCACTGTACGGGAGAACCCATTAGCGAGGGATCCATCCGGGAAAGGGCTAATCTACCCAAAATATTTCAGGAACTCAGGCAACGTAATCGAAGGAAGACAGACAATCCAGGGAGAGTCACGTGTCCCGGGATCTCACGCCTACGTGGAATCGAAGGAGCCGAATAAACGGATGAACGGCGTGCAGGGAACAGAGGGGGGAACCCCAGAGGGAAGGCGGGGGAGGGTGGGAGGGCGGGAACAGATCAACCAACCACCTTGTATGCCTGGGTGACTCACCCATATGGACACAGCCAATAGGGTGGGGAAGACCCAGGCCGGGGGCGGGACTGAGGAAGAAGGGGGTCAATACTGGGGGGGAGTAAGAAAGTGGGGGGGACATCTGTAATACTTTCCACAATAAAGATGAATAACCAGTAATAATGAAATCATAATATGCTAATGAGACCGGGCGTCCTTCCGGATGTCCTTCCGGACGACCTTCAGGACGACCTTCAGGACGACCTTCCGGACGAAGCCCGGGTCCCGGGTGCCGGCAGCCGGGAAGGAAGGCCTACTCTTGCACGAATTTCCTGCATCGGGTTCTAAGAATAATAATAGCGACGACACGTATTCCGTCATCAAGTGGAAGGCCGACTAGAAAGACAGACAATAAACACACTTTAGTGAGTGATGATCAGAACAGGACCCCAGGCGGGGTGGGGGGTTGGGGAGGGTGTGGTCAAAAGGGGGGGAAAAAATAAAAGAAAAATGAATAAAATAGAGAGATTCCCAGAGAGTGCACCATGACCTTTTTAAAAAATATATATTTTTTTATGGATTTCAGAGAGGAAGGGCGAGAGAGAGAGAGAGAGAGAGAGAGAAACATCCATGAGGAGAGAGAATCATGGATCGGCTGCCTCCTGCACGCCCCCGACTGGGGATGGAGCCTGCAACCCGGGCCTGTGCCCTTGACCGGGAATCGAACCCGGGACCCTTCAGCCTGCAGGCCGACGCTCCATCCACTGAGCCACACCGGCCAGGGCTGAGTTTTTTTTTTTTTGTTTTTTTTTAAATGTTTCATTTCTGCCTGAGAATCTGGCTCTTAGTGGGATGCACCCTTGGGAGCTACGTGGATTCGACCTTTGGGTGTGAATCCCTGGGACTCCCCCAAACCCAAACCCCCCACTTTCTTCCTTCCCTACGGCTCCCCGTGTCGGTACAGCTCTTTCCCAGAAAAAGCAAAATGCACAGCCAGCAGCCAGCAGCCAGGCGGGCGGATCTGGGGCAGCGTGTGCCCGGCCGGCTCAAACGCCGAGTTCTAGGAAGTTGTATTCCCTGATCCACAGCCGTCGGCCAAACACACGGGAGCCAAATCGGCGTGTGTTCAGGTCTCACACCCACCCCCCCTCGGCTTCAGAGACAAGAATGCGGATGGGGTGGTTGATAAAGCACCTCTCTCTCTCTCTCTCTCTCTCTCTTTGTTTAATCCTCACCCGAGATATTTTCCCATTTATTTAAAAAAATATATATATATATATTTCAGAGAGAGGAAGTGGGAGAGAGAGAGAGAGAGAGAATCATGGCTCGGCCGCCTCCTGCACGCCGCCTACTGGGGATGGAGCCCACAACCCGGGCCTGTGCCCTTGACCGGGAATCGAACCCGGGACCCTTCAGTCCGCAGGCCGATGCTCTATCCACTGAGACACACCGGCCAGGGCTTGTTTTATTAAATCCTCATCTGAGGACATTTTCCCATTGATTTTTAGAGGGAATAGTAGGGAGAGAGAGCGACAGAGAGAGAGAGAAACATTGATGTGAGAGAGACACGTCAATTGGTTGCCTCCCACACGCACCCCAACCGGGGCCAGGGATCAAGCCTGCAACCGAGGTACGTGCCGTCGACCGGGAATCGGACCCCGGGCCCCTCAGTCCGCAGGCCGGCGCTCTATCCACGGAGCCACGCCAGCTGGGGCCAGCTTGTGTCTCTCTTATGCTGCAAACGTGAAAATAACTCCCAAAACACACACACACACACAAAAAAAAAAACCCCAAAAACTCCTACAATGACTTTTCCCCCCACTTTTTATGGCCGATGACGGTCCATATTGACTTAATAATTGGGCCCAACTTGTGGTTTCTTTTTTAAAATGGAACCTGTGTGGGCGGTGCCTATCTATACTAATAAAAGGGTAATGTGCTAATTAGACCGGACAGCCGAACGACCTGCCAGACGTCTTTCCCGACGAAGCCACAGCAGCAGGGGCCCAGGCAGAGGCAGTTAGGCACAATCAGGCAGGCAGGCGAGTGGTTAGGGACGATCAGGCAGGCAGGCAAAGTGGTTAGGGTCAATCAGGCAGGCAGAGTGGTTAGGGGCAATCAGGCCAGCAGGCAGAGTGGCAGGCAAAGTGGTTAGGGGCAATCAGGCAGGCAGAGTGGTTAGGGGCGATCAGGCAGGCAGAGTGGTTAGGGGCAATCAGGCCAGCAGGCAGAGTGGCAGGCAAAGTGGTTAGGGGCAATCAGGCAGGCAGAGTGGTTAGGGGCAATCAGGCAGGTAGAGTGGTTAGGGGCAATCAGGCCAGCAGGCAGAGTGGCAGGCAAAGTGGTTAGGGGCAATCAGGCAGGCAGAGTGGTTAGGGGCGATCAGGCAGGCAGGCAGAGTGGCAGGCAGAGTGGTTAGGGCAATCAGATAGGCAGGCAGGTGGGTAGGGGTGATCAGGCAGGCATGCAAGTGGTTAGAGGCGATCAGGCAGGCAGGGGAGAGCAGTTAGGGGCAATCAGGCAGGCATGCAAGTGGTTAGGGGTGATCAGGCAGGCAGGCAGAGTGGTTGGGGCGATCAGGCAGGCAGAGTGGTTAGGGGCAATCAGGCAGGCAGGGGAGAGCAGTTAGGGGCGATCAGGCAGGCAGGCAAAGTGGTTAGGGTCAATCAGGCAGGCAGGCGAGTGGTTAGGGGTGATCAGGCAGGCAGAGTGGTTAGGGGCAATCAGGCCAGCAGGCAGAGTGGCAGGCAAAGTGGTTAGGGGCAATCAGGCAGGCAGAGTGGTTAGGGGCAATCAGGCAGGTAGAGTGGTTAGGGGCAATCAGGCCAGCAGGCAGAGTGGCAGGCAAAGTGGTTAGGGGCAATCAGGCAGGCAGAGTGGTTAGGGGCGATCAGGCAGGCAGGCAGAGTGGCAGGCAGAGTGGTTAGGGCAATCAGATAGGCAGGCAGGTGGGTAGGGGTGATCAGGCAGGCATGCAAGTGGTTAGAGGCGATCAGGCAGGCAGGGGAGAGCAGTTAGGGGCAATCAGGCAGGCATGCAAGTGGTTAGGGGTGATCAGGCAGGCAGGCAGAGTGGTTGGGGCGATCAGGCAGGCAGAGTGGTTAGGGGCAATCAGGCAGGCAGGGGAGAGCAGTTAGGGGCGATCAGGCAGGCAGGCAGAGTGGTTAGGGGTGATCAGGCAGGCAGAGTGGTTAGGGGCAATCAGGCCAGCAGGCAGAGTGGCAGGCAAAGTGGTTAGGGGCAATCAGGCAGGCAGAGTGGTTAGGGGCGATCAGGCAGGCAGAGTGGTTAGGGGCAATCAGGCAGGCAGAGTGGTTAGGGGCGATCAGGCAGGCAGAGTGGTTAGGGGCAATCAGGCAGGTAGAGTGGTTAGGGGCGATCAGGCAGGCAGAGTGGTTAGGGGCGATCAGGCAGGCAGGCAGAGTGGCAGGCAGAGTGGTTAGGGCAATCAGATAGGCAGGCAGGTGGGTAGGGGTGATCAGGCAGGCATGCAAGTGGTTAGAGGCGATCAGGCAGGCAGGGGAGAGCAGTTAGGGGCAATCAGACAGGCATGCAAGTGGTTAGGGGTGATCAGGCAGGCAGGCAGAGTGGTTAGGGGCGATCAGGCAGGCAGGCAGAGTGGTTAGGGGTGATCAGGCAGGCAGAGTGGTTAGGGGCAATCAGGCAGGCAGGGGAGAGCAGTTAGGGGCGATCAGGCAGGCAGGCAGAGTGGTTAGGGGCGATCAGGCAGGCAGGCAGAGTGGTTAGGGGCGATCAGGCAGGCAGGCAGAGTGGTTAGGGGTGATCAGGCAGGCAGAGTGGTTAGGGGCAATCAGGCAGGCAGGGGAGAGCAGTTAGGGGCAATGAGGCAGGCAGGCGAGCAGTTAAGGCCTGATCAGGCCTAAACCGGCAGTCAGACATCTCCCGAGAGGTCCCAGATTGCGAGAGGGGGCTGAGGGACCCCTCCCACGCACGAATTTCGTGCACCGGGCCACTAGTGTGTGTGTATTTGTATGTATATATATCTGTATGTATGTATATTAAGCAGTTCTTTTGAAGCCCTTAACAAAATTTAATAGGTGACATTTAATATAATATGTATATTTAATATTTTAAAATAGCTTTTCAGAGAGAGGAAAGGGGAAGGAAAGAGAGAGAGAAACATCCATGAGGAGAGAGAATCATGGATCAGCTCCCTCCTGCACGCCCCCGACTGGGGACGTAGCCCACAACCCGGGCCTGTGCCCTTGACCGGGAACCGAACCCTGACCTCCTGGTTCCTAGGTCGATCTTCAACCACTGAGTCACGCCGGCTGACCTACAATATATATATTTTTAAAATTTATACAACATGAAGAGAAGTTCTATTTTGAAAGCGTCGTGGAGAGCTGAGACCAGAAATGTAATTGAAAACTTTTTTAATAGAAAATCAAGCCTTGTGCCGTGGCCGGTGTGGCTCAGTGGATAGAGCCTCGGCCTGCGGACCTAACGGTCCTGGGTTCGATTCCAGTCAAGGGACACGTACCTCGGTGGCAGGCTCCTCCCCGGCCCGGGGCCCTGGTCGGGGCGCGTGCAGGCGGCAACCCATCGATGTGTCTCTCCCTCCCATCGATGTTTCTCTCCGTCTCTCCCTCTCTCTTCCACTCTCTCTCTCTCTAAAAATCAATGGGAAAAATATCCTCGGGTGAGGATTTTAAAAAATAACAATAATAATAAGGAAAAGAAAGGCAAGGGGGTATGAGGTGTGACATACACACACACACACACACACACACACACACACACACACACACACACACACACACACGCCCCAGGCACACGCCCCAGCACGCAGGCCTGGCATACGCCGTTGGAGTGACCTGATTAAAGACTTGTCTTTTCCTGGTCCTCACCTCCCTCCCCGGGCCTGGAGTCTCTGCTCTGAATAATTGGGGTGATCCTGATAGGGCTTGTTGCTGTCAGGAGGATTAATGCAACGGGAATAAGATTCCTGGGACGACTCCACGTCGGCCTCTCAGGAGCGGGCACGGCCTGGGTGTCAGCCATCAGTGTCATTTACGGGGAAACCAGGGTTCGTCTGGCTGCGGCCCAACCCGCCCCGGGATGTGGGTCTCGTCCCTCGAAAATGAGGCATTGGCATCCTGGCTGGGTGGCTCAGTGGATAGAGCGTCGGCCTGCGGACTGAAGGGTCCTGGGTTCGATTCCCGGTCAAGGGCATGTACCTTGGTTGCGGGCACATCCCCAATAGGGGGCGTGCAGGAGGCGGCCGATAGCCATGATTCTCTCTCCTCGTGGATGTTTCTCTCTCTCTCTCTCCCTCTCCCTCTTCCTTCCTCTCTGAAATCAATAAAAAAATATTTTAAAAAAAAAAAAAAGAAAATGAGGCATTCGGGTCCTGGCCGGGGTGGCTCAGTGGACACAGCGTCGGCCTGCAGACTGATGGGTCCCGGGTTCGATTCCCGGTCAAGGGCACAGGCCCGGGTTGCGGGCACGATCCCCAGTGGGGGGCGTGCAGGAGGCGGCCGGTCCATGATTCTCTCTCATCCTGGATGTTTCTATCTCTCTGTCCCTCTCCCTTCCTCTCTGTGAAAAAAAAAAATCAATAAAATATATATATTTTTTAAAAGCCAGTGGCTTCCAAAAATAAAATAAAAGGTCAGAGTCCTTTCTATGAAAAAAAAAAAAAAAAAGGGAAAAAAAAAATAAAGAAAATGAGGCAGGTGACTGAAGAGATATTTCTGTCTTATCCACACGCTTTCCAGCTATTTTTGTTTGTTTGTTTGCTTGTTAACCGTCCCCGGACGATGTGTTTCTCCATTGATTTTTCGGGAGAGCGGGAGGAAGGGGTGGAGAGAGAGCGAGAGGGAGAGAAACCTCGATGTGAGAGAGACACATAGATGGATTGCCTCTCAAGCAGGCCCGGACCAGGGCCAGGGATTGACCTGCAACCCAGGTACGCGCCCTGGACCGGGGGAATCGAACCCGGGACCCTTCTGTCCGCAGGCCGATGCTCTATCCACTGAGCCACATCAGCTAGGACTTTTGTGTTTTGGTTTTTTAAAAAATATAATTAATTGATTTTTTACAGAGAGGAAGGGAGAGGGACAGGGAGTTAGAAACATCGATGAGGAGAGAGAAACATCCATCAGCCGCCTCCTGCACGCCCCCGACTGGGGATGGAGCCCACAGCCCGGGCCTGTGCCCTTGACCGGGAATCGAACCCGGGACCCTTCTGTGCACGGGCGGGCGCTCTAACCACTGAGCTCACCTGCCAGAGCTTTTTTCCAGCTTTTTTTTTCTCAGATTTTTCTTTCACCTCGATCGAGGGATCATGCGACCGACCGGACCCCAGGCTTTGAATCTGACTGGTCCACAGGGATTTGTTGTGTGTGTGTGTGTTTTTCTGGTTAATCCTCACCCAAGGATATTTTTTCCTTTTTTTTTTAAACGGAGAGAATGGAAAATAGAGGGATAGACAGAGAGAAACATCAATGTGACTCTGATGTTGATCGGTTGCCTCCTGCACGCACGCCGACCAGGGCCGGAAAACCGGAAACCAAGGTACGTGCCCTTGACCGGAATCGAACCCGGGACCCATCTGTCCGCAGGCCGATGTTCCATCCACTGAGCCACACCGGCCAGGGCTTTTGTGTTTTTTTAAAAAAATACATTATTATTGAGTTTAGAAAGAGGAAGGGAGAGAGAGAGAGAGAGAAAACATCGATGATGAGAGAGAATCACGGGCCGGCTGCCTCCTGCACACCCCCCACTGCGGATCGAGCCCCCAACCCGGGCCTGTGCCCTTGACCGGGAATCGAACCCGTGACCTCCTGGTTCCTAGGTCTACGCTCACCACTGAGCCACGCCGGCCGGGCGTCCACCGAGCTATTTATCCTGTTTCTGCCAAAGCTAATGTCACCTCCAGCACGGGGCTCGGAAAATCCATCAGAAATATTTGTCCATTCTTGTCATTCGAGCGTATTTTTTTGGTGGTGGTTGTTAATTCTCACTTGAAGATACTTTTTTTCCGTCGATTTTTAGAGAGAGCGGGAGGGAGAGGGAGAGACAGACAGAGAACATGCTTGATCCAACCAGGCCTGGGGTCAAGCTTACAACCGAGGTACGTGCCCTTGACCGGGAATCGAACCCGGGACCCTTCAGTCTGCAGGCCGACGCTCTATCCACTGAGCCAACCTGGCTAGGGCAGGGCATTGTTGTTATTAACTAGAGGCCGGTGCACGAATTCGTGCACCAGTGGGGTCCCTCAGCCTGGCCTGCGGGATCGGGCAGAAACCGGCTTCCCGACATCCCCCGAGGGGTCCCCGATTGCGAGAGGGCGCAGGCCAGGCCTAGGGACCCCACCGGTGCACGATCGGGGCCAGGGAGGGACCGCGGGAGGGCTCCAGGGCGTGTCCGGCCCGTCTCGCTCCGTCCCGATCGGCCGGACCCCAGCAGCAAGCTAACCTACCGGTCAGAGCGTCTGCCCCCTGGTGGTCAGTGCACGTCATCGCGAGCGGTTGAGCGACCTTAGCATATCATTAGCATATGACGCTGTGATTGGTTGAATGGACGACCAGACGACCGGACACTTAGCATATTAGGCTTTTATTCTATAGGATTTTTAGGACTGAGTTGCATACATTAGGGGCTTTGGGCCCTGCAGGCGGGTGGGCTGGGGTCGGGCCTCTACAGACACACAGTTCATTTGGGGACGGCATGTCTGTGGCCACGTCCGCCCAGTCCCTGTGGCCGGCGTGGCTCAGCGGTCGAGCGTCGACCTAGGAACCAGGAGGTCAGGGTTCGATTCCCGGTCAAGGGCACAGGCCCGGGGTGGCGGGCTCCATCCCCAGTCGGGGGCGTGCAGGAGGCAGCCGGTCCATGACTCTCTCTCCTCGTGGATGTTTCTCTCTCTCTCTCTCCTTCTCCCTTCCCCTCTGAAGTCAACCAAAATATATTTTAAAAAAATCTTTAATAAACAAAAAGAACGCATTTCCATTGAGATGCTGGGGGTGGAGGTGGGGGCTCCCCGGACCTGTATCTATGCCCTCCTAAGTGTTGCTCATTTTAAAAATGGGTCTCCCACCCTGGCCGGTGTGGCTCAGTGGATAGAGCGTCGGCCTGCGGACGGAAGGGTCCCGGGTTCGATTCCGGTCGAGGGCATGGACCTTGGTGGCGGGCACCTCCCCAGGTGGGGGGCGTGCAGGAGGCGGCTGATGGATGTTTCTCTCTCATCATCGATGTTTCTAACTTTCTCTCCCTCTCCCTTCCTCTCTGTAAAAAAAATCAATAAAATATTTTAAAAACAAAATAAAAAAAAATCGGTGTCCCTTGCCCTTGCTGGTTTAGCTCAGTGGTTAGACCGACGGCCAGTGGACTGAAGGGTTTCGGGTTCGATTCCCGGCCCTGGTGGGGGCGAGCGTGGCAGGCAACCAATTGATGTCACTCTCTCTCTCTCTCTCTCTCTCTCTCTCTCACATCAATGTCTCTTTCTCTCTCTCTCTTCCTCCTTTCCACACTCTCTCTCTCAAAAATAAAAAATAAAAAAAAATCAATGGAAAAAGAAAATCCTCAGGTGAAGATAAACTAAATAAGTAAAAAAAAAATAAAATAAAAATGTGGGTCTCCCCTCCTCCTCCTCCCCCCCCCCCCCATGCATCCTGGCCACAGGCCGCTGAATGCATCCCCAAATCTCAACCCCAATTTCACCTGCTCCGGAGACACCCCTTCCCCCCCCCCCCCCGTGTCCTCGGGCCCCCCAAAGCGAATCACCCTCCCCCCCTCAGACACTCCGAGCCCCTTGAGTAGCTGAAGGATTTGAGGCGCCTCTGATCCCTCCCGTGGCTGGGAATTGGGGGGAATAAAGGAATTAAAAAATAAAAATAAAATAAGGCAGGAACTTGAATGCCATACCGCAGAGACAGGCACCCAAGACTGCGTTGGGGTGGAGGGGGGGGGGCGAGGGGGTCACCCCCAAACGCCCCTGCTCCCCTGGATGGCAGCAGGCAGGCGCCCCAGCTGTCTGCAGACGCATACATTTGGGGGGCAGCCGGGCACACAGGGGCGTTTATCGGGGCAGGTCCTGGCTCAGAAGGAGGCATTTTGCGGGCTAACACGATCGCATTTTCAATCCCAAACTTGCTGGGCGCCCTGCGTGGAAGGAAGGCGAAGCCTCATTCTTGTCGGGGTCTCTCTCCTCTCGGGGGGGGGGGGGAGCTGGGGGGAAGCCGGGTCCCCAAGCTTTTGCGCGTCTTGGGGCGTCTGTCTGTCCGGGCAACAGACCTCAGACCTAGGATTCCCCAAAGAATCCATCCACTCGCCCTTTGCGGTCCTCGCCACCGTGTCCCCTCATACGCGCTCGCCTAGCCCGGCGGTGAGTGGCTGCGGGGATTTGGGGGGGACCTCCCCGAGGGGGTTCCCCCACACACACACACACACACACACACACTCTCCCAGGCAAAGCTCTGGAGACCTGGGTGCCCTTCGGCCTCTGCGCAGGTGGCCACCCAAGGCAGGAGCGCTTGGCGTAACGGCTCCCCAAGGCGCCTGGCGCGACTGGCACCGGGGAGTTGGGGTAACAGGAGGAGTGGGGGGAGAGGGGGTACAGCAAGCAGGCTCTCAATCCCCCAGACAAACAGCCACCTGCAGCCGCTCGCCGCGTCCTGCGCCCCTGTGGGGGAGTCCAGGGGGCAGCCGGTCCCGCGCCCGGATGGTGCGCGCGCGCGCGCGCGCCCTTCCACGAAGTTGGGACTCCCCATCCTCTGGCCCCGCAGACACCCCCCCCCCCCCCGCAGGAGGGGGACTCACCGGCGTCGTCTCCTCGCCCTGAAGGTCACAGGCAGGTGGCCGCGGCGGGGCGGGCGCGCGGCGAGTTGGGGAGGGGTGGCCCGGCGTTTGGGGGGCGCGCCCCCCTCCCCATCCCTGGCGAGGGAGAGGGGCCCCTCCCCGCGCGCGCGCTTTCAGATGCCGTGGTCGCAGTCTACGTCGCGGCAGATGTACCAGAGGATCACGTAGAGGATGAGCAGGATGGCGAAGATGAAGAGGGCCACCAGGATGGCCTTGGTCACCGGCGAGATGAGCGACTGCATGGCGCGCGGCGGGCGGGGGGCGCGCGGGCGGGGGGGGGGCGCGGCGCGCGGGGCGGTGCGCTCACGACCCCCGAGCGCGCCCGGGGAGCCCCCGCGCCGGCCCCGCGCCGCATCCGCCGCCGCCGCAGTGCCTCGTGCCGCCGACCGGGGTGGGGGGGAGACGGGCGCCCGCGCGCTCGGCCTGCGCTCTCGCTCGCTCGCTCTCACCAGCGGGCCCGGCGGCCGCCAGGCGGGGCGCGCGGAGGGCGCGCGGGGGGCGCGGGCGACCGGCGGGCGGGGAGGGTGGCCAGGGGCCAGGACGCAACGCCTCCTCCTCCTCCTCCTCCTCCTCCTCCTCCTCCTCCTCCTCCTCCCCGCCGCCCGCCCGGCTTGGTCCCCAGTAACTTGGGCGGCGGCGGCGGTGACAGGTGGATGCCCGGCCGCGCGGGGCGCAGCGCGCAGCCGTCTGTCTGCGGGGCGGGCGCGCGGTTGGGGCGCGCGGTTGGGGGGCGCGGGGCGGGGGAGGGGGGGGCTGCGGGGCCGAGGGGGTTCCCGCTGCGGACCTGGGGGGGGGCGCGGGGAGGAGGGGACCGGGCGACGCGCCACGCCCCCTCCCCGGCCCCCCCCCGTGACCGCCCCCCTCTCCACCCGCTGCGCCCTCCCGGGACCCCGGTTCCATGGCTCCCCCATCCCTCTCCTCGTTGGGGTCTCCTTTCTTTTTGTATTTATTTTATTTTGCATGTGATCTACACATCTAACTTACGTGTGGATGTGTGTGTGTAGTGTGTATTTAGGTTTTTTTGTCAATCCTCCCGCGAGGATGTATTTTTTCCATTTGTTTTTATTTATTGACTTTTTTTTTTTGTTTGTTTGTTTGTTTTTTGGTTAATCCTCACCTGAGGATGTTTTTCCATTGGTTTTTATTTTATTTACCCTTTTTGTTTTTTTTTTTTTTTTTGGAGAGGGGGTTAATTCTCACCCAAGGACATTTTTACCATTGACTTATATTTTACTTTACTTATTTACGTGTTGGTTTTTTTGTTTGTTTGTTTTTGTTAATTCTCACACAAAGGTATTTTTCTGTTGATTTATAGTTTATTTGTTTACTTGTTTTCTTGGTTCATTCTCTCCCAAGGACATTTTTTTCCCATTGATTTTTATTTTATTTTATTTATTTCCTTATTTTTTGTTAGTCCTCACCCGAGGACAATTTTCCATTAATATATATTCATTTACTCATTCATTCATTCATTCATTCATTTTTGTCAATCCTCCACCAGGACATTTTTTTCCCATTGGTTTTTATTTTATTTATTTACTTATTATTATCACTATTATTTTTAATCCTCACCAAGGATATTTTCCATTGATGTTAATTAAATTAATTAATTAATTTACTTATTATTAATTTTTTTGTTATTCTTTTTTTATTTATTTATTTACTTGTTGCTGTTAATTCTCACCCAAGAATATTTTTCCATTGATTTTTATAGAGGGTGGAAAGGGGGGTGGGGGAGAGAGAGAGAAACATCCATGTGAGAGAAACACAAGAATTTTTGAAAGATTTTCTTCCCATTGATTTTTATTTTATTTACTTGTTGGTTTGTTTTTTGGCTAATCTTCCCCCAAGGATATATATATATATTTTTTTACATTGAGTTATAGTTTATTTTACTTACTTATTTTATTTAATTTCATTTTTTTGGACTGGAATCGGACCTGGGACCCTCCAGTCCCCAGGCCGACGCTCTATCCACGGAGCCAACCCGGCCAGGGCGCCCGACCCATCCTTGGAGAACGTTGGCGCCGGCCCAGCCTTTTCCGTAGGAGATCGAGCCTCTTCCCCTGACACTTGGATGGCATCTGGGACTGGCTGGCCTCGAGGAATGGCCTGTGTGTCCGCTGCTCTTGGAACGCGGAGAAAAAAAATGTATATTTTTAAATCACAGGGCGTTTGCCCAAATGCTCCCCGAGCTCGGCCCTCCGAGGCCGGATGGTGGGTCCTGGGGTCCCATCTCCCCGGACGTCCACAGGGGAGTCCCGGCCAAGAGTAAGATCATTGAGACTCCGTCAGCCGTTCTGGGATTTCACATTTTTTAAAACACACACGGAGTGGCCAGATGATGGTGATCTCCGAACCCATAATAATCTGGCCACTCCGTGTATATCCTATAGAATAAAAGGCTAATATGCAAATGGTCCCCTCGACCGGGAGTTCGACCAGCAGGCAGGCCGGCCCACCGCCCACGTCCCCTCCCCCTGGCCAGGCTGGCCGGACCCCACCCATGTCCGGATTCATGCACCGGGCCTCTAATACATATATATACACACACGGAGTGGCCAGGTTATTGTGCGTTCAGAGATCATCATCATCTGGCCACTGAGTGTATATTTTTATTGATTCCAGAGAGGAAGGGAGAGAGAGAGAGAGAGAAACATCCATGATGAGAGAGAATCATGGACAGGCCGCCTCCTGCACGCCCCCGACTGGGGATCGAGCCCACAATCCGGGCCTGTGCCCTTGACCGGGAATCCAACCCGGGACCCTTCGGTCTGCAGGCTGATGCTCTATCCACTGAGCCACACCAGCTTGGGCTTGAAAACTTTAAAAAACCCACCAAAAAACAGCCCTGACCGGTGTGGCTCAGTGGACAGAGCGTCGGCCTGCGGACCGAAGGGTCCCGGGCTCGATTCCGGTCGAGGGCATGGACCTGGGTTGCGGGCACATCCCCGGTGGGGGGCGTGCAGGAGGCAGCTGATGGATGTTTCTCCCTCATCATCGATGTTTCTGACTCTCTCTCCCTCTCCCTTCCTCTCTGTAAAAATCAATGAAATGTATTTTTTTAAAAAAAACAACAAAACAGAAAAACACAAATCTATCATCAGGCTGCGAAGCTGAGCCTGGACTTTTCTTGTGGGTTAGCGCCACCTGCTGGCGCATCCCGGTATAGGCCGCCAGCCCGGTTGCCTTTTCAAGGTCAACGTGGGGTCCAGGTACTCACCTGGGTCCGGGCAAGAGACGGGCTGTGGACAGAGTGGCCACCTGTCTCCCTCCGGGTCGGAACCACGTGCTGAGCAGGCCGGGCCCACCTGGTTCCGGTCGGTTTAGGGTCGTGGAGGTCGCTCGTGCCCGGAGACGTCACACTGAAGTGTCTATCCTAGAGTAGACTTTGGGTGGATACGCTGGGGCCTTAAAAGAATAGAGAGGCCGGAGCCGGTGTGGCTCAGTGGATTGAGCGCCGGCCTGGGGACGGAAGGGTCCCGCGTTCGAATCCAGTCCGGGGCACAGGCCCGGGTTGCGGGCTCGGTCCCCAGCAGGGGGCGCGCAGGAGGCAGCCGGTCCGTGATTCTCTCTCCTCGTGGATGTTTCTCTCTCTCCCTCTCCCTCTGTCTTCCTCTCTGAAATCAATCCTATAGAATAAAAGCCTAATATGCTAAGTGTCTGGTCGTCTGGTCGGCCATTCAACCAATCAAAGTGTAATATGCTAATGATATGCTAAAGCTGCTCAACCGCTCGCGATGACGTGCACTGACCACCAGGGGGCAGACGCTCCGATCGGTAGGTGAGCTTGCTGCTGGGGTCCGGCCGATCGGGACTGAGCGAGACGGGCCGGACACGCCCTGGAGCCCTCCCGCGGTCCCTCTCCGGCTGGCCCACCTCCCACGTCCCTCCCCGGACCCGATCGTGTGCACCGGTGGGGTCCCTCGGCCTGGCCTGCGCCCTCTCGCCATCCGGGACCCCTCGGGGGATGTGGGAGAGCCGGTTTCGGCCCAATCCCGCAGGCCAGGCCGAGGGACCCCATTGGTGCACAAATTCGTGCACCAGGCCTCTAGTATGAATATATTGCTCTAGCTGCATTGGCTCAGTGGGTACAGCGTCAGCCTGCAGACTGAAGGGTCCCGGGTTCGACTCCAGCCTAAGGCAGGGAGCTTGGTTGCAAGTTCCCCGGGCCCCGGTCAGGGTGCGTACAGGAGGCCGCCAATCAATGTGTCTCTCTCTCACATCAATGTTTCTCTCTCTCTCTTCTCTCTCTCTCTCTACCTTCCACGCTCTCTAGAAATCAATGGCAAAATATCCTTGGGTGAGGATTAACAACAACAACAACAGCTATCTATAGCTATGCTAATAAAAGGGTAATATGCTAATTAGGCCGGACATCTTCCAGACCACCATCCGATGTCCTTCCGGACAAAGCTATGGTGGCAGGGGCAAGACAGAGGCGGTTATGGGCGATCAGGCAGGCAGAGTGTTTAGGGGCGATCAGGAGGGCAGGCAGAGGAGTTGGGGCGATCAGGCAGGCAGGGGAGCAGTTAGAGGCATCAGGCAGGCAGGCAGAGGTGTTAGGGGTGATCAGTTAGGCAGGCAGGTGAGCGGTTCGGAGCCAGCGGTCCCGGACTGCGAGAGGGATGTCCGACTGCCCATTTAGGCCCGATGAGCAGTCAGACATCCGGGATCGGGCCTAAACCAGCAGTCGGACATCCCCCGAGGAGTCCTGGATTGGAGAGGGTTCAGGCCGAGCTAAGGGACACCTTCCCACCCCCGTGCACGAATTTCCTGCACCGGGCTGCTAGTCCTATATATTAAAGAGGTAATATGCAAATTGACCCTCACGCCCTCACAAGATGGCTGCCTATGACCAGGCCAGCAGGGGGGTTAGTGAGGGGCAACCATATGACTGAACAGCAGGCTGTGTGGGGCGACCAGGCTGGCGGGGCAGGGGCAGTTGGGGGTGACCAGGCCATCGGGGGGGGCAGTTGGGGGTGTCCATGCTGGCATGCAGAGGCAGTGAGGGGCAGTCAGGCCAGCAACGGGGGCAGTTAGGAGTGACCAGGCAGGCAGGCAGGTGAAGAATTAGGAACCAGCCGTCCAGGATTGTGATAGGGGATTGGAGAGGGTGCAGGCTGGGCTGAGGGGACCCCCTCCCTGTGCATGAATTTCATGCACTGGGCCTCTAGTATATACATATATATATATATATATATATATATATATATATATATATATATATATATATATATATATATATATATATAAAAGGCTAATACGCAAAGTGTCCCCTCAGGAGTTCGACCGGGACACTGGGAGTTTGATCGCTCGCTATGACGTGCGCTGACCACCAGGGGGCAGACGCTCAATGCAGGAGCAGAAACCACAGGCATGAATACAGAACAGACGGATGAATCTCAGAGGGAAGGGGGAGGAGGGAGGGCGGGAAGAGATTAACCAAAGATCGGGCCACAACCAGGTCTCTGACATCCCCCCGAGGGGTCCCGGATTGTGAGGGGTGCAGGTCAGGCCGAGGGACCCCACCGGTGCACGAATCCATGCACTGGGCCTCTAGTATGTATACTAATAAAAGGGTAATATGCTAATTAGACCGATTAGACCGGACAACTTCCGGACGTGCTTCCGGACAAAGCCACAGTGGCGGGTCGGAGGCAGAGGCAGTTAGGGGCGATCAGATCAGCAGGGGCAGAGTGGTTAGGGGCAATCAGGCAGGCAGGCAGGTGAGTGGTTAGGAGCCAGCGGTCCTGGATTGCGAAAGGGATGTCTGACTGCCGGTTTAGGCCTGATCCCGCAGTCGGACATCCCCCGAGGGGTCCCAGATTGGAGAGGGTGCAGGCTGGGCTGAGGGACCCACCACCCCATGTGCATGAATTTTGTGCACCAGGTCTTTAGTCTATACACTGAGTGATCTCTGAATGCATATCCCACGGTGTGTGACTCCATTTATATAAAACTAGAGGCCTGGGGCACGAATTCGTGCACCAGTGGGGTCCCTCGGCCTGGCCTGCGGGGATTGGGCCAAAACCGGCTCTCCGACATCCCCTGAGGGGTCCCAGATTGTGAGAGAGCACAGGCCAGGCCGAGGGATCCCACCGGTGCACGATCGGGGCCGGGGAGGGACGTAGGAGGTGGGCCAGCGAGGGAGGGACCACGGGAGGGCTCCAGGGCGTGTCCGGCCCGTCTCGCTCAGTCCTGATTGGCCGGACCCCAGCAGCAAGCTAACTTACTGGTCGGAGCGTCTGCCCCCTGGTGGTCAGTGCACGTCATAGCGAGCAGTGGAGCAGCCTTAGCATATCATTAGCATATTACGCTTTGATTGGTTGAACGGCTGACCGGCCAACCAGACACTTAGCATATTAGGCTTTTATGATATAGGACTAGAGGCCCGGTGCATGAAATTCGTGCACGTGGGGGGGGGTCCCCTCAGCCCAGCCTGCACCCTCTCCAATCTGGGACACCTCAGGGGACACCCCTCTCACAATCCTGGACCGCTGGGTCCTAATTGCTCACCTGCCTGCCTGCCTGGTTGTCCCTAACTGCCCCCCCCCCCGCCAGCCTGATCACCCCTAACTGCCTCTGCCTGCTGGCTTTATCACCAATAACTCCCCCCCCGCTGCTGGCCTGATCGCCCCCAACTGCCCCCCTCTGCCGGCCTGGTCACCCCCAACTGCCCCCCTCTGCTGGTCTGGTCACCCCTAACTGCCCCCCTCTGCTGGCCTGATTGCCCCCAACTGCCCCCCTCTGCTGGTCTGGTCGGCCCCAACTGCCCCCCTCTGCCAGCCTGGTCACCCCTAACTGCCCCCCTCTGCTGGCCTGGTCGCCCCCAACTGCTCCCCCCACCGGCCTGGTCACCCCGAACTGCCCCCCCCCCCCCCCCCGCAGGACTGCTCGCCCCACGCAGCCTGCTTCTTCAGTCGTTTGGTCCTCCCTCACGAACCCCCTCTGCCGGCCTGGTCGTAGGCAGCCATCTTGTGAGGACGTGATGGCCAGTTTGCATATTACCTCTTTATTCTATAGGATGTCCACAAAAAGGCTCCTCCATAGAGACAGGACATGGGATGGGGCCGGGGATTCCTTCACGGGGCTCACGAAGGGGGATGACAAATGTCCTTTGAAACCCTCCAAAATCTCTCTCCAAAATCTCGGCCCCTTGTACGCCCCCGCCTGGGGATGGAGACCCCGACCCGGGCATGTGTACCGACCGGAAATCGAACCGTGACCGCCTGGTTCAAAGGTCGACGCCCCAACCACTGAGCCACCCTTTTGCCGGGCACCGCTTTACATATTTAATGTCCCGCGGCTTCTCGGAACGGGGAAGAACACGGAAATCTGATCCTTCGTGAGGTTGTGTTTCTCGTCAGTGTTTTCCCCGGAGGCAGGAGATGTTCCCCCACTTTTTAAAAATTTTTTTTTTTTTTTTTTTTAATGAAAAAGATAAAGTAACTCCTGATGTCTCATTAGCCCAGAAAAATAAGTTGGTGGCTTTTCTTCCATTACAGACGCCATCGGGTTACCGACGGGGGACCCGGGCGGGGACGGTGGCTTCGCCCGCCGGCGGCCAGCGGGGAGGGCTGGCGACGGATTTGCGATTTGCTTCTTAAATTATTCAACGCAATGATTCGCCTAAGTGGTGAGATTCGTGTTCGGTGTCAAACCCTGGAGGGTCAGTGTTTGGAAAAGGCTCCTTCTTCATCCCGGCCAAGAACACGACGGAATCGGGCAGTGGGCCAGGGACCGCTTACAAAAGGAGACCTCAGGGTCCGGCCTGTGTGGCTCAGTGGTTGAGCGTCGACCTAGGAACCAGGGGGTCACGGGTTCGATTCCCGGTCCAGGGCACAGGCCCGGGTTGCCGGCTCCATCCCCCAGTCGGGGGCGTGCAGGAGGCGGCCGATCCGTGATTCTCTCTCATCATGGGTGTTTCTCTCTCTCTCTCTCTCCCTCTCCCTTCCTCTCTCTCTAATAATCAATTAAGATATATATTTTAAACATTGATAGCTGGAGGGACCACTGTGTGCGTGGGTTGCTTGTGTACCCCATGTCCAGGTGAGTGTTTTCTGGGGACCCCAGTTTCCCCCGACAGCCCCAAGTTGTGCCTGTGAAGTGACAATTATTAGATCGTTTTAGCATGCTCCCGGGATTAACATTGGCATTGTTATATGAGGAATGATTCTCATCATGGATGTTTCTCTCCCCGCCCCTCTCTCTCTCCCTTCCTCTCTGAAATAAAATAAATGAATAAATAATAATGTTATAAAAAAAAAGAATGTGTCAACAGTGATTTTATTTTGCATTTCGGATGGTTCTGGGGCCTCATCTACGGTAGGTAAATATTTATGGTGACGAATTTATGCATTTCAGTTCTCCATTCTATGGTTTGAGACTTTATTGACTAATTTTTTCCTATCACTTCATACTATTATTATTATTATTATTATTATTATTACTACTACTACTAGAGGACTGGTGCACGAAATTTGTGCATAGTGTGTGTGGGGGTGTCCCTCAGCCCAGACTGCACTCTCTCACAATCCAGGACTGCTGACTCCCAACTGCTCGCCTGCCTGCCTGCCTGATTGCCCCTAACTGCTTCTGCCTGCCAGTCTGATCACCCCCTAACCACTCCCCTGCCAGCCTGATCACCCCTACACACTCCGCTGCCAGCCTGATCGATGCCTAACTGCTCCCCTGACGGCCCGATTGCCCCCAACTGCCCTCCCCTGCAGATCTGGTCCCCCCTAACTGCCCTTCCCCGCAGGCCTGGTGCCCCCCAACTGCCCTCCCCTGCAGGCCTGGTCCCCCCCCAACTGCCCTCCCTGCTGGCCTAGTCCCCCCAACTGCCCTCCCCTGCAGGCCCCCCCAACTGCCCTCTCCCCTGCAGGCCTGGTCCCCCACAACTGCCCTCCCCTGCAGCCTGATCCCCCAACTGCCCTCCCCTGCAGGCCTGGTCCCCCACAACTGCCCTCCCCTGCAGGCCTGATCCCCCCCAACTGCCCTCCCCTGCAGGCCTGGTCCCCCCAAACTGCCCTCCCTGCCGGCATGGTCCCCCCACAACTGCCCTCCCCTGCAGGCCTGGTCACCCTTAACTGCCCTCCCCTGCAGGCCTGGCTCCCCCCCCCAACTGCCCTCCCTGCCGGCCTGGTCCCCCCACAACTGCCCTCCCCTGCTGGCCTGGTCCCCCCGAACTGCCCTCCCCTGCAGGACTGGTCCCCCCCAACTGCCCTCCCCTGCAGGACCTGGTCCCTTCCGAACTGCCCTCCCCTGCAGACCTGGTCCCCCCCAACTGCCCTCCCCTGCAGACCTGGTCCCCCCCAACTGCCCTCCGCTGCAGACCTGGTCCTTCCCAACTGCCCTCCCCTGCAGGCCTGGTCCCCCCCAACTGCCCTCCCCTGCAGGCCTGGTCCCCCCCAACTGCCCTCCGCTGCAGACCTGGTCCTTCCCAACTGCCCTCCCCTGCAGGCCTGGTCCCCCCCAACTGCCCTCCCCTGCAGACCTGGTCCTTCCCAACTGCCCTCCCCTGCAGACCTGGTCCGTCCCAACTGCCCTCCCCTGCAGGCCTGGTCCCCCCCAACTGCCCTCCCCTGCAGACCTGGTCCTTCCCAACTGCCCTCCCCTGCAGGCCTGGTCCGTTCCAACTGCCCTCTGCTGCAGGCCTGGTCCCTCCAAACAGCCCTCCGCTGCAGGCCTGGTCACCCACAACTGTGCTCCCCTGCAGGCCATCTTGTGGCAGCGATCTTGTGTCCACATGGGGGCAGCCATCTTTGACCACATGGGGGCAGCCATCTTGTGTGTTGGAGTGACGGTCAATTTGCATATGACCGTTTTATTAGAGAGGATTATTAGTTTATCCATGTCTTCGTGATTTCCTCCTCAGTTCGTCCACTGTCCTTTCGTTCTTTTATTTCTCCTTCCTGGATGCCATGTTCTTTGGAAGCTCGTGTAGACCAAGTTCATGACCTTTTAGGGTTCCTGCACGTGAGTAGGAGTTCGCTTTTCGAACAATAAGAATTCTATGTCCCGGGAGTTGGGGGGTGGCATTGGGATTTTAGAAACACTTCTGTTGGGGACCCCTGGGTTGGGGGACGCCTCTGATCCCCCCCTGGGTCCCAGCCACACCCCCAGATGCCCACCACGGGGGCAAGGAACATATTAGCAGACGGGAAAAGAGCAAGAATTGGAATGCCTTTGGAAAAAAATAAAAATATTCTGAAGGCAGCTGGGCCAAGCCAGCTTCCCACTGGGGAGACAGAACCCACACAGCAAGCCTCGGACAAGGGCCCCTGTGTCCAGCTGCTCGCTGGACACAGAGGAGAGAATGGAATGGGGGACGGAGGCGTGTGGGGGGTGGGAAACGCAATAGAAGAACCCCAGACCATTTGGGGATGTTTCTGGCGCCCGGGCGGCCGGGGACTCACGGTCTCATTCTAACGCGGCATCAGGGTCCTGGGTGTGTCCCCCAAAAGCCAAGCATTTGGCTCTGACCAGACAGACAGTTGATTTTTAAAAAATATATATTTTTACTAGAGGCCCGGGGCATGAATTCGTGCACCAGTGGGGTCCCTCGGCCTGGCCTGCGGGATCGGGCTGAAACCGGCTCTCCGACATCCCCCGAGGGGTCCCGGATGGCGAGAGGGCGCAGGCCAGGCCGAGGGACCCCACCGGTGCACGATCGGGGCCGGGGAGGGACGCGGGAGGTGGGCCAGCCGGGGAGGGACCGCGGGAGGGCTCCAGGGCCTGTCTGGCCCGTCTCACTCAGTCCCGATCGGCCGGACCCCAGCAGCAAGCTCACCTACCGGTCGGAGCGTCTGCCCCCTGGTGGTCAGTGCGCGTCATAGCGACTGGTCAACCGGTCGACTGTCCGCCCCCTGGTGGTCAGTGCACATCATAGCGAGCAGTTGAGCGGCCTTAGCATATCATTAGCATATTACGCTTTGATTGGTTGAATGGCCGACCGGATGACCAGACACTTAGCATATTAGGCTTTTATTCTATAGGATTTTTATTCATTTCAGAGAGGAAGGGAGAGGGAGAGAGAGAGAAACATCCACGAGGAGAGAGAATCATGGACCGGCTGCCTCCCGCACGCCCCCGACTGGGGATCGAGCCCGCAACCCGGGCGTGTGCCCTTGACCGGGAATCGAACCCTGACCTCCTGGTGCCTAGGTCGACGCTCAACCACGGAGCCACACCGGCCCGGGCGTGGAAATTCTTATTTTTCACAATCACCTTTCACGCCAATACGGTGTCCTCCTTAGGCGATCTTTCTACCCGTCTTTTATTCTTGCATCGGGTCCTAAGAGACACGACTGTGCTATTTCATCCTCTCTCTCTCTCTCTCTCTCTCTCTCTCTCTCTCTCTCGACGCATCAATATCCTTTTCTCACCCAAAGTCAAACCCCCACGTGGGGCTGTGCGGGCTGAGAGCCACTTGAGGGCCAGCGGGCCAGCGTGAGTTGAAGTGCCGATTAAAATGCACAGAAAAAGGGGAATTGGTGTCTCAAGAGCTATTCATCCTGGATCTCACAGGGAGAGGACGTTCCCCAAAATCCTCTCTCAGGGGGACGGCCGCTCACAAGATGAACATCTCTGCCAGGAGCTCAAATGCTGCTTTAATAGGCTATGGATTCCCATAAACACACGCTTTGCGGTCTGGCCGGCGTGGCTCCGCGGTTGAGCGTCGACCTAGGCACCAGGAGGTCAGGGTTCGATTCCTGGTCAAGGGCACATTCCCCGGGGTTGTGGGCTCCATCCCCAACCAGTCGGGGGCGTGCAGGAGGCAGCCGATCCGTGATTCTCTCTCCTCATGGATGTTTTCTCTCTCTTTTTTTTTTTTTTTAAATATATTTTTATAAATTTACGCCTCCTCCTGGGGATCGAGCCCACCAACCAGGCCTGTGCCCTTGACCGGGAATCGAACCCTGACCTCCTGGTGCCTAGGTCGACGCTCAACCACTGAGCCACCCTGGCCTGGCCTCTTAGGGATGTTTCTCTCTCTCTCTCTCTCTCTCTCTCTCGCCTCCTCTCTCTGAAATCAGTCCTACACGGAGTGGCCAGACGATGATGATCTCTGAACGCATCATCATCCGGCCGCTCCGTGTCTGTCCTATAGAATAAAAGGCGAATATGCAAATGGTCCCCTCGACCGGGAGTTCGACCAGCAGGCAGGCCGGCCAACCGCCCACGTCCCCCTCCCCCTGGCCAGGCTGGCCGGACCCCACCCGTGCACGGATTCATGCACCGGGCCTCTAATATCTATATATCTATATATCTATATATCTATATCTATATCTATATCTATATCTATATCTATATCTATATCTATATCTATATCTATATCTATATCATCTATATCTATATCTATATCTATCTATATCTATCTATCATCTATCTATCTATATCTATCTATCATCTATCTATCTATCTATCTATCTATCTATCTATCATCTATCTATCTATCATCTATCTATCTATATATACATATACACACACACACGGAGCGGCCAGATGGTTATGCGTTCACAGATCATCATCATCTGGCCACTCCGTGTATAATCTGCCCTGGCCGGTGTGGCTCAGTGGGTAGAGCGTCGGCCTGCGGACTGAAGGGTCCCGGGTTCGATTCCTGATCGAGGGCACAGGCCCGGGTTACGGGCTCGATCCCCAGTCGGGGGCGTGCGAGAGGCAGCCGGTCCACGATTCTCTCTCCTCATGGGTGTTTCCCTCTCTCTCTCCCACTTCCTCTCTGAAATCAAGTTAAAAAAAAAATATAAAAATATGTATATATATATATATGTATATAGTTAAAAAAATATATATATATATATATATATGATCTGGTTGTCAAAAAAATCCACTACCTGACCTCAAACTTTCATTTTTATCATCGTTTTAAAAACAAACAAACAAACAAAATTGCAACTGCCCAGCAGGGGGCGTGCGGGAGGCAGCCGGTCCAGGATTCTCCCTCCTCATGGATGGTTCTCTCTCCCCGTCTCCCTTCCTCTCCGAAACCAACAAAAATATGTTTATTTATTTATTTTTTCACACGGCAACTGAGCAGATGCTCTGAATCTCCATCGCATTATCTTTTCGTGGTGAAAACAATCACTTTTACGGAAACTCCAGGTCTCCATGGAGACGGAGGTAACAAAACAACAGAGTCCCAGCCTGAGTCATAACCCACCAGCTAAGGGGGGGGGGGGGGGCAGGGACTGCATCCTGGGGCCTCCTCTCTCTCTCTCTCTCTCACTTCTCTCTCTCTCTCTCTCTCTCTCTCTCACTTCCTCTCTCTCTCTCTCTCTCTCTCTTGCTCTATTTCTCTCTCTCTTCCTCTTTCTCTCTCTTTCTCTCTCTTTTTCTCTCTCTCTCTCTTTCTCTCTCTCTCTCTTTCTCTCTCTATTTCTTTCTCTCTCTATTTCTCTCTCTCTTTCTCTCTCTCTATTTCTTTCTCTCTCTTTCTCTCTCTCTCTTTTTCTTTCTCTATTTCTCTCTCTCTCTTTATCTCTCTCTCTCTCTCTCTATTTCTCTCTCTTTCTCTCTCTCTTCCTCGTTCTCTCTCTTTCTCTCTCTCTCTCTCTCTTTCTGTCTCTATTTCTTTCTCTCTCTTTCTCTCTCTCTCTTTTCTTTCTCTATTTCTCTCTCTCTCTCTTTATCTCTCTCTCTCTCTCTATTTCTCTCTCTTTTTCTCTCTCTCTTCCTCGTTCTCTCTCTTTCTCTCTCTTTTTCTCTCTCTCTTTCTCTCTTTCTCTCTCTATTTCTTTCTCTTTCTCTCTCTCTGTCTCTCTCTTTCTCTTTTTCTCTCTCTCTTCCTCTTTCTCTCTCTTTTTCTCTCTCTCTATTTCTCTCTCTTTCTCTCTCTATTTCTTTCTCTCTATTTCTCTCTCTTTCTCTCTCTATTTCTCTCTCTCTCTCTCTCTCTCTCTCTCTCTCTCTCTCTCTCTCTCTCTCTCTCTCTCTCTCTTGCTTCTTTGGTAAATTCATCACCGGACCTTGTTCTCCGGTGGGTGGTAAAACTCACCAGAAGTGACCCTGTTATTTGCAGATGTTAAACATTTCCTGCAAGCTTTGTGATATTACACTACGTTAGTGCAGTCTGGGTAATATTATTATATTCAAAACCTTTTCTCTAAATAACGTTTAATGCATGTGATATTATTATATTCAAAATCTCTAAATAACGTTTAATGCATGTAATATTTTTATACTCAAAATCTTTTCTCTAAATAATGTTTAATGCATGTGATATTATTATATTTAAAATCTTTTCTTTAAATAATGTTTAATGCATGTGATATTATTACATTCAAAATATTTTCTCTAAATAACGTTTAATGCACGTAATATTATTATATTTAAAAGGCTGTGTATCTGGGTTGTGGGTTCGATTTCCAGGCCCTGGTCTGACCACGTGCAGGAGGCAACTAATTGATGTGTCTCTCTCTCTCTCTTTCTATCTCTCTCTTCCTCGTCCACTCTCTCTAAAAAGCATTAGAGCCCCGGCCGGTGTGGCTCAGTGGATAGCGCGTCGGCCTGCGGACGGAAGGGTCCTGGGTTCGATTCCCGGTCAAGGGCATGGACCTTGGTTGCGGGCACATCCCCAGGTGGGGGGGGCGTGTGCAGGAGGCAGCCGATGGATGTGTCTCTCTCCTCGATGTTTCTGACTCTCCCTCCCTCTCTCCCTTCCTCTCTGTAAAAAAAAAAATCAATAAAATATATATTTTAAAAAATAAAAATAAAAAGCATGAGAGCATCAGCTGGTGTGGCTCCGGGGCTGAGCATCGACCTGTGAACCAGGAGGTCCGGGTTCGATTCCCGGTCGAGGGCACAGGCCCGGGTTGCGGGCTCGATCCCCAGTCGGGGGCGTGCAGGAGGCGGCCGGTCCGTGATTCTCTCTCATCATCGATGTTTCTCTCTCTCTGTCTCTCTCTCTCTCTCCCCCTCTGTCTTCCTCTCTGAAATCAATAAAAAATAAACTCAAAACGAAACGAAACGAATACACGTAGCCCTTTGCGAAGGCAGGGTTTCTTTTTTCTTTTTCCTCCTTGAACATATCTCTTTGGATTCTGTCCTCTGTCCCCCTGTCCGGCTCCTGGGCCCCCAGACACCCCCAGGCGGGCGTGGCCTGTGCATGCCCCGCCCCTTGTCCAGCTTGAGTGACAGCTGCTGGCTCTGCAGGGCTAGCTGTCTGGCGGGGGTTGGGGGTGGGGGGGGCTGAGTCACTCGGGGGGGAGGGGCCAAGGTCTCTCCCAGGACCTGGGCTTGGTTTGGCGGGGGGCAATGCCAGAATATGACTCAGGCCTATTTCACCGGCTGAGATGTTGGCTCGGAAACCCACTGCGGATCCACGGGCTGCATTTGAAGCTGAACACCTTCCTTAAAAAGAAGGAAAGAAAGAAAAGACGGCGAAAAGGTGCAATGGAATCCAATGAACAAAAGTAAACTATATAGAGTTCCGCATAGAATTCTGAACGCATAATAGAGATCTCTGGACGCATAACCATCTGGCCGCTCCGTGTCCGTCCTATAGAATAAAAGGCTAATATGCAAATCATCATCATCTGGCCACTCATTGTATATTTTATTGATTTCCGAGAGGAAGGGAGAGGGAGAGGGGGAGAGAGAGAGAGAGAGAAACATCCATGAGGAGAGAGAATCACGGACCGGCCGCCTCCTGCACGCCCCCGACTGGGGATCGAGCCCGCAACCCGGGCCTGTGCCCTTGACCGGGAATCGAACCCGGGACCCTTCAGTCCGCAGGCCGACGCTCTACCCACTGAGCCAATCCGGTCCGGGCGAGTCCGAGGTTTTTAAAGGCCTCTGGGCCGGCTTCTCCTGGGCGGAGAATTCTCTAGTGCCGCTGTGGATTCTGGGAAAGTCCTGAGGGGAGGGAGAATGGCCTTAGGAAATGGAATGTGACCTATGCAAGTGGAATGTCCGTTGCGAAGTGGCCTTAAGGTCAGCTCCCAGGATAGCGGTTCAGTTCTTTGATCAGGACCCAACACTATATAAACATCTATACTAAGGAAAGGGTAATATGCTAATTAGACCGGATGTCTTCCGGACGTCCTTCCTGACAAAGCCACGGTGTCGGGGGCTGAGGCAGAGGTGGTTAGGGGCGATCAGGCCAGCAGGGGAAGGCAGTTAGGGGGCGATCAAGCCAGCAGGGGAGGGCAGTTAGGGGCGATCAGGCTGGCAGGGGAAGGCAGTTAGGGGGCGATCAGGCTGGCAGGGGAGGGCAGTTAGGGGCGATCAGGCCGGCAGGGGAGGGCAGTTAGGGGCGATCAGGCCAGCAGGGGAGGGCAGTTAGGGGGCGATCAGGCCAGCAGGGGAGGGCAGTTAGGGGGCAATCAGGCTGGCAGAGGAGCAGTTAGGGGTGATCAGGCCGGCAGGCAGAGATGGTTAGGGGCGATCAGGCAGGCAGGCAGGCAGGTGAGGCAGGTGAGCGGTTAGAGAGCCAGCGGTCCTGGATTGTGAGAGGGTGCAGGCCAGGCTGAGGGACCCCTCCTCCGCGCACAAATTTCATGCCCTGGGCCTCTAAGATATATAACAAAGTCCGTACACAGAGTCGATGAATATGGTTTAAAAGTTCCTGTTGCGACGAATCCTTAAGACAGTAGAGATTGGCCGAAACCGGTGTGGCTCAGTGGATAGAGCGTCGGCCTGCGGACTGAAAGGTCCCGGGTTCGATCCCGGTCAAGGGCATGGACCTTGGTGGCGGGCACATCCCCAGGTGGGGGGCGTGCAGGAGGCAGCCGATGGATGTTTCTCCCTCATCGATGTTTCTAGCTCTCTATCCCTCTCCCTTCCTCTCTGTAAAAAGATCAATAAAATATATTTAAAAAAAAAAAGACAGTAGCGATTGTAAGGGTTGTAAAGAATGAGATAAAAATATTCATTAAAAAACCCAAACATATATGTCATATAGGTATATATTAGAAACAAATTCATGCCCCTAGCCGGTGTGGCTCAGTGGATAGAGCGTCGGCCTTTGAACCAGGGGGTCCTGGGTTCGATTCCGGCCCGGGGTTGTGGGCTTGATCCCCAGTAGGGGGCGTGCAGGAGGCGGCCGGTCCTTGATTCTCTCTTATCATGGATGTTCTCTCTCTCTCTCTCTCTCTCTCTCTCTCCTCACTTCTCTGAAATCAATAAAAATACTTTAAAAAAATAAATAAACATACATTTAAAATAAATAAATAAAATTTGTAACAATATATATATAATATACATGTATATATGTAACAAAGTAGGTACGCGAAATCAATGTATATAGTTTAAAAGTCCCTATTTTAATGAATCTTTAAGACAACATCAATTGTAAAGTTTTTGTAAATAATCAAATAAAAATATTCATTAAAGAAAACCAAACTATATCTATCTAGATCTCTCTCTCGCTCTTTCTCATCTATCATCTATCTATCTATCTATCTTATATATCTATCTATCTATCTATCTATCTATCTATCATCTATCTATCTATGTATCTATCTATCTATCTATCATCATTTTGGGCCTGGGACAGGGATTTTCAGGGATCTAAGCCGCCCTCTATGGGAACTGGGGGAGGGGTCGCACTGTGCCCCCCCCCATCTGGACTTCTGTGGGGAGCGGAAGTGCACGGGGTGGCGGTCCCCCCCAACTTCCCCCCAAAGACAGAGGATTTCATTCACTCTCCCTCGGTGCCCCGGGGTGGGAGGGGGGTCCCTTTAGGGTCTGGACTGGGCTGTGGAGAGGAGAAGGCCCCCCCCATTTGCTGGGAACGGAGGGGGTTCCCCTATGTTACGTAGCAAAGCCACGTGGAGGTGGGGTGCGCCTTACAGAGGGGGTGTGGAAGAGAAGGTATGGGAAGCTTTTTGCTTCCAGAATCCTCTCCTTGCAACATTGTATCCACTTAGGACCCGCTGGCAACATTGTATCCACTGAGAACCCGCTGGCAACATTGTATCCACTTAGGACCGCTGGCAACATTGTATCCACTAAGAGGACCCGTTGCCTGTCTGTCTCCAGGGACTGGCGCCCCCCACAGGCCACTTTCCGGGCAACCCGGGGGTTCCCTCTCGGAGCAGATACAGGTCCCCCAACTCTTTCTGATCTGAGCCGTCCAGGGGGAGACCCGGCCCGCCCCCGCCCCCGCCCCCCTTTCTTTCAGCTCCACGCGCGCGCGCTCAGCGGTGGGACCCCCCCCTGCCCCGCCCCCGGGTGCGCAGACGGGACAGGGTGCCAGGGCCGCGCCCCTTGGTCTCCACCAGCCGCCGGCTCCGCCCCGGGGCGGGGTGGGGTGTGGGTGTGGGTGTAGGGGGGTGGGTGGGGTCGGTCAGAATCGTGCCTGCGGCGAACCGGCCTCACCATGGCGCGCTGGGCAGTCCTGGCGCTCCTGTCGATCGGCCTCCTGGACACGCTGGTGTCCGGCCAAGGTGAGCGCGCGGCCGGGCTGTTGGGGGGACCCGGGGCGAGGGGGGCGGACCAGGTCCCCCGGGCGGGCCGAGGGCGCACGGGGTGGGAGGGGGCGCCCGGGGTTGGAGAGGTCCCGTAGGAGGCGCGCGGGGTGCGGGGGGGGGGTGGGGTCTTGGGTGGGGGGCGCACTGGGTGGGAGGGGGCGCTGAGGGGGCGCACAGGGTGGGAGGGGGACTTGGGGGGGGCGCACGGAGTTGAAGGGGGCGCACTGGAGCGCACGGGGCGGGATGGGACCCTGATGGGGCGCACGGGGGGAGGGGGGGGCCCTCGCGCTCTCTCCGCCGCCGCCGGGCGCGACTCGGGGTGCCCACGAGTGGCCAACGCCCGGAAGAGGCAGCGGGCTGTGCTTTTGCAACTTTTCTCCTGGGCCGCGCGAAACCTCAGCTTATTTTATTTTATTTTATTTTATTTTATTTTTTTCTTCCCCAAATCCCCAGCTCTGAACAGTCGCAAGGGCCTGAGAGGGCGGTGGGATTCGGCTTACGAACTCCGGGCGGGGGGCGGGGGGGCGGGGGGGGTTCCCCCGAAGCGCGCGCCTTTGTTCTGGGGCGCGGGGCGGCCTCGCGCTGCCACGCCCGGCCTCCCCGGCCTAAATTTGGACGCGGCTCGCGAGCCTGACAGCCAGGCGGGGGAGGGGAGGGAAAGGTTAGACAACACTGGGGCCTCGGACGCGGTCAGAACCACGTTGAGAAACACGCTGTGAGTCTCCAGGTGGCCGGGATTGGAGCGCTGGCCGTGGCCCCCCTCCCCGCCCCTTCCCCCCCGTCCCGGCCCTGGAGACTGAGAAGCAACGGGTCCGCAGTGGACACAATGTTGCCAGCGGGTCCGAAATGGATACAATGTTGCAAAGAGAGGATTCCGGAAACGCCAAGTTTCCCGGGGAAAGACAGGAAAGGGTCCTCAGTGGATACAATGTTGCAATGTTGCCAGTGGGGGGTCCTAAGTAGATACAATGTTGCAAAAAGGAGAGGATTCCGGAAACGCAGTTTCCCGGGAAAGACAGGAAAGGGTCCTCAGTGAATACAATGTTGCCAGCGGGGCCTCAAAAAGTGGATACAATGTTGCAAAAGGAGAGGATTCCGGAAACGCAGTTTCCCGGGGAAACACAGGAAAGGGTCCTCAGTGGATACAATGTTGCCAGCGGGTCCTCAGTAGATACAATGTTGCAAAAGGAGAGGATTCCGGAAACGCAAAGTTTTCTGGGGAGGAAAACTCGGCGCCTCACCCCCCTTCTCCCTACTCTTCCCGCCCCCTCCCCCCGCCCCCCACCACACCGCTGTCCCGGCCTAACCCAAGTTTGCGATTTCCTTTCTCTTTTTAAAATGGAAGTTGGATCGGTCTTGTCTGCCCCTACTTTGTTTTAAAAGGAAAAGTTGGTTGTTCTGTCTGCCCCTCCTGCCTTCCCTCCTTCCGTTCCTCCCTCCTTTTAAAAGGAGCGTTGAGCCCGCGCCGGCTTGGCTCAGCGGATAGAGAGTCGCCCTGCGGACTGAAGGGTCCCGGGTTCGATTCCCGTCCGGGGCACCTACCTGGGGGGTGGGCTCGACAGGGACGCAACCAATGGATGTGTTTCTCTCACATCCATGTTTCTCTCTCTGTCTCTCCCTCCCTCCCCTTCCACGCCCTCTCTAAAAATCAATGCGGGGAAAAAAATAATAATAATCCTAATCCTAGTGTGAGGAATAACAATAAAATAATAATAAGAAGGAAATAAAATAAAATGGAAGTGGGATCTGTCTTGTCTGCCCCTTCCCTCCTTTTTAAAAGAACAGTTGGGATTTTGTCTGCCTCTCCCTCCCTCCTTTGAAAAGGAACTTTGGCCCCAGCCGGTGTGGCTCAGTGGCTAGAGCGTCGGCCTGCGGACGGAAGGGTCCCGGGTTCGATTCCTGGTCAAGGGCATGGACCTTGGTGGCGGGCACATCCCCAGTGGGGGGCGTGCAGGAGGCGGCCGATGGATGTTTCTCTCTCATCGATGTTTCTGACTCTCTGTCCCTCTCCCTTCCTCTCTGTAAAAAATCAATAATATATATATATATATATATATATATATTTTTTTTTTTTTTTAAAAACAAAACAAGGAACTTTGAGATTGTGGTGAGGCTGAGGGTGTGGCATTTTTGATAACTTTCTCCGGCTGTTTAACGGCCGCCTTATTGCTTCTCGGTAATAAACAGACACTCGTTTAAGAGGCCAGCGGGGTGGGTGGGGAGTTCTCTCTCTCTCTCTCTCTCTCTCTCTCTCTCTCATTCCTACATGTCCATCCTGATCCCATCTGGCTGCCCCACCACAAAAATCATTTCTTTTCTTTATATATATATATATATATTATTTTTATTGATGTCAGAGAGGAAGGGAGAGAGAGAGAGACAGAAACATCCATGAGGAGAGAGAATCACGGATCGGCTGCCTCCTGCACGCCCCCGACTGGGGATGGAGCCCGCAACCCGGGCCTGTGCCCTTGACCGGGAATCGAACCCTGACCTCCTGGTTCACAGGTCGATGCTCAACCCCTGAGCCACGCCGGCCGGGCTGTGGCAGAATTTACAAAACTCTCAGGGACCCTGGCCCTCACCGGTGTGGCTCAGTGGATGGAGCGTCGGCCTGCGGACTGAAGGGTCCCGGGTTCGATTCCCGGTCAAGGGCATGGACCTCGGTTGCGGGCACATCCCCAGTGGGGGGCGTGCAGGAGGCGGCTGATGGATGTTTCTCTCTCATCGATGTTTCTAACTCTCTATTCCTCTCCCTTCCTCTCTGTAAAAAAATCAATAAAATATGTTTTTTTTTTTTTTAAAAAAAAGGGTCGGCCTGTAGCATCCCCTCGACCCATCCACCACGGAGGGAGGGGTCCTGGCGGGATCCGGTCGACGATGCTCTGAATCTATTTTTCCAGCTGATGTTTTTTCCAAGGGAGACACACGGACACCCACGTGGGGTTCTGGCTCCTCCTCGCCCCCCCCCCCCCTCGGCTTTTCCAATCACGAGGCTCAGATTTAGGGGGTTGGGGGGCGTCCCCTGTGGGGTGACTGGGTTGGCCACGAGATGGGTGATGTGTCTTCTTGGGAGGCTGGAAAGCAATCCTTGGCTGTTTCTGAGCCCACGTTGCATTGTTCAGACGCCCAGATTTATATGTTTTTAATATATTTTTGCTGATTTTTACAGAGAGGAAGGGAGAGGGGGAGAGAGAGAGAGAGAGAGAAACATCCATGAGGAGAGAGAATCACGGACCGGCTGCCTCCCGCACGCCCCCGACTGGGGACCGAGCCCCCAACCCGGGCCTGTGCCCTTGACCGGGAATCGAACCCGGGACCTCCTGGTTCACAGGTCGATGCTCAACCCCTGAGCCACACCGGCCGGGTGGGGGACTGTCCTTTTTTTATTTTTTTAATTTTTAAAAATATATTTTTATTGGTTTCAGAGAAGAAGGGAGAGGGAGAGAGAGAGAGAAACACCCAGGAGGAGAGAGAATCACGCATCGGCTGCCTCCTGCACGCCCCCGACTGGGGATCCAGCCCGCAACCCGGGCCTGTGCCCTCGACCGGGAATCGAACCCCGGGCCCTTCAGTCCGCAGGCCGAGGCTCTATCCACTGAGCCACACCGGCCAGGGCTCATTCCTCTCTCCAGCTAGTCCTGTTCAGGACTTCCCTTTCTTGAAATTCCTGTTCTAATTCTTCGCCTAGCTGGGTCCTCCCCTCCACCCCCCTCGCCCCCCCCCCTCCCCCCCCCCCCCCCCCCCGCCCCCAGTTTTGGGAGAGTAACAGGTGGGTGTGTCTCAGACGTTGTCTTACAATGACTCACTCTTGCCGCCATCCCTGGTGTGGTCTCACGAGTCATATTAGAATTTTTTTTTAAATCAAAATCTCCCCTAAACAGGAAACATGCCATTTCCTTCTTACTCACCCGGGAGGTGGAGGCCGAGTTCTGCAAAAAGCCCGTCGAGACCCGGGCGTGGGCTGTGAGCGTTCAGGCTGCTGGGTGGGCCGTGGTCAAGAGGAGAATTGAGCCCCGGCCGGTGTGGCTCCGTGGGTAGAGCGTCGGCCCGCCAGACGGAAGGGTCCCGGGTTCGATTCCCGGCCGAGGGCACAGGCCCGGGTTGCGGGCTCGATCCCCTGTAGGGGGCGTGCAGGGGGCAGCCGATCCGTGATTCTCTTACATCATGGATGTTTCTCTCTCCCTCTCCCTTCCTCTGTGGAATCAATACAAATATATATATTTTTAAATATATTCTATTGATTTTTTACAGAGAGGCAGGGGGAGGGAGAGAGAGCTAGAAACATCGATGAGAAAGAAACATCCATCAGCTGCCTCCTGCACGCCCCCCACTGGGGATGTGCCCGCCACCCAGGTCCATGCCCTTGACCGGAATCGAACCCGGGACCCTTCCGTCCGCAGGCCGACGCTCTGTCCACTCAGCCACACCGGCCGGGGTGACCGTGTTGAGTGAACGGCCTGCCTCGCCTCTGGCAGCCGGGACTGTGTTTTCTATGTCGACGAGTCTGTTTTTAATTTACTTGTGAGTTTATCTTGCTCGTTAGATTCCATGTATGAGTGAGATCATGGGATACGTGTCTTTCTCTGACCAGCAGTTGGAGGGGACCAGGCCAGCTGGGGAAGGAAATTAGGGGGGCACCAGGGCTGCAGGGGAGGGGAGTTGGGGGGGGGGGTGACCAGGCCTGCAGGGGAGGGCAGTTAGGGGAGACCAGGCCTGCAGGGGAGGGCAGTTGGGGGTTGACCAGGCCTACAGGGGAGGACAGTTTGGGGGGACCAGGTCTGCAGGGGAGGGCAGTTAGGGGTGACCAGGCCTGCAGGGGAGGGCAGTTAGGGGGGACCAGGCCTGCAGGGGAGGGCAGTTAGGGGGCGATCAGGCCTGCAGGGAAAGGCAGTTGGGGGTTGACCAGGCCTGCAGGGGAGGACAGTTAGGAGGGATCAGGCTGGCAGGGGAGCAGTTAGGGGTGACTGCGCTGGCAGGGGAGGGCAGTTGGGGGGCAACCAGGTCTGCAGGGGAGGGCAGTTGGGGGTGACCAGGCCTGCAGGGGAGGGCAGTTGGGGTCGACCAGGCCAGCAGGGAGGACAGTTAGAGGCTGGGCGGGGGGGGGGGGGGGGGCAGGTAGGGGCAATCGGGCTGGCAGGGGAGCAGTTAGGCGTCAATCAGGCTGGCAGGAAGAAGCGGTTAGGGGCAATCAGGAAGGCAGGCAGGCGAGCGGTTGGGAGCCAGCAGTCCTGGATGGTGAGAGGGATGTCCGACTGCCCTCGAGGGGTCCCAGATGGGAGAGGGTGCAGGCTGGGCTGAGGGACACACACACACCCCTCCCACCCCCCCCCATGCATGAATTTCGTGCACCGGGCCTCTAGTATGTATATGTATATATATATATATATATATATATGTTGATTTCAGAGAGGAAGGGAGAAATAGAACCATCAAAGGTGAGAGAATCATGGATCGGCTGCCTCCTGCACACCCCCCTCCTCCCTCCCGACTGGGGATCGAACCCACAACCTGGGCGTGTGCCCCTGACCGGGGATCGAACCCGGGACCCTTCAGTCCGCAGGCCGACGCTCTACCCACTGAGCCACACCGGCCAGAGCCACAGGATTCCTTGGAATGGGCGGAGCCAGCCGCCGTTTCTGAGGGGCCGAGCGGCTGGCTCTTGCGTTCCTGAGCAGGGAATGCTGGGAAGGCATTACTCAGGCTGATACAATGTAGCCAGATTTCCTGTCACTCACCATCCCGTTGCCGGGCATCTGGGATGGATGCAGACGGACTCGAAACTGCGTGCCTGGCCCTGGCCGGTGTGGCTCAGTGGGTAGAGCGTCGGCCTGCGGACGGAAGGGTCCCGGGTTCGATTCCCGGTCAAGGGCATGGACCTCGGTGGCGGGCACATCCCCAGTGGGGGGGGCGTGCAGGGGCAGCTGATGGATGTGTCTCTCTCCTCGATGTTTCTGCCTCTCTGTCCCTCTCCCTTCCTCTCTGTAAAAAAGCAATAAAATATATTAAAAAATATATTTTTATAGATTTTTATTGTTTTTTCACAGCTGCTTGGAAGGGAGAGGGAGAGAGAGAAACATCCACGAGGAGAGAGAATCACGCATCGGCGGCCTCCTGCACGCCCCCGACTGGGGATGGAGCCTGCAACCCGGGCCTGTGCCCTTGACCGGAATCAAACCTGGGACCCCCCCCCCCCCCCCCCCCCGCCCCCCGCAAGTCTGCAAACCAACGCTCTATCCCCTGAGCCAAACCAGCTAGGGCTAAAATCGTTTTTCTTGAGATATTAATGTCTATTACGCGAATTACATTTAAGAAAAAAAATAAAAATAAAATATTTTTTAAAATACATTTTATTGATTTTTTACAGAGAGGAAGGGAGAGGGACAGAGAGCTAGAAACATCGATGAGAGAGAAACATCCATCGGCCGCCTCCTGCACGCCCCCCACTGGGGATGTGCCCACAACCCAGGTACATGCCCTTGACCGGAATCGAACCCGGGACCCTTCCGTCCGCAGGCCGACGCTCTACCCACTGAGCCACACCAGCTGGGGCAGTCTAGATTTTTTAAGTCCTGCAAGGAGGCAGATGTTGCCGGTCGACTTCTGCTTTCATCGGCCGACGTCTCCTACAGAAAGGCTGTGGGTTCTGTGCCAACTGTGACTTGAAAGGATTCTTTCTTTTTCCGCGTTTTCAGCAGAAAAGTCGGCTTCGCCACGTGAAAGGGTTCAGTAAGAGGAACTGTTGGGTAGCTTGGCACAGAGCCACGCCTTATAGCCAGAAAAGGGAAGGCGAGGCTGGGGTGCAGGGGGAGGGGGCAGGGCTAGGGACAGCCGCGTCCCAGGGGTGGGGGCTGCGTGAATGGTGAGGGTGGGGGTGTCTTACCTGCTGAGGAAGTGACGTGGGGACCAGGGCCTGGCTGGAGTGAGGTAGCATGCAATGGGGATGGGGTAGATGCTGGGTAGGTGGGTGAGTGGGTGCATAGGCATGAGAGATGATGGATGGATGGGTGGATGGATGGATGGATGGACAAATGGACATGATAGATGATTGATGTATTGATGGATGGATGGATAGGTGGATGCATGGATGGATAGATGGATAAATGAATGGATGGGTGGGTGGATGGATGGATGGATGGATGGATGGATGGATGGATGGATGGATGGACAAATGGACATGATAGGTGACTGATGGATGGATGGATGGATGGATGGATGGATGGATGGATGGATGGATGGATGGACATGATAGATGATTGATGTGTTGATGGATAGATGGCCAGGTGGACACAACAGATGACTGATGGTTGGATGGATGGATGGATATGATAGATGATGGATGGATGGACAGACAAATGATTGATGTATTGATGGACGGATGCATGGATGGATACGATAGATGATGGATGGGTGGATGGATGGATGGATGGGCCTGGTAGATGATAGCTTGGTAGATAGAGAATAGATGGATAGAAGATAGAGATAGAGAGAAGGACAATCTTTTTATCCATCCATCCATACATCCATCCATCCATGCATCCATCCATCCATGCATGCATCCATCCATCCATCCATCCATCCATCCATCCATCCATCCATCCATCCATCCATCCATCCATCCATCCATCCATCCATCCATCCATCCATTTATCCATCCATCCATCCATCCATCCATCCATCCATCCATCCATCCATCCATCCATCCATCCATCCATCCATCCATCCATCCATCCATCTATCCATCCATCTATCCATCCATCTATCCATCCATTTATCCATCCATCCATCCATCCATCCATCCATCCATCCATCCATCCATCCATCCATCCATCCATTTATCCATCCACCCACCCACCCACACATCCATCCATCCACCCACACATCCATTCATCCATCCAGCCAGCCATCCAGCCATCCATCCATCCATCCAGCCAGCCAGCCAGCCAGCCATCCAGCCATCCATCCACATATCCATCCATCCACATATCCATCCATCCACATATCCATCCATCCATCCATCCATCCATCCATCCATCCATCCATCCACCCACACATCCATCCATCCATCCATGCATCCATCCATGCATCCATCCATGCATCCATCCATCCATCCATCCATCCATCCATCCATCCATCCACCCATCCATCCATTTATCCATCCACCCACCCACCCACACATCCATCCATCCACCCACACATCTATTCATCCATCCACCCACCCACACATCCATCCATCCATCCATCCATCCATCCATCCATCCATCCATCCATCCATCCATCCATCCATCCATCCATCCACCCACCCACACATCCATCCATCCATCCATGCATCCATCCATGCATCCATCCATGCATCCATCCATCTATCCATCCATCCACCCATCCATCCATTTATCCATCCACCCACCCACCCACACATCCATCCATCCACCCACACATCTATTCATCCATCCATCCATCCATCCATCCATCCATCCATCCATCCATCCACCCACCCATCCATCCATCCATCCATGCATCCATCCATGCATCCATCCATCCACCCATCCATCCATTTATCCATCCACCCACCCACCCACCCACCCACACATCCATCCATCCACCCACACATCTATTCATCCATCCACCCACCCACACATCCATCCATCCATCCATCCATCCACCACCCACACATCCATCCACCCATCCATCCATTTATCCACCCCACCCACCCACCCACCCACCCACCCACACATCCATCCATCCATCCACACATCCATCCATCCATCCATCCATCCATCCATCCATCCATCCATCCATCCACACATCCACCCATCCATCCATCCATCCATCCATCCATCCATCCATCCATCCATCCATCCATCCACACATCCATCCACACATCCATCCATCCATCCATCCATCCATCCATCCATCCATAGCAGTCTTCCTGGCGTGGGGAGAAGGGGGTTGATTTTGACGGCCAAGTAGAGGGTCCGAGTGATGGCTCGAGAAGAGTGGAGACTCTCAGGGCCTCACCACTCATTTATAAGATGCTGGGGACAATGATACATTTTCAAGGGACAAACAGTGACACCTACTGGACACCCCAGGAACTATGACGAGAGACTGGGGTTCACTGGGGTTCTGGAACCTGTACTCTGCAGGAGTGGGACAAAGCAGAGGGTCCCGGGAGGTCCCTGCCTCCCGTGAACCTCAAATTATGTCCTCAAGAGGGGCCCCCCAGTCCAGCTGGGTCAGGGTCCCCCAGATGATTGTTACAAATGCAACTATCCTTCTTACAATCGAATATATTGTAAAATTAGCCCTGGCTGCTGTGGCTCAGTGGATAGAGCATCGGCCTTCAGACTGAAGGGTGTCCCGGGTTCGAATCCAGTCAAGGGCACGTGCCTTGGTTGCAGACTGGATCCCGGGCCCCAGTCAGGGTGTGTGTGTGCAGGAGGCAACCGATGGACGTGTCTCTCTCACATTGATGTTTCTCTCTCTGTCTCTCCCCCTCCCTCCCATTCTCTCTAGAAATCAATGGAGAAAATATCCTCGGGTGAGGAGGGGAAAAAAAAATAAGGCCCTAGCTGGTGTGGCTCAGTGGATAGAGCATCGGCCTGCGGACTGAAGGGTCCCAGGTTCGATTCCTGGTCAAGGGCACATGCCCGGGTTGTGGGCTGGATCCCTGGTGGAGGGCATGCAGGAGGCGTCCAAACCACGATTCTCACCATGGAAAATTCTCTCTCTCTCCCTCTCCCTTCCTCTCTGAAAACAATACAAATATAATAAAAACCAGTGGAATGAAGATCTATACTAATAAAAGGGTAATATGCTAATTAGACCCGATAAATGGGACATCTTCCGGATGTCCTTCTGGACAAAGCCAAGGTGGTGGGGGCAGAGGCAGAGGCAGTTAGGGGTGATCAGACTGGCAGGGGAGAGCAGTTAGGGGGGATCAGGCCAGCAGGGGAGAGCAGTTAGGGGCGATCAGGCCAGCAGGGGAGAGTGGTTAGGGGTGACCAGGCCAGCAGGGGAGAGCGGTTAGGGGCGACCAGGCCGGCAGGGGAGAGCAGTTAGGGGCGATCAGGCCAGCAGGGGAGGGCAGTTAGGGGCGATCAGGCTGGCAGGGGAGGGCAGTTAGGGGCGATCAGGCCAGCAGGGGAGAGCAGTTAGGGGCGATCAGGCTGGAAGGGGAGAGCAGTTAGGGGCGATCAGGCCACCAGGGAAGAGTAGTTAGGGGCGATCAGGCCACCAGGGAAGAGTAGTTAGGGGGATCAGGCCTGCAGGATCGGGCCTAAACCAGCAGTTGGACATTCCCCAAGGGGTCCCAGATTGAAGAAGGTGCAGGCTGGGCTGAGGGACCTCCACGCCTCCATGCACGAATTTCGTGCACCGGGCCATTTGTCTTGAAATAAAAAAAATAAAAATCAGTGGGAAAAATATCCTCGAGGAAGGATTAAAAAAAAAAAAAGAGAGTCAGAAGGGAAAATACTCTGAGCGTGAGTCATGCCTGTCACTGGGTGGGCGGGGCCCTGTCCTCGCCCTGGGGTGACTCACCGCCTGTTTTCCTAACATCTGGAACCAGGAGAGGCCGCCCGGAAACTGGGCGCCATCTGGGCTTCAGCTCACATGTTTAGGGGGACACCCACCCGTCGCAAGTTCTGCAGCCGGAAGGTTGCATCTCTCTGTCCCTGGACCACCCATGGGCCCCTTGCCTGTGACCTCAGGGGGTCACGGTCCCTGGCTTGGAGCTGCCAGCCTGGTTCTCAAAGACTCTGACAAGCCCTGGCCGGTGTGGCTCAGTGGATAGAGCGTTGGCCTGCGGACAGAAGGGTCCCGGGTTCGATTCCAGTCAAGGGCACATGCAGGCTCGATGCCCAGGAGGGGGCGTGCAGGAGGCAGCCGATCCAGGATTCTCTCTCCTCATGGATGTTTCTCTCTTTCTCTCCCTCTCCCTCCCTTTCTGAAATCAATAAAAAAAAATATAATCTATAATAATAAAAGCGTACTAGGCTAATTAGACTGGACGTCCTTCCGAACATCCTTCCAGACAACCTTCCAGACGAAGCCGGGGCTGTGAGGGTCAAGCCCTTTGCATGAATATTTGTGCATCGGACCTCTACTAACTAACTAGCTAACTAACTAACTAACTAACTAACTAACTGGATTGCTACTTTTAAAAAATACACACTGAGTGGCCAGATGATGATGATCTATGAACACATACTAATCTGGCCACTCAGTGTGTGTGTATATATATATATATATATATTAGAGGCCCGGTGCATGAATCCGTGCATGGGTGGGGTCCGGCCAGCCTGGCCAGGGGGAGGGTACATGGGCGGTTGGCCGGCCTGCCTGCTGGTCGAACTCCTGGTCGAGGGGACCATTTGCATATTAGCCTTTTATTCTATAGGATGGACACGGAGTGGCCGGATGATGATGTGTTCAGAGATCCCATCCATCTGGCCACTCCGTGTATATAGCCCTGGCCAGTTTAGCTCAGTGGTTAGGGGCGGGGTCAGCTGGGGGGAGGAGCCACGGGAGGTTGAGGGGGGACCGATCGGGCCCGGATTGGGCAGTTGGCCACTAGAGTGCATGTCATAGCAACCGGTCATTCTCCTCGTTCCGGTCGTTCCGCCGTTCTGTTGCTGGGCTTTTATATATATAGGTTAGAGGCCTGGTGCATGGATTCATGATCTGGTGGGGTCCCTCGGCCTGGCCTGTGCCCTCTCTCAATTTGGGACCCCTTGGGGGATGTCGGAGAGTCAGTCTTGGCCCGATCCCCGCAGTCCAGGACAAGGGTCCGGGGTGCGGGTGAACCGGAATCCGGGCCAACTGTACCCCAGTAGCCAGCTAACCCACGGCTGATTCCGCAAGGAAGCACGCTCCCTCCACTACTGGCCAGAGCGTCTGCCCCCTGGTGGTCATTGCGTGTCATAGCTACCGGGTGAACAGTCTGATGGTCGGACGGCCCGATGGTCGGACGGTCGCTTAGGCTTTTATATATAGAGATATTTTAAATATATTTTTATGGATGTCGGAGACGAAGGGAGAGGGAGAGAGAGAGAGAAACATCCATGAGGAGAGAGAATCACGGATCGGCGGCCTCCCGCACGCCCCCCGCTGGGGATGGAGCCCGCAACCCCGCCATGTGCCCTTGACCGGGAATCGAACCGTGACCTCCTGGTTCATAGGTCGACGCTCAACCACTGAGCCACACCGGCCAGGCTGTTCCTCACCTATTTCAACAGACCAGCCTTTTTAGAATAATGTACGTCCCACTCTGAATGTCCGCCAAATTCATCCACTGTTTGATATGTATACACGGACATTACTTTTAGGGATTGAAGTGAATATTTAGAACGAGACGAGAAGTCACAACACATTCCTGTATTTTCCAAAGCTGCAAAATGGCCCGCACCCATCAGACAGTCTAGCTTCCTTTTTTTTTAAAAAAAAAAAATATATATATATATTTTTTATTGATTTTTTTATAGAGAGGAAGGGAGAGGGAGAGAGAAACATCCATCAGCTGCCTCCTGCATGCCCCTCACCTGGGGATGTGCCCGCGACCAAGGTGCATGCCCTTGACCGGAATCGAACCCGGGACCCTTCCGTCCGCAGGCCGACGCTCTGTCCACTGAGCCACACCGGGGCTTAACTTCCTTATTATTATTATTTTTTTTAAAATATTGTTTTCTTCATTTCCAAGTCTAGTTTGCTTTTTCCTTATTACTAACGGGGTTCTTTTCCTCCTAGGTGACTTTGACTTATCGGACGCCTTTGATGGTGAGTTATATTAACAGCATTTCATTTTTATTTTATTTTATTTTATTTTATTCTAAACATTGTACTAGTATACTTCTTACTACATGGAGGTGGAATAATACATTTGTAGTTTTTAAAATATATTTTTATGGATGTCAGAGAGGAAGGAAGAGGGAGGGAGAGAGAGAGAGAGAGAGAGAGAGAGAGAGAAACACCCATGAGGCGAGAGAATCATGGACCGACTGCCTCCTGCGTGCCCCCTAGTGGCGATGGAGCCCACAACCCGGGCCTGTGCCCTTGGCCGGGAATAGAACCCGGGACCTTTCAGTTCACCGGCCAACGCTCTATCCACTGAGCAACACCAGCCAGGGCTTATTTTTATTTTAAAAATATTTTTATTTATTTTTGAAGAGGACGGGAGAGGGAGAGAGAGAGAAAAACATCCATGAGGAGAGAGAATCATGGATCGGCTGCCTCCTGCACGCCCCCCACTGGGGATGGAGCCCGCAACCTGGGCATGTGCCCTTGACCGGGAATCGAACCCGGGACCCTTCAGTCTGCAGGCCGATGCTCTAACCACTGAGCAACACTGGCCAGGGCACCTGTGTTTTTTTTTTTTTTTTTTTTTTTTTTTTTTTTTTAAATGGAGCATCGTGGAGAGCGGACCCTGTTTCGAAGTTGGAAGCGGTACTGACCGTAAAAATGTCTTTTCTCTGCAGATGGTCCCCAGAAGCCCACCCCAACGCCGAAGAAACCCAGCTCCGGTGAGAAGCTCATGTTCTCTGTGGGCAAAGGGAGTGGGAAAATGTGTAATTCAGGGGCTGTGGGTTCAGTCTGGTCAATCATGGGACTTGGGCCCTGGCCGGTGTGGCTCAGTGGATAGAGCGTCGGCCTGCGGACTGAGGGGTCCCGGGTTCGATTCCGGTCCAGGGCATGGACCTTGGTGGCGGGCACATCCCCAGTGGGGGGAGTGCAGGAGGCAGCTGATGGATGTTTCTCTCTCATCGATGTTTCTGACTCTCTGTCCCTCTCCCTTCCTCTCTGTAAAAAAATCAATAAAATATATTTAAAATAAATAACGTGACGTCCAATGGATCCTGTAAGAAGGATGGTGATGATTCTATGAGATACTATGGGGTCATTTGGACAAGTATTTGTGGCTTTCTTTAATTTTTTTTTTAAACATATATTTTTATTGATTTCAGAGAGGAAGGGAGACAGAGAGAGAAACATCCATGAGGAGAGAGAATCACGGATCGGCTGCCTCCTGCACGCCCCCCACTGGGGATCGAGCCCGCAACCCGGGCCTGTGCCCTTGGCCGGGAATCGAACCGTGACCTCCTGGTTCATAGGTTGATGCTCAGCTACTGAGCCACGCTGGCCGTGCCTCTTTGTACTTTTTAAAATTACATTTTAATATATTTTGAAATGTATTTTTATTGATTTTAGAGAGGAAGGGAGAGGGATAGAGAGTTAGAAACATCGATGAGAGAGAAACATCCATCAGCTGCCTCCTGCATGCCCCCGACTGGGGATGTGCCCGCAACCAAGGTACATGCCCTTGACCGGAATCGAACCCGGGACCCTTCAGTCCGCAGGCTGACGCTCTATGCATTGAGCCACACCTGCTAGGGCTCTTGGTCCTTTTTTCATCGGAGTGATGCATGATGGGAAAATTGATTGGGGAATTGGGTGTTTCCAAGGAGATCCTGGTCAAGAAAATTATGTAGGGATTTGTGGGTGCAGTGTTTTCTCCAAGGAAAGATTTTTTATTTCTCCCCAACACCCCAACTTGGGTATTAAAAATAATTTCTCCTCCTGTAGGTGATGACTTAAGTTTAGAAGATGCTCTGGGTGGTGGAGGACACAGTAAGTACCTTTCTTTTTAATTTTTAAAAATAGATTTTTATTGATTTTGGAGAGGAAAGGAGACAGAGAGAGAGAGACAGAGAGAGAGAGAGAAACATCCATGATGAGAGAGAATCATGGATCGGCTGCCTCCTGTACGCCCCCTACTGGGGATGGAGCCCGCAACCCAGGCATGTGCCCCGACCGGGAATTGAACCCGGGACCCTGGAGACCCCAGCCCGATGCTCTATCCACGGAGCCACACCAGCCAGGGCTTTTTCTTAGTTTCTATTGGAGGCACGTGAACATCACTATTGCAGGTGGTTGATGATGGAAAGAAATCCTCACGTGATTGAGTGTCTATGGCCAATGTTGGAATCCCCTCCTCCCCGCCAAGGGCCATTTGCAATATTTATAACGTCACCCGAGGGCCATACCAAAGTATCCGCTTAAAAAAAAATTGGAAAAAAATATTAGCCTGCTAGCACCATTTAGAGGAGCTGAGATCTGGACACAGCCCGAATGCCCGTCCGCAGACGCGTGGATAAAACAGCTGTGGTCCATCGACACCGTGGAATACTACGCAGCCCTGAAAAAGGAGGGTCTCTTACCCTTTGAGACAGCACGGAGGCCCTGGAGAGCATGATGCTGAGGGAAATAAGCCAGTGAGAGAAAGACACGTATCTCATGATTTCACTCCTACGTGGAAGCTAATGAAGAAAATAAACTGATGAACAGAATAGATCCAGAGGCATAGAAGCATTGAACAGATGGTCAAACCTCAGAGGGAAGCCGGGGGCGGGTGGGTGGGTGGGTGGTAGTCAACCATGGACCTTGAATGCATCTATTCATCCCCCGTGGACACAGACAATAGGGGGGTGAGGGCCTGTGGTAGGAGGTGGGGGTGGGCTGGAGTGGGTCATTGGAGGAATATTTGGGGGACCTATCTAATACTGCCAACAATAAAGAATTATTTATTAAAGAGAAATGGTTTTAAATATAAAAATATGACACGCAACAAACATTAATATTTCAGGAAAAAATATTTTTTTTAAAGGAATGAATTCTTCTTTTTATTTTTTTAAAATATATTTTTTTATTGATTTCAGAGAGGAAGGGAGAGAAAGAGAGAGATAGAAACATCAATGATGAGAGGGAATCATTGATTGGCTGCCTTCTGCACGCCCCCTACTGGGGATCAAGCCCACAACCCAGACATGTGCCCTTGACTGGTATCGAACCCGGGACCCTTCAGTTTGCAGGCCGATGCTCTATCCACTGAGCCAAACCAGCTAGGGCAAGAAAAAAGATTTTTAAATCCTATACAATAAAAGGCTAATATGCAAATCGACCAAACAGCAGAACGACCTGGTCGCCATTACGTGCCCTGACCACCAGGGAGCAGACGTTCAACGCAGGAGATGCCCCCTGGTGGTCAGTGCGCTCCCACAGGGGGAGTGCCGATCAGCCAGAAGCTGGGCTCACGGCTGGCGAGCGCATTGGCGGTTTCGGGAGCCTCTCCCACCTCCGCGGTAGTCGGACATCCCCCAAGGGCACCCGGATGCGAGAGGGGGCAGGCCGGGCTGAGGGACCTTCCCCCACCCCGTGCACAAATTTTGTGCACCAGGCCTCTAGAATAATAATATTACCACAACTGTACTTACCTAGTATAATATCACAAACATTGTAGGAAATAAAGAATTATTAAAAAAAAAAAATTAGCCTGCTATGCCCTGGCTGGTTTGGCTCAGTAGATAGAGCATCAGCCTTCAGACTGAAGGGTCCCGGGTTCGATTCCGGTCAAGGGCATGTATCTTGGTTGCGGGCACATCCCCAGTAGGAGGTGTGCAGGAGGCAGCTGATGGATGTTTCTCTCTTGTCCATGTTTCTAACTCTCTCTCCCTCTCCCTTCCTCTCTGTAAAAAAAACTCAATATAAAATATATTTTTTAAAAAATTAGCCTGCTCTATTTGGTCCAACATTGAGTGAACTCACCCCCAAAGTGTTGGCAAGGTCAGGCGATTTCCTGGGCCTTTTCTGGCTCACAGATGGGGGCGTTTCCCCAACCCCAGTCTATGGGTTTTTCCCCCAAACAAGGCCCAGGGCACACCTAGGAAACCGTTTATCGGCAAATGCACATTTTGTGCGTTCTCTCCTAGAAATTTCTTGTTATCGCAATTCTGCTCTTTTTACAAACAGGTGACCCAGGAATTCCTAGTCCCCCAAGGCCAAAACCGAATCCGAACCCAAAGCAGCCGGGAACCTCAGGTAAGACCCCAAGTGCTTCCGGTCCAATATTTGTGTGTGTGTGTTTTTCAGAGAACTGTGTGTGTGGTTTTTCCATGTCATGTGAGAAGGGGGTGAATTCAGATTTGCGTGTGCTGACTGGTCTCTCTCTTCAGGGAAATTCCAAAGTTCCGGCAGTGGGAGACAACTTTTCAAAAAGATATTTTGGGTTTTTGCATGTGATTTGTTTCTAATTTGCATTTTTATGGATTTCAGAGAGGAAGGGAGAGGGAGGGAGAGAGAGAGAAACATCCATGAGGAGAGAGAATCATGGATCGTCTGCCTCCTGCACGCCCCCTGCTGGGGATGGAGCCCACAACCCGGGCACGTGCCCTTGACCGGGAATGGAGATGGGACCTCCTGGTTCATAGGTTGATGTTCAACCACTGAGCCACGCCGGCCGGGCATTAACAGTATTTTTAGACAAGCAAGATTTTAAATGCTTTCTTCATGGTGTCTTTTATGCTTTTGTGGATCTCTCTCTCTCTCTCTCTCTCTCTCTCTCTCTCTCTCTCTCTCTCTCTCCACCCCCCCCCCCCACCGGCTGTTTTGTTCTTTTAACTTCAGAACCATTTTGTCACGGTTCCTCTCTCCTCTTGGGAAAAAATGACCCTCCTCCCCCATATATATTTTTTTCTTTTAAATTGTTCACAACTGCAAACGGATTTGCCAAATGGGACTTGTTTTCTTGGGATTCAATTATGAAAATTCTGTCTCCTTGTTTCCTTTCAAATGTGTTTCTCAACGGTTTTGCCCTGTTTCTGTTTATTTCTGGGCCTGCATTTTATGTCCGTTCATTTTCTGTTCATTTCTGGAACGTGGAAATGTGCTTTGGCAGGTGTTTTGTTTGTTTTTTAAATAGACACTTCACAGTGAACAGCCTTTTAACGTTTAATGGATTCTCTTTGCGTGTTAGCGTTCCTAAGGAGATGGTCACATTATTGTGCCGTGATATTTTTTTTAAACAATATATTTTTAAAAAAATGTGGATGTCAGAGAGGAAAAAAAGAGGGAGAGAAATAGAAACATCCATGATGAGAGAGAATCACAGATTGCCTGCCTCCTGCACGCCCCCTCCTGGGAAGGTCTCCATGGTCATCAATGCAGATGGCCTTTTGTTTTATTTCTTTTAATCTATGAATCTGAAGGTTTACACTGAAAGATTTTTTTAAAAAATATATTTTATTGATTTTTTACAGAGAGGAAGGGAGAGGGATAGAGAGTTAGAAACATCGATGAGAGAGAAACATCCATCAGCTGCCTCCTGCACACCCCCTACTGGGGATGTGCCCACAACCAAGGTACATGCCCTTGACCGGAATCGAACCCGGGACCCTTGAGTCTGCAGGCCGACGCTCTATCCACTGAGCCAAACCGGTTTTGGCTGAAAGATGTTTTTATAGAAAACTAGAGGCCCAGTGCACGAAATTCATACCTGGGATGGGGGGGGGTCCCTCAGCCTGGCCTGCACCCTCTCGCAATCCGGGACCACTGGCTCCTAACCGCTTGCCTGCCTGCCTGATGGCCCCTAACCCCTCTGCCTACCTGCTTGATTGCCCCTAACCCCTCTGCCTGCCTGCCTGATCTCCCCTAACCACTCACCTGCCTGACTGATCGCCCCTAACCACTCACCTGCCTGCCTGATTGCTGTAACCACTCACCTGCCTGGCTGATTGCCCCTAACCACTCTGCTTGCCTGACTGATCTCCCCTAACCACTCGCCTGCCTGACTGATTGCCCCTAACCGCTCACCTGCCTGCCTGATTGCCGTAACCGCTCACCTGCCTGCTGATTGCCCCTAACCACTCTGCTTGCCTGAATGATCACCCCTAACCACTCACCTGCCTGTCTGATTGCCCCTAACCACTCTGCCTGCCTGCCTGATCTCCCCTACCTGCTCACCTGCCTGACTGACTGACCGCCCCTAACCACTCACCTGCCTGTCTGATTGCCCCTAACCACTCGCCTGCCTGCCTGATCTCCCCTAACCACTCACCTGCCTGACTGATTGCCCCTAACCACTCACCTGCCTGTCTGATTGCCCCTAACCACTCTGCCTGCCTGACTGACCGCCCCCAACCCCTCTGCCTGCCTGCCTGATCGCCCCTAACCACTCACCTGCCTGCCTGATCACCCCTACCTACTCACCTGCCTGCCTGATCGCCCCTAACCTACTCTGCCTGCCTGCCTGATCGCCCCTAATCCACGCCTGCCTGCCTGATCTCCCCTAACCACTCTGCCTGCCTGATCGCCCCTAACCACTTGCATTCATGGAATAATCTCTAGTTAGTCAGGATAGGTTTTCGTAAACCGATGGATTAAGATTGGTGTGCGTCTGCTAGCTGTTGTTGGCCGACGAGCCGTTCTTAAATCCAGAGCCTTAATGTGTTTAAAAAGTGATGACGTCTGCGGCATCTGGGCTGGGCGTGGTGGAGGTTGGCTTGGCTGTGGTGTGTCCGTGGTCACCCCGTCTGGGCTGATACAACCTGGGGTGATTGAGTTCTTCCTCATGTCACACCCTGACCTTAGCCTTACGTCAACTCATTCTGATGGGGCAGGCACACCGTCCCCCAAAGATTATATAAAAGTTTTGGTTTGTGTCCCATTTTGCTAACATCTTTAAAAAACACACACACACACACACACACACACACACACACACACACACACACACTGAGTGGCCAGATGATGATGATCTCTGAACACATAATATTCTGGCCACTCCGTGTCGATCCTATAGAATAAAAGGCTAATATGCAAATGTCCCCTCGACCGGGAGTTCGACCAGCAGGCAGGCCGGCCCACCGCCCATGTCCCCTCCCCCTGGCCAGGCTGGCCGGACCCCACCCATGCACGAATTCATGCACCGGGCCTCTAATATATATATATATATACACGGAGTGGCCAGATTATTATGCGTTTGGAGATCATCATCATCTGGCCACTCAGTATGTGTGTGTGTGTGTGTGTGTGTGTGTGTGTGTGTGTGTGTGTATATATATATTATTGATTTCAGAGAGAGGAAGAGAGGGGGAGAGATAGAAACATCCATGAGGAGAGAGAATCACAGATCGGCTGCCTCCTGCACGCCCCCCTACTGGGGATCGAACCCACAACCCGGGCCTGTGCCCTGACCGGGAATCCGACCTGTGACCTCCTGGTTCCTGGGTCGATGCTCAACCACTGAGCCACGCCAGCCGGGCCTTCCATTGATTTTTAGAGAGGAAATGAGAGAGAGAGAGAGAGAGAGAGAGGAGAGAGGGACATCGATGTGAGAGAGACACATCCATCAGCTGCCTCCTGCGTGCACCCCGACTGGGGATGGAACCTGCAACCCGGGTGCGTGGGCCGGGAATGCAACCCACTCTAACCACTGAGCCACACTGGCCAGGGCTGTGTCATTGCATTTTTTTTTTTTTTGGGGGGGGGGATATGTCAACACAAAAATAATGCCTGTGTGGGGTCCACCCAGATCTGTGCTGGTTTCTAATGGCGTTTCCTTCGGGCTAAGATGTTGGGGGACACCCCCCGCCCCCCGAGAATTGCAATGTGACAGGTGATACTGTTTTCCTTTTCCAGGTGGATTTTCAGATTCCGACCTGCTGGACGGGACGTCCGGAGGAGGTAGGGCTGTGGACTCTCCTTCTTCTGTCTGTTTTCTCCATCGACAGGGGCACCTGGGGTTTCGAACTTCATTCCTTCCGGGAGTCTCCTCGAGCCGCGATTTGCCTGAAAACCGAGTCGTTTTTTTTTCCGAATCGTTAGGAATCGTGGGAATTGAATGAACCCGTTCCCGACCCAACAAATGGGTCCCTGTTTTAACCTTTCTTAGATATAGGACATGTCTACTGTACTGTTTATTTTTATTTTTATTTTTAAAATAGATTTGTATTGATGTCAGAGAGGAAGGGAGAGGGAGAGAGAGATAGAAACGTCCGTGATGAGAGAGAATCATGGCACGGTGGCCTCCTGCACGCCCCCTACTGGGGATGGAGCTCGCAACCCGGGCACGTGCCCTTGACCGGGAATCGAACCCGGGACCCTGGTCGGCCAGTCGACTGCCTGCCCCCTGGTGGTGAGTGCATGTCATAGCGACTGGTAGACTGGTTGACTCTCTGCCCCCTGGTGGTCAGTGCATGTCATAGCAAACGGTTGAGCGGCCTTATCATATCATTAGCATATTTACGCTTTGATTGGTTGAACGGCCGACCTGTTGACTGGACACTTAGCATATTAGGCTTTTATTATATAGGATGTCACCCCAACACATTCCATTAAAAATGTTTTTTAAAAAATACTTTTATTGATTTCAGAGAGGAAGAGAGAGAGAGAGAGAGAGAGAGAGAGAGAGAAACATCCATGAGGAGAGAGAATCATGGATCATCTGCCTCTTGCAAGCTCCCTACTTGGGATGGAGCCTGCAACCCGGGCCGTGTGCCCTTGACCGGGAATCGAACCCTGACCTCCTGGTTCCTAGGTCGATGTTCAACCGCTGAGCCACACCATCCGGGCTGCACTTATATATTAACTGAACTAATTTTTAAAAAAATGTTTTTATTGATTTCAGAGAGGAAGGGAGAGGGAGAGAGAGAGAAACATCCATGAGGAGAGAGAATCACGGATCGGCTGCCTCCTGCACGGCCCCTCCTGGGCATCGAGCCCGCAACCCGGGCCTGTGCCCTTGACCGGGAATCGAACCCTGACCTCCTGGTTCCTAGGTCGACGCTCGACCACTGAGCCACCCCGGCCTGGCCACAATGTAGAGTTTTAAAATGATGTAATTTTATTGTAAGTGCAGAGATGAATTGTCTCCTGACGGGCCAGCAAGGTTCGGACACGGAAACACGCGTTATCTCGTGACCGGGCAGCAAGGTGCTAATATATTTTATACTCGAGGCCCGGTGCACGAATTCGTGCATGGGTGGGGTCCCTTGGCCTGGCTGGTGATCGGGGCCGATGGGGGTGGCTGACAGGCCAGGGGGAGGGACTGCCGAGGTTGGCTGTGTGAGTGCGCTGACCACCAGGGGGCAGCTCCTGCATTGAGCATCTGCCCCCTGGTGGTCAGTGCGCGTCATAGCGACCGGTCGATCATTTGGTCGTTTGGCCCCTTAGTCTTTTATATATATATAGACTAGAGGCCCGGCGCACGAAATTCGTGCACGGGGATGGGGGTGTCCCTCAGCCCACCCTGCACCCTCTCCAATCTGGGACCCCTCGAGGGATGTCCATCTTCCCGTTTAGACCCGATTCCGGTAGGATCGGGCCTAAATGGGCAGTCGGAAATCCCTCTCACAATCCAGGACTGCTGGCTCCCAACTGCTCACCTGCCTGCCTTCCTGATTGCCCCTAACCGCTTCTGCCTGCCAGCCTGATCACCCCCTAACCACTCCGCTGCCAGCCTGATCACCCCCTAACCACTCCCCTGCCAGCCTGATCACCCCCTAACCACTCCCCTGCCAGCCTGATCAATGCCTAACTGCTCCCCTGCCAGTCTGATTGCCCCTAACTGCCCTCCCCTGCAGGCCTGGTTGCCCCCAACTGCTCTCCCCTACAGGTCTGGTCCCCCCGCAACTGCCCTCCCCTGCTGGCCTGATTGATGCCTAACTGCTCCCCTGCCACCCTGGTCACCCCTAACTGCCTTCCCCTGCAGGCCTGGTCACCCTAACTGCCCCCCCACTGCAGGCCTGGTCCCCCGTCACTGCCCTCCCCTGCAGGCCTGGTCACCCCCAACTGCCCTCCCCTGCAGGCCTGGGTCCCCCCCAACTGCCCTTCTCTGCAGGCCAAGTCGCTCTCAACTCCTCTCCTTTTCCAGCCTGGTCACCCCTAACTGCCCTCCCCTGCAGGCTTGATCATCCCAACTCCCCTCCCTTGCAGGCCTGGTCCCGCCCAGCTGCCCTGCCCTGCTGGCCATCTTGTGGCGGCCATCTTGTCTCCACATGGGGGCAGGATCTTTGACCACATGGGGGCAGCCATCTTGTGTGTTGGAGTGACGGTCAATTTGCATATCACTCTTTTATTAGATAGGATATCTGGGAGGCGGCAGAAATATGCCTTGGATTTCTCCGCTCCCCTCTCCCCTAACACCGGGGGCTGGGTCTCAGGTGGACTCCAGGACTGAGCTTGGATCGTCCCCGAGCCCAGTGGGAAGTTACAGAATTCTTGAGGCCCCTTCAGAACTCACTGGGGTGGGGGAGGGTGTCTCCGGGGCCCCACCGTGCAAGGATGGTTTGAGTCAGGTTTTCGCTCAATGCGAGTGAGACAGACGATCCTTTCCGAAGAGCAGGGGCATTCTGGTCGACGATGGAAAAGGACTCTCTGGATATTCAATGTTCTTGTCGCCGGCATGATGTCTTCTGGGAATGTTCCTGCACGTGTCACAGTCACAGGATCTAGTCCTTGGGTTGCATTTTTAAAAAATATATATTTGTATTGATATCAGGGAGAGGAAGGGAGAGGGCTAGAGAGAGAGAGAGAAACATCCGTGATGAGAGAGAATCATCGACCGGCTGCCTCCTGCACGCCCCCTCCTGGGGATGGAGCCCACAACCCGGGCTTGTGCCCTTGACCGGGAATCGAACCCTGACCTCCTGGTTCCTAGGTCGATGCTCAACCCCTGAGCCACGCTGGCTGCGTGGGTTGCATTTCTTCACCCCAAATCTTACGGATGTCCTATGTTCAATGTGTCTGTCGCTCTCTTACAGTCGGAGGCGGAGGTGGAGGTGGAGGTGGAGGCGGTAGTGAAGACAGCGCTGGTGGAGGAGGAGGTAGCCCGAGGCATGAGGGCGATGGGCAGAGTACGTACCCCTGGCTTTCCGACATCTTGTCTCTGGATTTCTAGAAAAATGTATTTTATTGATTTCCCACAGAGTGGAAAGGAGAGGGATAGAGAGTCAGAAACATCGATGATGAGAGAGAAACATCCATCAGCTGCCTCCTGCACACCCCCTGCTGGGGATGTGCCTGCAACCAAGGTCCATGCCCTTGACCGGGAATCGAACCCGGGACCCTTCCGTCCGCAGGCCGACGCTCTATGCACTGAGCCACACCGGCCGGGGCTGGATTTTTTTTTTAAATATGTTTTTTAATTGAATTTTATTTTTTAATTTTATTGTGTTTTTTTTCTTTTTTAATTCTTACCTGAGGATTTTTTTTTCTCCCCATTGCCTTTTAGAGAGAGGGGAAGGGACGGGGATAAACACACACAGAGAAAGAGACAGAGACATCCATGAGGAGAGAGAATCATGGGCCGGCTGCCTCCTGCACACGCCCCCCACCGGGGATGTGCCCGCA